>JAJLYW010000011.1:205064-416575 GCA_030571845.1 Suhomyces yuchorum | reverse complement strand
GGCACCTTTCCCGTCTACTAGTGTAATTTATTGGGCCTACATTTGCCAATACCTGCAATTGCCTTTTGCGCTCGTGGTGGTATTGTTCGCTGGCTCCCTACAGCCCCACCCCGCGGGCCATGGGAACCGCGGTACGTTCACCAGCTGGCGTGGTTGTTGTCCCTGGATCTGCCTGTGTTAGGTCGCTTGGCGCAGCCCCGTGAAGTCACCACTTCCACCGGCTTCCTCCTCGGAACCAACAGCCTGGCACAGACCCGCCAAGCTCCGTTCCGATTTCCCCCCGTCAGTGCTCCCATCGCTAGCTCCTGGCTCCCCCGGAACACGCCAGCGTTAGCGAGCATCGCCGTGGCCCACAGGCATGCGCCCCATGCGCATGCTTGCCACGGCCTCCCCCGTCCCAACGCTCTCGCTACAGGAGTGCCCCACACCCCACGCACTACCTGGCTACCGTGGTGCCCCCAGCCCCTCACGTGAGCGTGGTGCGAATTTTTACCTCCGCGACTCGTGACACCATACAGAAAACTCACTGCTTCCATTACTCCCAACTCCTCCAGCCCGTCCGGTTTTCAACGTCCCTGTCCAGACAAACACTCCGTTTTCGCCATCCATCAAGCCCCGACCCCCAGGCTTCCGCACGCTTGCCCCGGCCTCGATCCCCGTCGTTTCAGTGTCCCTCCCTCCACCTGCACCTGAGTCTGCTTCCCTAGGCCCCACAAGCCGTTGAGCACCGCTTTCCTCCCATGGACTTCAATTACCCCGACTTTTTGAATCAGGGCACCCCGGACAGCTCGAAGGCCTCAGCGCTGGCCTCTCGTGGCGCTTCACAGCCTGCCGTTGCCGCCAATGAGTCTGGTGGCGCCGGCCCCGATCTCACGGGCCTAGCCCCACCGCCATCGTCGTCCGACGACCTGGACTTCAACACCATCCTCCTCAATAAATTGTCCGGCTTGGACAACTACACCAGCGACTCGCCCGCTCAGGACGGCGTCAGCAAGTCGCCCACCTCGGGTCCCACCAACGACTTTCTCATTCCCTCCCTCTATGGCCAAAAGGACTCGTTCAACTTGCCCTTGGAGTTGCAAGGGGGAATTGGCACCATCTCATCCAGAAGACCCAGTTATGCGGCGGAATCATTCACCAGATCCAACTTCCCTCCCCTCATCAATAACCCGGACTTTTCCAAACCTTCCCAGCCTCCTCCAAAAGTCAGCGGAAAGAAGAGCTCGTCATTCTTCGGGGCCAATGCCAATACCAACGCCAGCGCCAACGCTGGCGCCAATGTCACGAAGAATGCCAACCATCAACCTACAAAACCACCAGTGTCAGCTCCCCATTCTGGTGCCAAGAACTTGTCATCTTATGCCATGATGAACAACTACAATCAAAACTTCAATTTTGATCAATTCAATGATAACTTTTCCAATTTCAATCTCAATTCCAATTTCAATGATTTTCAAGCAAGAAGGCCCAGTCAATTGGCAGATTTCCAACAACCACAGTTCAATTCTCAATTGCAACAGCAATTCTTCCCATCTCCAATTTCCATTGTCGAAAATCAACCATTCACTGCCCATAGCCATTCACCTCAAACGAACCCTCCAAATCAACAAACTCAATCCGTTCAAGCTGGCCAGAATCAACAACAAACTCCAAAGCAACACAGCCAAGGATATCAGCCAAAGCAATCACAAAAGACTCAAAATAAACCCAACAAACACAATATGCCACATCATGTCTCTGGCGCAATGAACATTCCTCAAGGTTTGAACCAAGGTAATTTCACCCAATCAATCAAGTTGGAGAATGGATTAATTCTCAAAGACCAATATATCATTGCTTCTCCAGACTTGAAAAACTTGTATCTGAAAACGAGCAAGTACTTCCAAGATACCGATATTACCAGTGAAATTTTATCTAAATTGTATCGATTGTTGGCTGAGCCCCCAATTTTAAAGCTTATTACTTTCATTAGAAACTTGAACAACTTGACCTTCAATCATAAAATACTCTGTCTCGTGATTAACAAGAACGGTAAGTTTGATTTGTTATCATATCCAAACAACTCCAACATCTTTTTACAGAAGGAAGATTTGGTTGTCGTGGATGGTGATAGAGGCAAGGATACAGTGATGATTGTGGAACCATTAGTCAATTTGAATTTTGCTATCCTTTTCAATTTCCTCAAGAAATTAGAGCATCTCAAGAGTTTGACTATTGATGATAGCTTGCACGGTCATGGAAACCAAAAGACCAATGGAACCCACTCCACTTCTCTCAATGCATCAGCCATTATAAATACACACCCAAACGAGGATAATGAATTCATCATAACTTTACCTACAAAACAAGTGTTGAGATTTGCCACTCCAAAAGAGATACACAAGATTAGTGGAAAGTTTTTGGAGGAAAAGAAAGCATTCATAACTTGCTTTAACAAAATAAAGGAATTAAATTTGGAGAAAGATCTCACATTAATCAATGTCGAGTACCAATCAGATTTTAAAAAGTTGATCTTTTACTATTTTGCACACTTCAAAAGAATAGATTTCAGAGGTTTAATTAAAGAATTGTTCAAGATTTATAAAACTAGAATTTGGTTATGTGCTGTTTTGCCACATGACAAACCAGAGATGTACATTAGGCTCGATAAGCCAAGCTTTGAGGGTAAAGATGCCCCAAAAGAATCCAAAATAGTTCAACAAACACAAGGTACAGTGGGATCACCCTCACACAGCTCGATTCCAAGCGAATACGAGCTTTCTAACGACCAAATCTTGAATTTCCTGATTAGTGAATTCGAGCATTTGTCAAAGCCGAATTATTTCCACCTGGTCAATTTCTTGAATTTAGTCGATTACTTGACATCAGAAGTAAGCGGCAACTTCTATGGATTTAATTCAGAAGGTACAAAAGCAACCAATGGTGCCAACACTGCTAATACTGACCGCAAAAATATCTTGCCCACTTTCAATCCGTTTGGAGACAGTTCTTAGGCCATTTCAAATAGACTTCAAGATGGCATGGTTGGGAAATTAATAGAATATAAAACTTTAAAAGACCTCAGATGATGATTGGATTTAACAAGATAGAAGTTGGAGAGCACCAAGAGTATTACTCTAACACAATCATTTTATTCGGGTTTAACAACTATACAAATTTTGTTTGCTTTCATACATGACATGCGTCAGGTATCCTACATTTCTACTCATGACTTTATGAAATTCATCTTTAGACTATCCAACTTGTTAGAGTTGTTTTAAATTATTAGATTTGATTGGTCGGCCCTTTGAAAACCAGTTTATATACGTGATATAATCAATGATGTTTATGTGAACCATGTACGATGAATATTTCCTATTGCAGGTCAACGGTGGTTGGTGCACGCCAAAACCGTTATGCACAGTAACATTTTGCACCCATGACACCTAGAAGATAACGCAACATTAACTTCTTTTACCACCCAAGGAGATGTATATGACATAGTAGGCACATTATATGTTGCAGAGCAAAAGTCAGATGACCCCCAAAAAGTGTAGAAATCAAACTTTGATCGAGCATTAAGCCGTTCTACAAGATACTCGAAATTCATATATATTAGTGAAAGCTGGAGCTATGCCAGGAATGAAAGTGTAACTATGTCGCCAGAGAAGTGAAGTGTCTAATAGGAAAGAATCAATGTAATTAGATCAAAGCGACGAGGAGAGCACCGAAACCTGCAACCACTGGGACAGCCATGCCAGCAGCATTGTTCTCAACGATGTGAACTGGTGGAGGAACGGTTCCGTTAGTGTGGGAGGTGTGGTTGCTTGGCTGTTGTTGTTGGCTGATGGTGGCCAAGGTAGAGCTGGCTGGGTGAGAAACCACTGGAGCAGAGGAGATTGGAGCAGCCGAAGTTGGAGCTGCGTGTTGGGAAGAAGAAGCAGCAGCTTGAGTGGTTTCAGCTGAAGAAGGAGCAGCAGAAGATTGCTTTTCGGTGGTTGGCTGAGCAGTGGAGGTTGGAGCAGCTTCCGAGGTGGTTTCGGCAATAGCCAATCTGGTAGCCCATGGAAACTGAGAGGCGAAACTCTCCAATTGGGCCACATCGATGTGCTCAGAGTCGATCAAGGTGGTGTAGGAGTCATCCTTGTAGGTTTGGACTTGTCTGGCCAACTTAAGGAAACCGGCTGGCACGTTAACAGTTGCAGTTCCGTAGTAGTCAAGGTAGTCGTCTTGATGAGCTTTGGCATCAGAGACCAACTTGGTAACGAATTCAACGTCGCGTGCGTTAGCGGCCTTAGCAGTGGCAATGGAGAAGAGAGCGGCGGTCAATAATTGAGTGTATTGCATTGTGAAAGAGTGGCTAGTTTAAACTATTGAGTGTTTGAGTGGAGGAGAAACGAGTGTGTGATGAGGAATTGAATGAGAGGAAGAGAGCTCCATATTTATAGCATAATCTGAGAATCCAATGCTTGCAATGGGATTCACCCGGTGAGCCAGAATTGAACAATTCCGCTTCAACCAGCCTGGCTGCTACCAGCAGCACCGACACAAGCAAAGTCAAAGTCGGTGTCAATGTCAAGAAAGCACCAGCACAGATCCTAATCATGGTCCCCTGAGCCTCGTTGAGGGGGTTACAGACCCCACACAATAGAAATCAGGACGAAATCATCTAGTAGTGTTGTTCGCAACAATTAAGCTGGTGGAAGCCAGCTGATCTAACAATAAGAGTAGAAGTGTGGTGGAGCTAGTTGGTGGCTCCGGGGAGCCAGAGCGGAGCCAGCCCTCCATATTGGCCTATTCTCTCTGTCAAAAAACAAAGCTTTTAACCTGGCCCTATTAGGAATAGGATTGTTTGGGGGACCCGGATTGTTAACATAAACAAACATCAAGTCAGATGCATGGAACAATGCATCGAACAATGCGGCTGAAAAATAGTTCTATAGAGTATTGCTTGTTGCGTAGCCCAACAAGCAAACCACCAGCCAGCTCACATAGTTAGCCAAATTGATGTTTGAATGGGGTTGTTTCTCTTGGGCTGAGCAAGAAGATAACATTACCTCAAACGGAAAAGTAATTGATGTTCAATAGGAGCTGTGGTGGTTGTTGCCTCGGTGAGCAATAGTGGGGCCAACACAGAGCCAGCCTCGGACTTAGCAATAGCAGGTACGCGAAAGAAGAGAGAATCTATTCGGTGTTGGAGGCGGAAAGAACCCAAAGGATCTACTTCGTCTACTGATCTGGTAGCTATTGACGGGAAAGGTACAATTTTTGATGTGATTGTTCACTGATCTGAGCTTCATAGCTATTCTACATCATTAGTGACGTTTCAGTCAATTCGGCAATAGAGTGGCACAATTGTGCCATGATGTTGGCTCTAAGACACTATTGAGTTCATGGACACTTGCTCAAACCCAAGTACCAGTTTATTAGGCCTAAATTTGATGCACTGCTGCTGAAGTGTATTCTTTGTCTCACTCACTTACAAACTTGTTTGGCTCTCGGTGGATGCGAACTTTCTGAGCTTGAGGTGAAATTCTTACCAATAAGTTCACGAAAGCTATTATTGCTAGGTTAGGAGAACGAACCGTCCGTCAATCTACTTTCGTCATCATCTTCGAGCTGAGGCTACAGTGTATACCACTCATAAACGGTCGTGCCCATACCATGATGAAGAATGTCCAGTAAGAGCATATGGCCAAAAGATGTGGAAACATGTGGAAACATGTGGAAACCAGCTTTTGAACAACTTCTGAAGTTAATAAATAACATCTTACTGTTCGTGCTAAGTTTAATGCAAAATTACCTGTCATTTACCATTAGACTTTATTGATTATTGCACACATTTTTGGGTCACTATGATTAGAAATTCAGCAATTACCTCGTGAAAAAGTCCAATAGAATACCACTGAAAATTATTTATTACAGTAGTAGAAATCTGGTATGATAATTAGTAGTTTAACTTTAAGAATTGAATATGGACAATCAGGACAAATTTCTGTAAGTTACATAATCAAGCCATATGCAGTAAGACCACTCCATATGCAGAACCATCGAAATAAACTAGATGAACTTGCAACCTTGAACGATGGTAAGGCCGATATCGGTGGAAGAATTGATCAAAAATGTCAGTAATGCTACTCAGGAGAAGCCAAAGTTTTTAAGCAAGGCAGCCCGAGCTCGCTTGGCCAAAGCAAAGGAAGAAGAAGAAGAAGAAAAAAAGACCATTCTATCACAACAGCAGAACAAGAAACAACAAAAGCCACCAGTCCAATCTCGTATAGAGTACGAAGAAGAAGATCAGTTGGTGAATCTTCAAGAACAGATAGAACCTTCTAGAAAGAAGCACAAGGATTCGCGATTCAACTTTGACTGGAAGGAAACAGAAGATACGTTATCTCATTACGAACCATTATTGGAGATTCAAGACGAGGATGGCATCTCGGATCTCGGACCAGCGCTGGGATTGCATTGGTCTGATAAGGAACTCAGTGAGATGACCTCCAGAGACTGGAGAATTTTCAAGGAAGATTACAACATCACTTCCAAAGGAGGCGATATTAAGAACCCACTCAGATCATGGAAAGAGGCAAACATTCCAAAAAAGCTCTTACAGGTAATAACAGGATCGTTGGGATATCTAGAACCCACACCTATTCAAAGAGCAGCAATTCCTGTTGCTTTAGATCATAGAGATATTGTTGGAATAGCAGAGACAGGTTCAGGTAAAACACTAGCATTTTTGATTCCATTATTGGCATACATTTTATCAATAGAGAATAACTACCTTCATTATGAACATCAGCAGGATGAAAACTTCAACAAACCGCTCGGATTGATCTTGGCACCAACCCGTGAGTTGGCTTTGCAAATCACCAAAGAGGCTCAAAAGTTTTGCACAAAGCTTGGCCTAAACGTAGTCACCATCATAGGTGGTCACCAGTACGAAGAAACAGTTCATTCAGTTCAAAATGGAGTCCATATAGTTGTTGGTACTCCAGGAAGATTAGTCGACTCCATTGAAAGAAACATCATAGGATTAAACAAATGTTACTATCTCATTATGGATGAAGCGGATAGAATGATTGATATGGGATTTGAAAAGCCTTTGCAATTCATCATGGACAAGATGCCTACTAGTAAGCATTTGAACTCCTCTATCGACTCGAGAATATTTTACTTGAAGAAGAGAATAACACTAATGTTCACTGCTACTATCTCTCCTCCTATTGAACGATTGACCAAGACTTATTTGGAAAAACCAGGTTACTTATCTATTGGAGGAGCAGGTGAAGCTCTTGATAATATTGAGCAAAACTTCGAATATTTGGGATCATCAACTCTCGGAGATGATGACAATGATGCAAGATACAGTAAATTGATCAAGATTTTGAAGAATCACGAAAGAGTCACCAAAGGAAAGTTCTCAGTTATTGTCTTTGCTAATTTCAAAAAAGTATGTGATACTTTATCTTATAAGTTGGAAAACGAAGGGTTTAAAGATAACGTGGTTCTTCATGGTTCTAAGTCCCAAGAAGCTCGTGAAGTTTCGATTGATAGTTTCAGATCGAAGAAATCGAGATTGCTAGTCGCAACAGATGTTGCAGCCAGAGGTATAGATGTTCCTAATGTTACACTTGTGGTGAATTTTCAAATGCCCAACAAGTTCGAGGAATACGTCCATAGAATTGGAAGAACGGGTAGAGCAGGAAACGAAGGTCTTAGTCATTCATTTGTTGATGATTCTAACTCAGAAATTCTACCAGATTTGAAGAAATTCCTTACTAAAGGAAGAAAAAAATGCCCAGAATGGTTGACAAGACATGCGTCTACTCAATCACAAATATTGCGGGACTAGAGAGAACTTTCTTTACAGTTAATTAACTCATTAATCATTATGTATTTTATGAATAAATTCATGTCACACAGTTTTAAAAAATTGTGACCCCATATAATCTAATCTTCTTCATCACTGGAATATCCTCCAATAGCTGCAGTCGCCAAGGTTGTACGTTTTTTATTCAGTTCAGCTCTGAGCTTAGATAGCATCGACAACGTACTCGTATTAAACTGTATTTTGCTATCCTTAGCGGTTGAAGCGGGTAAAGCTTTGATTTCTGGTGCTTGCTCAATTGATCTGACTTCATTAGACTCAGGTGCGATCTCTTCAGGTTCTTCAACTGTGATCTTTTGCTTTTTGGAGACTGGTTCGGAGTTTACCTGCAGCAAGAGATTCTTCACTGTATCCAATGCAATCTCTTCCAACCGCCTTTTTTCTTCGATTTGGGCATTAGGGTTTGGGTCCTCGTTGGCCCATCGTATGTTCAAGATCTCTTGTCCGTCAAGGGATTGATTTTGCATGGCCTCTTTGGCAAACTGAGCTTCTAGTTCCAATCTAAACGTAATGAAGGCGCATGATTTGCCGTACAATGGTTTAATCTTTTCTATAGACCCGAACTCTTGGAAATGCTTTGTAAGGGTATTTTCTATTATGTCGTTCATGTGAAGTCCTCCCACATAGAGGGTTCTGTTGATTTTGTTGAATGAACCCACACCATCCATATCTTCTCTGTAATCTGCGGTTTTATCTCTACCGAAACAATCCTGTGTAGGCATCACATAGTCTGTATCCTTGGGAAGACGGTGATAATACAGGCAATTTTTGCCCAAATAACAGCACCCACGGGCATAGAATAAGCATATTGGCACATTGCCTTGAGCTTTGGTGTATCCCGAATCTTTTCTGATTGCTACCCTAAATTTCAGCTTGGTATAGTTCTTTGATGAGCTATCACCTCCTCCAGACCATTTAAGGTACCAAATGTTGAATACTGTACCAGATTGGGCTGGCTTGTCATCGGGCAAGGTGTCTGGATCAACCTGTCTTCTTGCTGGTTTTTTCATGATTTCCGATAAATCAAGTCTGTGGGTTCCCCCCTTGACACTTGAGGCAACAGAAGAGCCCATGCTCTTCTTTCTTACTTCGATCTCTTTAGTCTTCATGATGGCATAGTATTCTACGATGGATTCTGGTGATGAGTGGTGCACTGTATGCAGGTCAGAAATACTGTAACAAGTGTGTTAGTGATGATGACCACAAAAATGGCTAGAGGAGGGCCACTCATCCTGGACTTCTGGCCACATGAGAAAATTCTAGCAGGAGTCTTCTGAAGCAATGAAGGCCACATCTTAACTGAGATTGGGTCCGCGCTGAATTAATTAATTGACCAAAACTGCTTCAGAAGCACACCTCAATATGTGGATATTTTGATTATATTTAAATAATTTACCACATTTCTACACTAATCCCAATAGCTAAATTTATATTCCGTAAAAAAGTGCAAAGTCCAGGCTGCACGAAGAGAAGTGAAGTGGCATGACTTTTAGTTTACATAACGTTGAAGACGAAGGAAAAGCCAACAATACTGGCCACAGCAAATGCCTTCTTCCAGGAGCCGGCCTCGAAGTTGGCTGGGGAAGCGGCGTTGGAAGCAGAGCTGGAGGAAGAAGCGGAGGAGCTTGATCTACCGGAGGTAGAGGAAGTGGCGGATCTTGAGCCGGAAGAGGTTCTGGAAGCAGAGCCGGAAGTAGAACCGGAAGCACCACTGGAAGCAGAACCGGAAGCAGAACCGGAAGATCTAGAAGCAGAACCGGAGGTAGCGGAGCCCGATCTGGAGGCAGAAGCAGTGGCAGTGCTGGCCAGGGCAAGGGCAACAGACAATTCGCTGCCGGCGGAAGCAGTGGCGGCATTGAGAGCACTAGAGGCAGCAGCACGGGCAGAAGAAAGGGCGACACGGTCGGTCAAACTGGAAACACCAGAAGCAGCAACACTGGCAGCAGAGGCAGCACCGGCAGTGGCCACGCTGAACACACTTTCGGCCCCGCTGAGACCAGTAGTAGCAGCACCGGCAATGGCAGAAGTGGCAGTCCCGATCACACCGTCGACGGCAGAGGCAATGACAGGTGCAATGTCAGAAACAGCGTAGTTAATAGCGTTCAAACCCATGATGTGCAGAGTGTACGGTGACTGTGAAAGTTAGGCGGTTGTTGAGGGTGGAGCGAAGATAATTCAAATAATACACGGTTCACCAGTAAGAATAGCAGCGAATTGTTGGTCCAGAAAGCAGTAGAGTGTTCTGGAATTGGTCTATGAAGACTGGGATGATGGTGGGCTTCGGAAGGCCAACCCACCACTACTTATAGTTGTTTCTCTCGGTGGTAGGCGCAAAGTAGCGTTGGTGGCTGGTTTCGGTCACAATGTTATTAGGAGCGCATGGGCTGTGCATAGTGCGTCCAAAATTTCGCTGCGAATGACAGCTCCCTGCATAAACCAGGTTATTTTTGGAACGACATGTGGAAGGGGTTAAAGGTTCCAAACAAGTGGCATACCACCGGAAACGTGGTAGTGGGAACTGGTAAATGGTGGTATCCTGCCTGAGGCGAGTCGCGGTCACCAGAGCTTGGGCCTGAGGTCTGGTAGGCTTAGGCCCAGTTGCCCGCACTGCACCCTGCATTCGAGCGCGTGGTTCCTGAATCAACCAGCACTGTTCCTGCAGGGTTATTGCCTCAGATCAGCCAGCAATGCGATCATCTCCACACTTTTCACGATGTGCTTGATTCACCTCACACCACCAGCAAGGGCAAGATGGCTGGGGTTGTCAAGAGCCGGCAGCAGTGATGTCTCTACCGGCTTGTGGGTCGGCTAGAGAGCAAGTGCACCGAATCACAGGACCTGCAGATGTGGGGTTATTTTCTGATTAATGCCCGCACCATGCATAGTATGAGAATGCACCATGGACGGGCAAGCAATACACATGGAATCAAGAATAGAAACTATTAGGCGGGCAATGGACGCACAGGAATGCGTTCCACAAAGACACCATTCCAACACCATAATAGGACGCTGAAGCAGGGCCAAAGCCTGAAAATTCGCATTTCTTGGCCCTAGGAAGAATCGGGGAGATGAGGCACTAAAGAGAGAAATCAATCTTGGTCCGCTTCTTTGATGTTATGATACCTCAATGGCCTTACCATAGTCTAGCTGGCGCGCCAGAAGTGTTGCAGCTCGTTGCCCACTGAAATGCGGTAGGGGCTTAGGCTAAACACCATTCGCAAGTGCTTCCCCACTGGACCCGAAAGGACTCCGAGAAGGCCCTGATTGGCTCTTCCACATAGCAAGAACCAGGGTGCAGTACAGTCGACTCCAGCTACGGCATACTTTCCTTCTACGGCAAATCCTCCGGCTGCTCCAAATGCTCAGACCTAGTGTGGAAACCTCCATGTACAAAAGCATCCACAGTACTACTCCCTAATGGAACAATTGGCCATGTGGAACACTTCAATGGCAACTAATGTAGTGAAATATTATAGTGGTGCCCCAGATTAGTCCTTGCATTCTCAACTGCACTCCCCACACCGTCAATGCCTGTAGAGCCACATGAAAAATACTCGTACGTTACTCTTTAGTATTGTGTCCACACTTTTTGGCGTTTTGGAGGGAATTAAGCTTTTTCATCGTGTACAAAGCCCGTGGTGGGCCCGGAGCCCAGACTCACCCACGAGCGTTGCACAGTATATACGAGAATGATATGAGGGAAGGGCCAATAGATGTATTTTCAGGGATTGAACCGTTTGGTAATTCCAAAGTCCCTGAGGGTTCAATTCCAATGCCACAATGCCACAGTGCCCCAAGATCAAAAGTCCACCATTCAACTGATTAATCAAGTTGGGTTGGTAATACGAGAACCAGGGTTCTGTTAAAAATCAAAGACTAACAATTATTTAATGCAAGGATGTGCCCTATCCCATGCCTGGTATTATCAACTATTATGCCCACAGAACACGTAAAGAACAAAGAGCATGGTCAACGAGGGGTCCAGTCGATTGAAACTTGATTGGTATGGAGAAGTAGACCAGTCCCATGTGAAAGACGTGATATCTACATATTGTTGTACCGCGTATCCATCGTTTTAGCGAAACAAGAAGGCAAAAAATTATCTTGGTTTTTCAGTTTTTTGGCGTAGGGCTCTTCAATCTCGTCTCGCTTTACAATTTACGAGCCCTTGATTGTGAGCCTACTCAGCCAAGTCGTCTTGGACCCTCCAGCATGGAGTCGGTATACACACACCACAACCCCAAAATCACGTGAGCACACACGTGATAGCGCAATCCACAACCCCACAAAGCGCATCCAGAATTTCCTATTCAGATATCCGCCCTCACAATCAGCTCATTCGGAAATCCTTACCCTGTTAGGAATGTAAGCGCGCTTACTCTTATCACTACAACTATATAAGACCTCATCGGAATGTCGATCAGATATCATCGATAATGTGTGGAAAAAACTCATCTTGCGGAACCACCGCTTCTACATCATCTGGCTCTAGCTCCAAGGGGAACTGCTGCGGTTCCAGCTGTAAGTGCGGCTCTGCCTGTGCTTGTGCTTCTTGTAACACCACCAAGTTGTAATGAATAAATGAACGAAGGTATGATATCTATTGTAGACACCCTGGTGTGCATGTCGGCTGCTAGGCGGCGGATAGTAGGGTCCCATCAGACAAGTAACCGACCAAAAGTGAAAAACTCACGTGACGCGACCCCACAATTTCACAAGCATGTTACTGAAGAGGTCCACAATAAAGCTACGGTGTTCAATAAATAGTATCATATATTTAACCCTACTAAATACCAGTTCCGAAGAGTTACTTTCTTGGAGACAATTGCAAAACCTCTCTCTTGATGTTGGCAGACAATTCTCCAGAGACCTTACCGAAGTATTCAAAGACTCTGTCTTGAATGGCTTGGTCGGCACCGGCAGCGTGGACAGCGATGTTGTGGGCCAAGTGCTTTTGTTGGTTAGGGTACTTAGCCAACACCTTGTACAAAGCAGAGGCTTGCTTGAAGTCCTCGTCGGTGTACTTCCAGTGGAATGGGCAGGCAGCACCTTCCCAGACCTCTTGTTCCTCTTGCAAGCTGAATTGCTTGAATTCGACTGGCTTAGAGGTGGCCAAGTAGTTTGGATTGGAGCCCAAGTTACCGTTGACAACCAAGGCACCGTCTCTTTGGTGTGGGTTGTAAACACCGCTGATTGGACAGTTGACTGGGATTTGGGTGTAGTTGGTACCCAATCTGTGTCTGTGAGTGTCAGCGTAAGAGAACAATCTGGATTGCAAGACTGGGTCAGCAGATGGCTCCATGAATGGAACGGTGTGGGCTGGAGAGAAAGCAGCTTGCTCAACCTCAGCAAAGTAGTTCTCTGGGTTCTTGTTCAAGGTGAGCTTACCGAATCTTCTCATTGGGTAGTCGCCGTGTGGCCAGACCTTGGTCAAGTCAAACACGGAGAATGGAGCCTTCTTGGCTTGTTCTTGAGTCATGGTTTGCACGTAACAAGTCCAGGATGGGTTGTTACCAGCAGCAATGTTCTTGAACAAGTCTTCTTGGGCGTGGTCTGGGTTGGAGCCAGCCAAAGCGCCGGCCTCCTCGTTGTTGAGGGTCTTGATACCTTGGTCGGAGATGAAGTGGACCTGGACGTAGAACCACTCACCCTTCTTGTTGGACCACTTGTAGGTGTGACCGGAGTAACCGTTCATTTCTCTGTAGGAGGCTGGGGTACCACGGTCGGAGAACAATTGGATGACTTGGTGGATGGATTCTTGGTTGGTGGTCAAGTAGTCCCAGAACATGTTAGGGTCCTTCAAGTGGGTTTGTGGGTTTCTCTTCTGGGTGTGGATGAAGTGAGGGAACTTGGATGGGTCTCTGATGAAAAAGACTGGGGTGTTGTTGTAGACCAAGTCCAAGTTACCTTCTTCGGTGTAGAGCTTGGTGGCGAAACCTCTGGGGTCTCTGGCGGCATCAGCAGAGCCCAATTCTCCACCGACGGTGGAGAAACGGGTGAAGGTCTTGGTCTTCTTGCCGACGGTGTCAAGGAAGGCCGAGCCACAGATGTCGGTGATGTCGTCGGTGACCTCGAACTCACCGTAGGCTCCGGAACCCTTGGCGTGGACCACTCTTTCAGGAATACGTTCTCTGTCGAAGTGGGCAAGGGAGTCGATCAAGTTGAAGTCTTGCAAGAGGAGAGGACCGTGCTTGCCGACCCTTTGGGTGGCGAAGGCGTCGGGGACGGGACAACCGTTGGAGTTGGTGAAAGTTGGTGCCATAGTGAAAATGTAGTGAGGTTAAAATTTCACTGGTGCCCCTGTATATATATAGGGAAGCGTCAATTGCGGGGTGAGTCTGGACTGGTTCCCTATTAGTTATGACGCGGAGGTTATTGGCTGGGATTCCACGGGGGGAACCTCGGTAAACCGGAGCGCGCTCGGTCACGTGGGAGGGGGCGTCAGGGTCTGGCAGTTGACAAATGGCACCGGTTCTAGAAGGCCACCCAAGGTTGCCGGGCGGGCGTCGTGATGGATGACGGTGTAGCTTACCAGTGGCCCTGGGGCTAGCACTGGGTGATGACATTGAGCAGGGAGGAGGAGGGTGGGGCATTAGGCGAGGGATGTCTGCGATCATCGGCAGGCGATTTGCGGAGTCACATGGGAAAGTGTCTGCAGCGGCAGCTGCAGCGGTTGTTTGTGTTTGTGGACCCCAGACGACGCCCGCCCGATACCTGCGAGCCTCGGCACGTGAGAGGCGATACCGGGGACAGTGAAACAAACAGTGGCAGGGTTGCAGTAGGGACCCCGTGACGGGATGGACAATGTGGCGGGCGTAGACGAGGTTGTTCGCCAGACACAGAACGTCCCGTTGCGTGGAGTGGGCGGGTTGGCGAGAACACCGCGGGCTGGCCCCGGCTCCACAGTGCTCCAGTTGGCAGCCACTACTCCTCATCCAGCGGGTCCATGCAACATGGAACACGCAACATGGCACTCGGCAGATCACCCACAGACTGCAACACCCACAGGACCGCGACACCCACAAAGCTCGGAATTTATGCCGGCTGGAGGGGCCGCAAAGTCCGTTTTCCATGGGCATTGGCGATGATCCAAGGCCTCCCCGAACCCCGAATGCCTCGCATGTGGCTCTCGCATGAAAGGCTGGGGTGAGGCACGGCCCGCCAATGAAACCCTGGCCATTACCATGCAACGCGTCCATGGAATGGAGAATCATGGAATGGAGAATCATGCGATGGTGGCTGGTCGAAGTGGAACGGGGGACCGATTTGCTTAGCTTGTTGTTCGCTCGAGCCCGTTCGGTCCAGCGTTCCAGTTGCGCCGGGTCACCCGCCAGGCTAGAGGTGCCTTCTATGTGGCCTTGTCGCTCCAATGATCCCTCATTTTGCCTCGTTGGCTATTTTGAGGCTCCGAGTGAAAAGTTGGATCCAGGGGGCCCAAAGTCACACCACTGCGTGCGCGAGGCTTTAACCAGCAGGGTTCAGCCAACAAAGCTCCCAATCGAACATTTCTCGGAGTTCTACGCCATGTTCAACTGTTCAGTGCAGTTTCATTACGTCAAGCTCCATGGAAGCCCGAAACTCTGGTGATGCGACTTTGACAGGTTATGGGGTGCGGAAATACCGCACCAACGCATCATGCAATGCAGCTTTAAATCGCCATGATTATAATTGGGAGGAGGTAACTAATAGGAGTCCATCTAGGCTTCAGCCATTTCATCTTTCACCTAGCCCACACAATGGAACGGTAGAATTAGTAAGGAGCAGTGGTGCGCTATTCTCAGCACAATCTATAGCCATTTTTCCCGAAATCTCCGGAATTTCTGCTTACTGATTAGATCGGAGGTGGAAGTCTAGACGTATTCACATTTATTAATCTATAATGCTTACATCAGATTACTGAGATAATTTTACGTGCGGTATAGCCGTTGACAGAATCGTGAGTTAGATCTTCTATACGTACAGAAGTTGCAACAACAATTAGTAATCGTCAGAAAGGGACTGGATTCGCTCAATTAGTGAGGAGGGGCGCCCAGATTGTTCTTCGGACGACAAGTATGGTACATCGGCGACTTGATCCATCTGCTTTGCTCACCTAAGCATGTACAGGCTAGAAGTCTCCTAATTTGGGCTTCCACGGATACCTTCGTGAGTCACTGAAATCGAAGGTATTGGAGGGGGAATTGATCGGTAAAGAGGAAATAGGTGATCAAAATTATCTCCTTCTCCACTTTTTGAATTCTTCCGTCAATATTTCTCCGTTACGCAATCTGTCGTTGTCATCACCAACGAGCTCCATAAGGGAAAAGGTGCGTGATCCTGGATCATAGCTGACTCTCCATGCCTTAGATTCGTCGTCACGAGGTATTTCCTCCAGAATCCATTCTATCACAGCACCATACCACTTCAAGGCGTTTGTGCAATTGATTTTGGATTCCTGTTTAATCATCTGAGGAATTTGTTCAGTATCGTATATTTCCACTGCATTCAACACGAACTGGTCATCACGGAACCCGTAAACAACCTTACGAATTCCCATCAAGAAACACTGAGCCCAAGTTTTAAACAATTTACGTTCAAAATTCACCACCTGCTTTGGGTTCTGCAAGACCTTGCTAGTTTTTAACTCCACATAATGGCTCAAGACTTCAGAGGCACTTTCTGGTATGTAATCCCACACGCAGTCAACCTCACCTGCCAAAGCCATCTTGACCTTACCAATACCGGTACGAATGACGGATAAGTACTGCTCGTAGTTGTTGACGATTTTCTTGTTACGCTTTTCGATGGTTTGTCTGGAGCATTGGGCCCAAGGTGCGGGAATAGTGGCCATGGCTTCGAACTTGTAGCCGGAATATTCACATTTCTGGATAAATTCGAATTGTTCTTTACCCAACCCTTTCTTTTGGATCAAATCATCATTTCTTCTCTTTACTTCGATCTTGTCATCTGCCTTTATAAACAATTGCCCGTCGAAAGCAATGATGTTCAAGTCAACTGGATCTCTGTTGTTATATGGAATGGCCAATAATTTGGTCATGAGTCCCCGAAACGTCACCACATCTACTGGAATCTTTTCTCCACCATTGGCTTCTTCGTACTTTTGGATACCAGCAAGCAACAGCCCGAAATCTCCAAGGTTTTTCTCTTCTGGAATCTTTTGGAATTTGGAGAACCCACCCTGTAAATCAACTTGCTTGTTCAAATCGCTATCTGGAAGGTAGTAGTATGAAGCTTTCGAACGAACCTCATCTTTGTCATAAGAGTAATTGGCATCGAGGTCTCTGTAATAGGTGAAGAGCTCCTTTGGCTGCTTGAGAGCCGTTGTTTTGGAGCGTGAATTCAAAGGAAACGTCTTCATTGGATTCTGACGTTAATCTGACTTCTATTGGATGAGATGAGGTTTTGGTTCATATAGAGTTGAGAATCTGAATATTGGTTATGGTTCAGACACACACTGGGGCGTAGATGTGAAGAAAGGTACTACAGTCTATGGAGCCATTGGGACACTGTTGGCTGGCGAAAAAAAGCAATAATGGGCAGACTCTGCTGTAATTGAGTATGAATTGGTTTTCCAATGTTTTGATTAATTTGGTTATACCTACCCAAAGTTTAACGGGGTAGTATCTCTATCAGTAGTGTACCGCACACTTTTAGTGTTCCCAAGTTAGATCTGATGCTGGGCACATGAATCAATAAGTAAGTAAGGAAAAGCAGAAGATTTACATGGAAGACAACGAGCGCCTCAATCAGAAGTGGTAGAGTTGACCTTGACAATTTTTTTTGGTTTGCTTTCATCAATGGTGCAAATATAGCGGTATTTATACTGTTTCTTAGGAATGGCTCTGGAGGGATTTATGTGAGAAAAATGTTGCAATGATGCACCAAAGTAAGTTCCAGATAACTGGAAACTTTCTTCAGCTAGGTCCTCATGGTTTTTTGGTATGAATCTTTTATATAGTTCAGATTGCAAAATACGGCTGCATTCATAAAGCCGTATCCAACCAAACTTCCACTTCCTGAATTGAGAGCCCATCCCACGTGATAACATATAGCTATCTCTCTACAGTTGGAGAAATGGGCAGGGGTAACCCTTGGCCTCCAGGAAGGTGAACATGCAGAGCAGCACACAAACCGGTTGTGTATCCTCTATCAATTCTTAAAAGGCCACTGCTTCTCATGCGTTCCCTTATATACCTTTGTACCATCATTTAATTAAAGTGAGCTTAGACTTTGCTCGACTTCCCTCATTGCTACCGCGACACTCTGCTAATCTCCACCACTAGCGTCACTGGCTCGCGGAAAAAAAGTCTCCTTACGCTCGAGCACTTACCGCGAAAGTCAGCTCTCATAAATGCTACCAGAGAGCAGTAGTCCACACCATTGACCACTAACATTCCTCTAGACCACATAAAAGTGGACTACAATAGAAAGGTTCTCATTATATTTGGCTTCAACCATTCTACAGCATTATAAAATCATGTCATGGTGAGGATCGGGTGTTTTTCGTAGTTGTCACTGGCTGCCCGCGAGGACCCAGCGACGGTAGTAGCTACCGCGAAAATTCCCTACTAAATAATTCACCAATGCGAACATCAAATTTTTCACTACCAACATGTCTGGAAAGGCCGCCATGATCAAATTGATCGTGGGTGCAGGCAAAGCTGCACCCGCTCCTCCCGTCGGACCTGCTTTAGGATCCAAGGGTGTCAAGGCCATCGACTTTTGCAAGGAATTCAATGCCAGAACCGCTCATTACAACCCAGGAACCCCAATTCCATGTGTTCTCAATGTCAAGCCAGATCGTACCTTCACCTTCGAGATGAAGTCTCCTCCTACCTCATGGTTGTTGATGCAAGCTGCCGGTGTCAGCCAAGGCTCAGGAAAGGCTGGCCATGAAAACGTGGGCGAAATCTCCTTGAAACATATCTACGAGATAGCCAAGATCAAGAAGACAGACGAGAGACACAAAGATGTGGATTTGAAGTCCGTGGTGGGCGCTGTGTTGTCGACAGCAGAGGCAGTGGGGATTACTGTGGTGCCATAATGTAAATAGGACAGCTTGTAATATAAAGAAAGAAGACAAATGTAGATTCTAGCGAATTTGAGTGAACAATAAGACCATGAACATCATTGATTCTCCATTAATAACCAGTATTGGGAAGGCAGTTGTGAGGTTTAGGTATGTTCAAAGAAAATTAAGCGATAGAGCAAGAGATTAATTCATAGAACCAAGTTACAGGTTGATTGAAGTATATTCAACACCAGTGAAATATCCAGCAACAATCTAGAAAAGGACGTGGAAAGCGACGATAAACTTCAATAAGTTTAACTTCATTGGTTACAAAAGCCGTCAGAAAATTAAAAGTTTTCGGTATATTATCATTCAAAATCTATTATACAGTGAAATTCTGAATCTTCTCAATTACTGAGCGATTCAATGCATTATGTCAAATCAATTTTACTATTTCTTTTTGCTCTTATCGAAAGCAGCTATGTGTGCTTTCGACTGATCGACTTGGGTGTGTTCGTGGTCATCACACTTCACCACAGCATAGTCTGGCAGACCATCGGCTTTCATTCTCTCTTCCACAGTACACATACTGACGGATGCGAGCCATTCGTCATTGAAACAGTCTTCAATGGATATACGGCAGGCAGGCGCAAGCTCCACCATTCTTCCAATCAATGTACGGCAATCTTCTGGCAAGGCCAACAACAACCTTCCGACACCACTTTCTGAACTGGTATGTGCATTTCCATCAGTTGAAGCTGTTGTTGCAGCAGCTTGTGACTCTTGAGACTTAACGTTATCCTTCTTTTCAGTTTCAGCTTCATCAATGTCCCCCAAGTCAGAGGAACCTCTGCTGTTGTTGGTAGTGACCAAATCTTGAGGAGTTTTCTTCAAAACTTCACTAATAGGTGTGAAATCACCCCTGGTAGCAAAAAGCTTGAAACTTGGGTCGGAAAGTTTAGGGACCTTCCATGGAAACTTTTTCAACATCATGCAACAGTAGATAATTGCTACCGACCAAACATCTACTGGTCTTGGATCATACTTGTTGAAAACACAAACTTCTGGTGCTAAATATGGGTCAGAACCCACGACTCCTTGTGCTTCAATTAAAGTTTTTGTGAATGGATAAGAAAAGACAACAGCAGATCCAAAATCGATGACTTTAACGATACCTCTTGCATCAATAACACAGTTATCTAACTTCAAATCACGATGAGCCAACCCCATTGAGTGAAGGTAGTGGATACCAGATAAAATTTGCTTGAAACAACAATTGATTTCTTCTCTGGACATTTTGTTCGACATCACAATAGCAAATAAGTCAAAATCACAATACTCCATGACTTGGAGAATTCTTTCATTCTCATAGCAAATTTCCACAGTTTCAATGATATTGGGATGCTTCAAAGTAGAACCAATACAATATTCACCAGTAATTTTCTTAGCATAGTCACGCTTCGTTTCGTTCTGATATTTTGCTCTGAACTCTTTGACAGCGAAAACTTTCTTATCACTGATTCTTGACACAAGCTTCACAGCACCTCCAGCACCAGCACCAAGACTTTCACCGAATTTTCCATATCTTTTGGAAAATGGCAATTGTTGTTGATTAAGAAGAGGTGTCACGGACCCTCTTCTTTCTTGGTAATTGATCTTGTTTTGCAAAATGGAAGATGATCTACTAATTGAAGTGGATCCTGGAGACTGAGAAATTGAGGTGTTCGAAGATGTTGAAGTCAAAGATGGGCCATATGAACCGTTCTGAGCAGTAGTAGAGGAGTTTTGGGCAATTGGAATATTTACTCCATTTGTGGTGGTGCCATTAGTGTTTCCACCACTGAAAGAACCATTGGATGATCTAAGAGAACTGGACAAATTTGAGACTGGTGCTTGAGCCTGGGGGGTTGAGCCCTTTTTAAAGAAACGCTTCAAGTTGGCCATTGAGTTGTGTCTGGTTTGTGGGGTAAACTGAGCTGCGGAATTGATTGAGTCGGTAGAGGAAACCGAGGATGGAGAACTTGCAATTGCTTGTTCAGAGTATGCATTGTTGTAGAAAGAACCCAAATCGGTAGATGAGGAATCTCTCTTCGAAGACTTGCTTTTACTTGAAAAGAAGTAAGAGAGTCCAGATTGAGATCCCGAACGTTGTGCTGAGGTACTCAATGTGGATTGTGCTTGGGCTGCCTGAGCTTGAGCGACACGTTGTTTTGAAATAACGAATCTGGGTTCAATGGCAGAAGAACTGACCTGTGGAGATTGGATATGAATGGACGAAATGGGCTGTCCGTTAGGAAGATTAGGAATATGAGAGCCATCAGAAAGTCCGCTGGCCAAGAAGCTCGATCCATTGGTGGCGGACGAGGAGAATGACGATGAGTGATTACGTCCTCCAGGAGCACTGTAAGGGATTGACAGCGACAAGGACTCACCGGCGTTGGCCAAGAACGACGAGTGGGAGACCGAGTTGTTGCGGATAACACGGGGGCTGGCAGTGGACATGCCAGGAGGGCGGATTGGCATGTCTCTGGTGTTTTGGAAGGCAGAATTGAAACTGCTTATGGAGTTAGAGTAGGAGCGTCCATGGGTCTTGGGGGAGACGGGGGTGAATGGAGAGCCCGATGTGTTTGGTGACGGATCAAACCCACTCACGATGTTGACGTTGGAAAGCTTGTCGGTGACGATTTTCAACGAGCCACTGGTGGGGTCTTCGGTCAGCTGGTGGGCCAGCAATGGATGGGATGCTTGGACACTGTCGCCGGAAGGCTGGCTGGCCTTGAGGGTACCCGAGCTGGTGACCTTGTCGAGAGAGGAGGTCGAATGGTTGTTGGATAGCGACGGGCTGTTGACGGCGCTGTTGGACTCATTCAAGAGCCGGGTCAACGACGACATGGGGGGCTGTTTGGCGGCAGCGGAGGGTCCCGCGGCTTCGGAAGTATCCATGATGGTGGTGATGCTGTTGATGAGTTCTTCAGAGGAACAGGGGCTTGCACTGCTTGAATCCAGTCAATGCTTGGAAATAAAAGGTGTGGAAAATGAGTCAGCAGTGCCGAAAATGATATGGCAAAGATAGTGCGATAAGTGATGATAATTAATGGGCGGCCAGGACCATACGATGCGTCGCGGTGCCGGAAGGCAGCGAGGTGCGGTGGAGCCGGGACCGGGGAGTGGGAGGCCCCGCGTGGGTGGATGGGCTTGGGCGGAAACCGTGGTGGAGCAGTGCGGAGCGGTGCAGGAGTGTCCCGGTGCGCTAGGGAGGGTTCGGAGCAGATTCGCTAAGATTGGTGGAGGTGGGGAGATTGAGGGGACCACTTGCCATTGCACATCTGGCACGATACCTCCGGATCAAGCGACTTTGTGACCGAGAGCCATCGATGTGAAAGGCACTGTTGAGGCACTGGACCTTCCAGGCTAGCCGCTAGCAGGGAAATATGGAAGTGCCACACAATAGGACGCCCATCCGAAGCCAACGTCTAAAGTTGTCGTGGGCACCACAGCAAAGAAGATGCGGTGGGCGCAGCGGGGCCATCGGTGGAAAATGGGTTCCGTGGCGGGGTGGATCGGTCGGACGATCGAGTGATACAAAATGCTGAGAATAGGGGATCGACGAACCGTCGTTGACCCACTACTTGCACCAGTAAAGCAGGACTTATGGGCTGAAGGCTGGGCCTAGGTGGGGTGGGCTACTGGAACTGCTGTTAGGACTTGAGGCTTGCATGAATGGGCATAAATATGTGAGGTGTCTAATCTAAGGTCGGTAAGGGAATGCCCGCAGCAATTACTCCACTATTGCCCAACATCCGGTGATGTTCTCTGTGTAGAACCCAGGGCAGCGAGGGTCCCGAACCACCCTGGATCATCTGCAGCGAGGATCATGGCCGGGGCACCTTGTACAGCGTCCCCATGGCCCTGTTATTCAGGCTGTGGGTGACGAATTCGGCCCGATATGCCACATACGTGCAACGGTGGCTCCCCTATTTTTCGAATTGTGGAGTCCCCTCATCCATGATTGGCTCCTGGTTCGTTTACAGTGCGTATCCCAGTAACCAGGCTGCATAGGACTTCGAGATCATGGGCATAATAATATGTCACAGTAGTATTGTTCTCTCGTATGTGAGTTTCACAAGCAAATACCGCGATTGGTCCTATCTATTTCAGGCTTTTCTGTTCCCCTTAGTTTTGGCTCTTGACCTGGGCTTGGAGGCGTGTGAATCCGACGATTTTTGTTCCAAGCTCTCAGGAAACAACGGCATCTCTCCGTTCTGAGACACCGGCATACCCACGCTATTACGCAATGCCTGCAACTTTTCATCTAACTCCTCTATAGAATTGGGTTTTTCGTAAATGTTGGTGGACTTCTTGGCACCCTTCTTCCTGTTCTTGTTACGCTCGATAGCAGACAGTTTTTCTACTTTTTCGATGATTTGTTGCGTTGTTTCGAACAACTCCTTTTGCAATGCTTCGTCACTGTATTCCTTACGGAGCTTGGTGGCGATTTTACACTCCTGGATCATGAGACCTCCTTCACTTTTCGCCAAAAAGGGCGCTTGCATGGAGAACAAGAACAGTTGGGCACCTTCGGAGGAACTTTTCAAGAATAAGAAAAATACCGGCCACAAAATAACGTAGAGCAAAAGTCCCCAGATGGTACCAAAAGATAAGAAACGACGTGTGGATGGGGTTCTCATGAAGCCCGGGTTCACCATGTTGATTCGCACATTGCATGGTGCCTTATCCTTCCGTTCGTATGCGTTCAATTGTCTTTGGTACTCACGGGCAAACAATCCCAAGAGCAACTTGGAGCTTCCGTGCACTTTCCAAGGCTGGGAGACAGGGTACGAGCGTTCCCAAGCCAAGTCCGAGGGGTCCAAGTCTGCGAGAATATGGGACGAGCAGGTTGCGATCAGGACCCTGACATCACGATCCGGAGGCTGAATACGAAGCGAGGGCCCGAGCAATGTCAAGAGGTGGAAATGGCCGAAATAGTTGACTCCCAATTGGCGCTCAAGTCCGTCTTCTGTGACTTGACGCGCTACACCTCGGGGGATCACTTCAGCAGCACAGCATATGACTCCGTCCAACCGGCGTGGAGGCTGGTTGTCCAACCACTTGGTGGCAAACTGACGGACAGACCACAACGACTCCAAATCACACTGTTCCGCGTAAATCATGAAGTTATCGGTTCTTTCTCTCAAGTCTTCCACATAGTCCACCGTCCACAGGTCTTCGGTGGAACGCACCAAAAGGATGATCTGAGCACCCTTGACGGCCAAGTCATACACAATCTGTTGTCCCACACCCGATGTTCCGCCGGTAACCATGAAAACCTTGCCATGCATCTCCCGCTCCCAGGTGTTGGAGGCGCCTCCGAAGTAGTACTTGATGCCGGCGGCCGTCAACGCGATGGGGCCGTACGTCTTGATGTGGTCCCAAGCTGGAATCACGTGGGTTCCTTCGTAGAGGACTTTTGTTAAGAAATCCACAGGCATTTTGGTGATGAGGTGGTGGTGGCAAGTGCTGCAAGAGGTCGATTGCCAGTCGCGTTAAATATCCACCCGCGTGATCTTGGGTCACGCGACACAGACGCACGTGACGGACCCATCCCATCGCAAAAATTACCTTCTCTAACTAGTCCCATCACCATGGACGAGTCGGTGTTTTACATTGCACAAGGTGCTCCTGGCGATAAGCACTCTCAGGAGTCGGCGGCAATTGCTGCATCATCGCATTCCTCCCAGCAACATGCGGCTTTCCGCCAGGCGGACGCTCCGCTCAACGGAGCGGTTTTAACTGGTGTGGGCCTGGGCGAACGCTTGATCGCCGCCTCCAAGGGTAAGGCGCTTTTGACGGTGTGGTCTTGGGGAAAAGAAGGTTCTGACCAAAAGATTCCTGTTCCCGAGGAGATGAGCTGCTTGGCTCTCTGCAACCAACCGGATTATCCAGAAGATGGCCAGCATGCGGTTCCTTCGTTTAGGGTGCCTTGGCTTTTGGCTGCTGGTTCCAAGACCGGTAAGCTCTACATTTGGGAGCTTCAATCGGGTAACCTCTTGTGTGTCAAGGACGCCCACTATCAGGAATTGTCTACCATCGAGTTCTCCACCTGCGGCACCTACGTGGTCACCGGGGGCCAAGACGCCAGATGCATGGTGTGGAGAACCATTGATTTGATCAGTGTGTACTCAAAGGATGAACACACACCTAAGCCATACTTCTCCATCACAGACAACACTCTTCCCATCACTTCGGTCAAGTTATCGTTGACCAGCAAGGTCAACGACTTGCGCCTCTACACTGGATCCAAGGACGGCACCGTTAGAGTTTATGATGTTAGCACCAAGACGTTGTTGACCACGTTTGTGTTGAGCCAGCCGGTGGACTCTTTGGCCGTGGACCCTTCTGCGCGTGCCATCTACGCCGGTCTTGCCAACGGTCTCATCAGAACCATTCCTCTTTACAAAGTCAACAACTCGGTATTAGAAAGCGTGGGAGGAAACAAGAAGATCATCACTGTTGAAAACGACCCTGAGCTCAAGGAAACCTTCGTGCACCATCAGCAACGCGTGGGCACCGATGATGCCCCCATCTCGGTCACTCAAATCCAAATTTCTTTCGATGGAACTGACATTATATCTGGAGACTCGTTGGGAAGGGTATTTTCCGCCAACGTCGTCACAAGACAAGTGGTCAAGGCATTCACACCAAGCAATTCTCCTATCTCTTACATTCGTGTGGAATCCTGTCCTAGTGACAGTCTCAACACCTCGCTCATGAACAACAAAAACGACAAGAAGCACCGTCTTATTCCAGTTTTGAAGAGAGTATTAGCCTCCAACCAGCCCACAGAGCACCAATTGTACTTGGAAATACCGAATGGTACTGCTGACGATGAGAGCTTTGAACAATGGTTATCCGCGAAGAGCGAAGAGGAACTCGAGTTCAAGAATCTTTCCAACATCAACACCTCTATCAAGGAGGTTCCTAAGACAGGAGAAGTTGCAGCATTACAAGATAAATTAAACAAGGTTTCTAGAGCATACGAAGAATTAAGGGGAAAGCATGCTGAGTTAATCCAAGAGCATACTAAGTTATTGGCTGAGTAAAGATACAAATAGAAATAAACAGCTTGAATGAATAGGGCATACTGGGACCGAGATCTACTCGACCACACAATACCACTGTAGTAATGTAATGACTGCGTAGAAAGAGGTCTAATGATTTCTTGGGCGAATATCTATCTTCCGGGACTCAATGGCCGATTGAAACCCTTATCACGGTTCATGTACTGACGGTACTCGGTCTTCTCCTCGCTTCTATAGCCTCCTCCTTTGCCCTTGACGTGCTTGCCTTTGGTGGTACCGAATCCCCCGAACCCCATCAAGCTGATCATGTCGGGGTCTGCACTTTCCACCGATTGCCTTCTTTCCTCGTTGTTGACTGCTATGTCATCGCCTCTCTTTTTGGCACTCTTGAGCTCGTCCCGATCTCTGGATCGGCCCCTTCCCACCTGGTCCTTTTGGAATTCGGGCATTTTGCTCTGATTTTGGTACGACGTGTTCAGGAGTGGGAGATCTTGCAACGAAGTGTTCTCTCTTTTGTAAAGACTCGATTTCTGGAGCTTTTCGGCCGTTCTTTCCGTGGATCGCTCTCGATAATGGTCTCTGTGGGGAGATGACATGACCTTGGTAGGCAGCCGAGACCGGGACCTGGAGGGCGCTATGCTGATTTTGATTTTATTCATGGACTTTCTGGCCACTGGAGCTGGGCCTGTGATTATAAACAAGCGGAGTTATGCCCTCAGCCGCTGAACTGTCGGAAGTAAAACAAGGGTTGTTATTAGGTGAATTTGAGGGATATAGCGATGGTGTCACGTGGGTCGCTAACCTAAAAGTGAGATGAGAGGGATTTTCTTTCTCTAACCATGGAGGAGAAATTATCCAAGAAACAGCTTAAGGCTTTACAGTTCAAGCAGAACAAGTCCAAGGAGGAGAGGGAGCAAGAAAAGGAGCAAAAGAATGAGAAAAAACGGTCATTAGAGCAAGAGAGTGCTCCTGAAAAGGAAATCGCTGGCGATGAGCAGGCCGCTGAACAAGCGCCCAAGAAGAGAAAGACCAGAAGAGGAAAGAAGGGCAAGGGTGTCAACGGCGGCAAGGGTCCCCGTTTCATTTTGTTTGTTGGCAACTTGCCCTATG
The DNA here is from genome assembly GCA_030571845.1 of Suhomyces yuchorum. Taxonomy (NCBI): domain Eukaryota; kingdom Fungi; phylum Ascomycota; class Pichiomycetes; order Serinales; family Debaryomycetaceae; genus Suhomyces; species Suhomyces yuchorum. Next base: position 389,505 of record JAJLYW010000011.1, on the reverse strand, counting down.
ACATCAAACAGCTGGAGTTGGTGTCCCATTTCAAGAACAGTAACCCGGACCGGTTCAGAATAAGACAGGAGAAGGGCATTGCCTTCATGGAATTCGACAACGACACACAGGAGATCCAGAGTAAGATGGAGTTGGCGTTGAAAATGCACCACTCGGTGTTGAGAAATAGAAAGATCAACGTGGAATTGACCGTGGGTGGAGGCGGTAACTCCGAGGCTCGTGTGGCCAAGTTGAAGGAGAAGAACGAGGTGTTGTTGGAGGAGCGCAGAAAGAAGATCGCTAAGGACAAGGAGTCTAAGACCAAGGATAAACCAGCTTTGGAGGGCGTTCATCCTGCTAGAGCTGCCATGATGAAGTGAGCGGCCACAACAACGCATTCCTGATTGGGAAGCCACACTGCTACGTACTTCATAGGGGCACCAAAACAGCCTGCCGCCGCAGTGGCCAGGGGCCTCGTTCCAGAGGGCCATTGTGTGCAATCCGTTCCCATCACCATCACCATGTTATATATTGAAATTCTTGGGCACTGCTGCAGAAGCTTCCAAAAACCTGTATACTAAAGGCATTATAGTTAATGAAACCATCACTACTAGAACAGAAACCCGAGATTTGTATGGGCCTTCGGCTTCAGGTTGAGATCACAACTTAGTCAGCCGAGAACCGGAACAACTTCACCTTTTAGGTGAACAAAGAGGTTGCATTCGTATCTCAGCGACTAAAATGTCTACTTCATCCAAAGAAAGGGGCCGGCCATCTCAGCCGGCTTGAACAGCACACTTTGAGCTAAAAGTAGACCCCCGAGAGGTGATAGGCGTTCATAGCACAAGATCTTGGGGTGAAACTATGGTGGCACAAAACCTGGAATTCCACCCAGCTGATAATGGCAGGAGATTTCTACACAAAACTTGGCTCGGAATGGTGAAATTTAAGGGTGACAGAACATGACCAGGCGATCGGATTTTCAAAGAGGAGAAAACAGCAGGATCTTGGGTTGTAGTACGGTGGATACGGCAGGTATGGTGGAGGGTAGAGTTGGACAAACCAAATAGCACAAATGCCCAAAGTGGCATAAATGCCTGAAATGCTGAAATGTCTGAAATGTCTGAAATGTCTGAAATGTCTGAAATTTCAAGTTGCCATACTGCCATAGTTGCCAAACGTGACAAAGTTGCCTAATAAGCCTAATAAGCTTAATTCGCCGTAGGTGGCACTTGGTAGCCAGGAGTTGTGCTGGAGCCCCAGCTATAGTAAAGCTAAGGCCAATAGGAAGGAGGGCCAAACAGGACATGTGCTCTAATATACATGTTTATTACCTATAAAATAGTACATTTATTCTTTCTAACCCGCCTCTTCTTAGGTTGTTTGGCGTTGGCGTTGGTGGCATTAGCTTTTGTAGCACCTGGGGCACCGATGCCAGAGGTGTCGCTGGATACGAATTCGTTGGCTTTCGAGGGAGGATCCAACACTGCCCGGATAGCGTAATCGAAGATCTCCTTGACGCCAACCTGGGTGGCAGCAGAACATTCCATGTAGCGGATGGCCCCCGACTCCTTGGCCAACTTAGCACCCTGCTCCTGAGTGATGGGCTTGGTGTTCTTCTCGGCCAAGTCGTCTAAGACGTGCAAGTCGTCTCTCAAGTCGATCTTGGTACCAATCAACAAAATCAAGATGTTCTTGGGCGAGTGGTGTAAGATTTCCGGTATCCACTTGGACTTGACGTTGTGGAACAGGTCCGGGCTTATCACAGAGAAGCAGCACATGAAGATCTCGGTTTGAGGGTACGACAACGGTCTCAAACGGTCGTACTCGGCCTGGCCAGCAGTATCCCACAATCCAAGCTTGATGGGCTCGCCATCTATCATCACCGATGCTGAATAGTTGTCAAACACTGTTGGGATATAGTCGTTGGGAAAGGTGTTGGTGGTGTAGGAGATCAACAAGCAGGTCTTACCGACACCTCCGTCTCCGACAACCACGGACTTGATGGATCTCATGGCGATGATGTGTGGGTGGTGGAGAAATGATAAGTGGTAGTGAGTGTATCTCGGGGCAGGAAATGCTCAAATTTTTGTGTGCCCAGGTGGTTTTTTACGGGATTTTGGCGGTAGATATGCACTACTCGAAAGTGGGCCGGGAGTGAGACGTCATTACCACGGGGGAACTGCTGGGGGCAGCAGACGGGGGGCTCAAATAGAGATGGCATTGTGCCTGGGTGAAACTGGCAGCAGTATAGAGGACAGTACCACTAGTTATGGCCATCTCCCTGTACTGTTGATCGGGGAGGGATGGTACAGCGGGCCAGGTAGCCACATTTCTTAGGCACCACCAGACCCTCGCGGCCGGTTACGTCGCTGAACCCAATTACACGAGCGCCTGGCGTGGGGGACGCTACGGCGATCGCACTGCCGCAACATTATGGCACTGGCCACGCCCACGCTGGCCGTGCCGTGCGCAGGGAGACGGACGATGATGTTCGGCTGCGAGACGAACCATCGTAATAAACGATCGTCTGAACAATTTGCCTAATCGGGCTGTTTATGGCATCTGTCGATAGTTGGACAGACGAGCGTGGGCCCACGGCCACGACGGGCGGTTGGGACTCGGGCCACTTGAGCAGGAAGTCCTTGTCAAGGGAAAGGTTTTGGCGGGGTGGACTGGAGTTGTAAGGCGCTAGCAGGGGCTTGCCAGTAGTGAATAGTAGCAGGAGGGGGTGTGAGGGCCGATGAGCTGGCTGGGCTCACGAGATGCCTCAGCGCGACAACCGGCGGTGTTGAAGAAGATTAGGGAGATTACGCACAGCGGAAACGGCCGTACACAGCGACCTTCGGGGTCTGGCGGTGCGAAGGACCACAGCACCCTGGCTCCCGTCTTGTGAAGGGGATGTGAGACACTGGCCTTCAGCCAGCCGCATTGGTCCCACCTGATATCAGGTGAAACTCATCCGCAGGCCAGGGGTAAGGGATGTCACCGCGAGGAATGTGCTGGGCGATGGGCCTGGAACCCACTGGAACTGCACTGGAATCCCGTTGGTTTCCAACTGGCGATGCCCTGCTCCGCAACGGTAGCGTGACTGTAGCCCAGAGTGAAGAAGTGCAGCGCCAAATGCGATGGTGCAGGGCCAACAGGGCGCGAATTTTCTGGGGGCTTGGGAGCCAGCGGGGCGTACGCTGGTCCGGCGGTCAACCCTCGCTGCAAATAAATTGAGAACTTTTGCATCACTTGAGAAGTTCGTTGGAAGACGGCACTGCTAAGATGGAAGTCTGAGAAGACTGCCACAATGCCAGAACTGACAGGAGCAGTGGGTAGGGGTGGGACTGTGGTTGGAATGGTGCACGGCACTATTAAGGGCCCGTGAAACACAACATTTCCAACAATCACAAACGCCCAGGGCTAACAAAGCAATTTGGTCGGAAAGAATACGAAAACTGGTGTTTGTTTGAGCAGCTGCAACCGTGGAGCGGAACCCCCATCCACAGATATGCTTCCAGCTCATAGAGGCATTTCTGAGACGAATATTGATAAGGACCTTCCACTTGAAGCATTTATTTGGGGACAGGCTAATAAGAGAATGAGGAACTTACAACTCCCTACTGTACTTTGCAACACAGTTTTGAGGTAAATGAGACGCATAATCCTCGCGAGACCCTAACCTGCAGACCTACATTAGCCAGCGCACCTGGGCGAGGCTGCCTATTTCCGCAGGTGCTAGTGCCACTGCGCACCGTTCGAGAGCGTAACGGGGCGCCCTACCGGTCCTGTGGGAGAACCATCGCAGAATGTTCCCTGATATGTCTGCAAAGCGCTTGTGGGCAGCCTTTCTCTGCATTAGTGTCCAAACGCACCATTTTGGTCTCGTTTGCGCCATTTTGGCACCACTTCCTCGTATTTTGGCACCACTTTTGGTTCTTCGGCCCATTTCGGTTTTGTGGATGCATAACCTGATTTCGGTGCTGAAGGATTCTGGAAAGTGGTCTCATCATCTTGCTGGAAGCAGTCAAAATGGTCCCACTAAATCCCCGGACCCTCAGCTTCCACTGGGTTGCTGGTGATTGCAGTTCTTCTGAGTTTGCATGAAAATCGCCCCACATCAAATGTTCTTACACGTGACGCGATCCATCCAACCATGTCAGTGTATGCTTCTACTATGATACGGGCCAGCCGTGTTGGCTGGAGAGGCTTCAGCTCTTCGGCCATCGTGCTGGCAGAGTTTTCTCACGTGGTTGTGGGCGGAGGAGTCGTTGGAACTGCCATTGGCGCAGAATTGCTGGCACAGCCAGGAAATAACGTGTTGCTCGTGGAGCAGCATGGCCACTTGGCAACGGAAACAACTTCTCGAAACTCCGAAGTGATTCACGCCGGGTTATACTACCCCAGAGACTCGCTCAAAGCTCGTCTCTGTATCCGGGGAAAGGAATTGCTCTACAGGGCCCATGAATCCGGCCAGTTTCAAGTAAATTTAAAGAAGTGTGGGAAATGGGTGGTGGCTCAGGATGAATCTGAAGCACAGTACTTGGAGAAATTGGCCAAGAATGCCAAAGATAACGGTGTCCCTGTGACTTTTATCTCACCAGAGAAAGCCAGGGAACGGTTGCCTCATATTAGAGCTCGGTACGGTGCGTTAGAAAGTCCAACCACGGGAATTGTTTCCGCCCACGATCTCACCGTATACTTTGAGGGACAATTGGAAGCTAATGGAGGAACTGTGGGAATTAATTCGAAGGTGGTTTCCGTCGATTTCAACCCAAATGCTCCAGATTACACTCTCACTGTAAGAGATGCTTCAGGAACAGAGTTTGAAATAACCACTGATAACCTTGTGAATGCTGCTGGTTTGCATGCTCAAAGGTTCTCCAATATGATATTGCCTCCTAGCAGACACTTCAAAAGCTACTTCGCCAAAGGAACGTATTTTCTGTTCGAAGGATCCTCCAATATCACCGACAAATTGATCTATCCATGTCCCAATCCTAACGCCTCGTCCCTTGGTACACATCTTACGTTTGATTTAGGGGGACAATTGAAATTTGGGCCAGATTTGGAGTGGCTTGATGTAAAAGACGCTTCCGATATCGATTATGCTCCAAGCGAAAATAACTTGAATGCTGCCTACAAGGCAGTAGAACGTTATTTCCCGGGGGTTAGAAAAGGGAAACTAATTGCTTCCTACTCTGGAGTTAGACCAAAACTTCTTTCTGCTGAAGAAAGTAAGAATAATTTTGCAGACTTCTTGATAAGAGAGGAAGATGATTTCCCCGGGTTTGTCAATCTATTGGGAATCGAAAGTCCAGGCTTAACTAGTTCATGGGCTATCGCAGAATACGTTAGAGATATCTATCATAAATGATGGAGTTCATTTATGGAATCCTGGTTGAAGCTTGTTATTTATTTAGGTTTACTAATCCATCGATTGCATTTAAATCCTTCATCATTACTCTTTGGAAACACTGACCATGGAATATATCCTCATAGAAATTATACAATATGTAACATCCGTAGGCTAGAACTTCTATTTGGTTGATTATTTAAGTTGGTTTAAGCTTCTTTGCTTTATATGCTTAAGCTACATGAAACAGTTTTCACTTGTTCTATTATTTTGCCTCAATTATATTCGTGGTCTTTTAATTATTCTGTTCTAATATAATAACACTTTTGAGATCATACTGGGTCTGGTTACTGTGCTGGATCTCATCGAAATGTGTGTTTGCAGCACCTAGAGGCTCGGTGGGTTGAACTTGGCTGAAATTGTTCTAACCTCTGCGCAAACTTTTGAAGTTTATTAGTTTTCCACAAAATTTTCATGACAATCAAACCTTCAATCTCTTGTTCATATCCTCTTCTTCGTTCTGTGGTCTCTTTTCTTTCTTTTTGGGTAAATCCTCAGGATCTGTAGGTCTTGGAGACTCCTGGAAGAAATCATGTAACAATGCCTGAGTCAGATCACACCGTCTGCTTGGATCCAACTGAGTCATTGATATCAACAAATCGAGGGCTTTCTCGGTTGCTGCACTGAACCTATTTCTCAATTCTTGTCTAGATGGGGGTGGGTAGACTCTTAATGAGTTGTACAGAGGCAACATCGATACGTTGGGCCAGATCTGCTCTGTAGGTGTACCCAATGCTCTGAAAGTGACGTCGAGCTGATCAACATCGTCTTTACCAGGCAAGTATGGGGTTCTTAACATGAGTTCGGCAAATATTATTCCAACCGACCACATATCCACAGCACTGGTGTAATGTTTTGCACCGAATAGAAGCTCAGGGGCACGATACCATCTGGTGACAACATTGCAACTCAAGTCTTCGTTGGCATTACCCAAGGATCTAGCCAAACCAAAATCCGCAATTTTCAACTGACCATCCGGGGCCAAAAGCAAGTTATTGGGTTTCAAATCTCTATGCAATATGAAGTTACGGTGACAGTGGTGGATTCCACGGAGTGTCATAAGCAACCAGGACTTGATATCTGCCGACTTGAACACCACATTGGTGTCCTTGATTAACACCTCTAGATCACACGGCAAGAATTCTAAGACTAAATTGAGGTTATTCGTAGCTGAGAAAACATCCACCAATTCGATTACGTTGGGATGCTTTAGTTCTTGAAGGTATTTGACTTCTCTGATGGCAGACATATCCAAGCCGTCCTTGAACATACCAGTTTTAATTTCTTTGATGGCGATATTTCTCTTGGTTGAAATTTGAGTCCCGAGGTACACCACGGCGTATGTACCTTCACCGACCTTCTTAGTCTTGGAATACTTCAATGGCGCTGTAGTCATGGGAAGTTGGTGGGGTCTGCTTAACTATACTATCTTTTGAAGACCGAGACTAGATATCTCGTCACGTGAGAACAAGAATATAGAAAGTCATGTGACTAGGTGGGACTACGATAATAGCTACCAGATGAAGTTATTGCCCTTGAATTACCTCCAGTAAACAGCTATTGAGTTTTCATATCCCGAACAGACTTTAGTTTGGAAAAATTCAAAATTCTGGTAACGGTTCATTTTGCTCTACAAGCGATAATATGTCCGAATTAATTGACTTGGACAATCTAAATTATCAAAACCCATGACCAGAAAGACACTTTAAAACATGAATTAAGAGATCACAAAAGTTATTTTTTCTCAGCAAACATCTAATTTCAGAGCTTAATTGATGGGTTCAAATGAGTAGTTCAGTGTAAGAGATAGCTTCAAAAGATGAGTCCTGAAAATTTACGAAGTACAGTTCAGAAGTAATCAGACAATACCAAGTACCCTGAGATAATAATGCAATGCGTTTATGTTTAAATGCAATCTAACGATAAAAATGAATACAATGATAATCACAGGTAAAAAAAAATTAGAAGCTCAGTTGATGACACCATTTACACATTCCCACTGTGCAAACACGTACCAACTATTACCGCTGTCACCAATCACCAAGCCTCTGTATAAACCAACTTCCTGGCACTTAATGTTACTTTCATAGGATCCAAATGGCTTTGAAGGATCGCTGTTGACTAACTTGTAGTACTTTCCGGATGGTGATTCTATGACAATCTTAAAATCCTGGTTGATTAACATGGAGGAATTAGTTAAACCTGTTGATGGATGCTGTAAAATCTCAAAATTATATGAATTTTTCACCACTATTTTACTGGTTTGGGGACTTTTGATGTAAAGGTCATTGTTCTGACTTTGTACGGTTGGAAACCTTGGAACAAACTTGCATGGTTTGTAATCACCAGTGTGATAAAGTGGAATGACAATAGACAATTCATGAATATTGTCAAAATGCTTTTGCAAGCCTTTTGGACCTGAAAATACCTGCAAGACACCAATGGTCTCATTTTCGGGTAATATGGCCTTGATCTTAGCGATTCTTTTATTCTTGACCCATTTGATCTGGCACAAACTGAACTCATTGGTTGTGACCTTGGCAGTTTTGACTAAACTGAATAACTCGATATCGACTGGTACATCTAATTCAAGTTCAAAGAATTCCGAATCTTTCAATCTAGACAAAGCGTTGTTGAAATTTCTGAACGATAAGTCACTCTTATAGAATCCAGAATACACCCGAGGTAAATAGAATGTCACGTTTTGATCAATTGGTGGTATAACATGTTGTAAATCAATAATTGATGGAATATGGGTTGAAACCATGTGAAGTGGCTTGCTGAGGAAGTAAAACTCGTTAAAATCATTTGGATGGTTTCTAATGTTACAGACATTACCATTTTTAAAGCAGAAAAGATCGATGATATAAAAGTGTTCGTCAAGTAACACAGAAATCCAACAATGGTTAATGATGTATTGCTCATTATGATAAAACTCGTTAGGTTTTTTCCAAAAGCCAAGAACAAGCTCTGAGGGAATTCTCAAAGCATCTAAAACCTTCTTGAATAGGTAGTTAATTTGATAGATTGTTGCCTCTCCTTTAACTAGGACGTCACCTAATTTAGGCTTCACCTGGGAGATCTGACTTGGCTCTTCAAGAATGTTAAATCTGCACATGTGAAGTAAAATGCATCTAAGCTGATGGATCTTTGAAGAATTAAATTTGACGCTGACATCAGAGATCAACTCATTCAAATCAGAAGAAATTGAGTAACCATTCATGAAATTGGTAATCTTTGCAAATCCTCTACCATTGTCTGCCTTCAACGCTTCGATGTGTTCATCAATTTCATGATGATCTTGGTCATCACCAAGGATCTCATTGGTATTAATCTCTGAAATATAATCTAATGGCTTGATAATTAATTTTCCTTCCTCTTTGACAATTCTTCTGGTTCTGGCCTGTTTGTCGTGAGAAGTAAGTGAGTTCATTCTATTAATGTCGAATTTATGGGTTGACCAATCGATTTCTTCATCTTGTTGGAATCTTCTCTCGATGGGGTTAGCCTCAACTCCTTTTTTGGAACCCAAAATCTTCTTGAAGATATTTGACTGTTTCTTCTTATCTTGGAAAACCGATTCCACTAGTTGCTGTTTGCTTTCGTCATCCAATGTCAACCCATTCATTCTTTCCTGTTGGGCTTGAATCTCTTTTTCGTATTTGTGTCTAATGAAAGAGCCAGCACTTGTTGCACTCAATTCTGACAAATTTAACACATCACTTTGAAGTGATTTGATAGAATTTTTGAGCTCTTCTTGTTGCATAGCAGATAGCCTGAAGACTTCTTCATCATTCATGGGAACTCTATTATGGCTGTTACCAGAAAATCTAAAGTCATCAGCATCAAATGGGACTCTTCCCGCTATGAACTTAGGCTGAATTGGTTGGGTGTCAATTTCTTCCTGGTATGCGTACGATTTGATTGGAGTCGTGTGCTTTGGTGGAGGAGGTGGAGGAGGAGAAGGGCTTCTTCTATTGAAGTATTCGTCTTCTTCGTCAGATATGTTTAACTTTTTGCCTAGATCATCTCTGGAGTGATAATTCCTCTTGGAAGACAAAAGGTCCTCACTGATATAGCTGGAATTACTTGGAGGATCATATTGATCTGCGTATTTCTTCTGAGGAATTGCATTCTGGGAGGACAGATGTCCGATTTTTGATCTTCTTTTCTGCGATTCTAAGTTTTTAATGTGAAGCAATTCCAATTCCAATTGGGCTCTCTTTTTGGCGATCTCATTGATATCGTCATCTTCCACACGTCTGCGAGGAGAGTGTTCTGGCGAGAAGCTCTCCACGGTATGGTTGTTGAACAATGGAATCCGGGTAGGTATGGTGGACACATCGTTGTAAGAATGAGATTTGTGATAGCTTCCGTCGTAGATCTGGGATTGGGGACGAGATTTCAGCAGACGCTTATCGTTTTGCAGGCGCTTGGGCAGGAACGAGTTCTGGGAGAGCTCACGCTCGTCTTGGTGGTAGCCAAGCTGCTTGTTTTTGGGGTGCTTGGTGGACGACACCAACTTGTTGGCGGAGCGCACCTTTTTGGGGTGGGACTTCCTGTCGTCGAACGATGTGTCGTAGTCCTCGTACTCGATGGACACGTCGGCGTAGTTGTTGCGCTTGGGCGAGGACTTGCCGTAGAAGCCTGTGGGGGTGGGAGTACCTCCACGCAGGCCCTTGTAGCGGGGGTCATAGTCGTAGTCCTTGGACGGCGTGCCCTGTTTGGGGGTGTGGATGGAAAGATTGGAGGTGGAATGGGGCAAGGCGGCGGGCTGGTCGGCGATGATTTCCACGTAGTCCTTGGGGAAGATGCCCTCGGCCTTGTTACGTCTCAACCGGCCACTCCACCAGCTCTCGTCCACGATGGAAAACACCTCGATGATTTCGTTCTCCATGAACCCCAAGTCGCCCTCCTCTTCTCCGGGCCAGGAGACTTTGGTTTTGGCTTTGAAGGGCGGTTGTGGCATGGGCGGTCACGAAGGTGCTGAGGTTGGCAGGCAGGCAATGGAAGCGGGTCAAAGGTGATGGCTAACGGCCGTTGGCAGGTGTCGGCAGGGCAGACGGTCAGGGTAGGAAAGGAGGGAATGTGGCGGGGATGCGGAGCCTGGAAGTCAGACGGGAGAAAGAAGTGAAGAAAGACGTGAACGGTGTCGGAGGCCTGAGCCAGTCTCCAAAAGGTGAGATCCAGAGGTTGTAGCCTTGTGCCGCATTGGGAAGGAGGTAAACAGGATGGCTTGCGCGTGTGTGCAGGAGCGATTGTTGGGGTCCCAGCAAACCAGAGGAGGCCGCAGGCGAAGAAAGGGCTATGGATGTGTATTGTGGTCTATGGATTAGCGAGGTCTATGGTTTGGAGAGGTGGAACTTGAGAGGTGGAGCCCCAGAGGTGACGGTAGTGAGAGGTTGGAGGCACAGACGGTAAGAGCGGGATTTGGAGGGGCAGGTGGCAGTGGCAGGTGGCAGGTGGCAGAGCTGGATGGTAGCACAGGTGCGTAATGCAGGTGCGGCGTGAGAAACGCACCCAGACTAAATGAGTGGGAAGACAATCAACCGAGCGATGGGGATGGACCGATGGAATGAGCGATGGGGTGAGCGGTGGAAGGAGCAGATGGCATGGACAGGAAGGGGTGGGCGGCCATGGTAAGGTGGTTGGCAACGGGCCCCTGGGGTTTGGTCCTGGGGTCTATTTCTCGGGCCGCAGTGGGGCTCGAGGTGGTGCAGGTGGTGGGCCCAACCCACAGACCCGGCAGGTGCATCAAGAGTTCCAGCACATTGCTGCATTGGGAAGTTGCGATTAACAATGCGAACCTGGAAATCTGCCCTGGGCGCAGGAGATCAACGCCGGTGGGCACCACAGAAACACAATGTGATGGGCAGAACGTGCCGAAGGCCATCCTGGACGGCGGGTACGGTCAGCACTGATGGGTCGAGCGTTGGCCGTTGGCAGTGTCAAGTTCTGGGTGTGTGGTTTCAGGTGCGACCGACTCTGATCACATGTCCTGTTTCAGGTGCCTCACCATGGTGGTTCTGGCACCGGAAGGGTATTGGTGGTGAGCTTGACTTGCCATTGGTGATCATTGGCTTGTCATTGGTTGGTATTGGTTGTTGTTGTTTTGTAATTGGCTGGTATTGGCTGTGTTAAAGTAACGGTGCTGGTTTGCCTCGCTTCCTGGTTCTGTACTGATCTGGTCGTGATTCCACACTGGTTCTGTACTGGACTCTCTTCTGTTGATCCTGTGTTCTGATTCATCTCCACGCTAGTAGCTTCGATCTCTTCTCGTTCATCTCTGGGCTCCGTCTATCATCTTCTTCTCATCTGCAATAGTATGCTCATACTACCGCACGGACCCGGCCTCCTTAACCTTGACGGACACCACTGACAATGTCGTCCACTCTCAAGAGCAAACATGCACTCTCGATGGCAGTCTTGATGGATTGCTGCTTGATGACTTCTGGCTCCCAAATACCGTAGTCGTTCATGTCCACAACCTTACCCAAATCTCCATCAATACCGAAAGTATGGTCTCCCTTAGCATGCTTAGCACGCAATTGGGACAAGATACGAATAGGGTTTCCACCACAGTTCTGAATCAATGTTCTTGGAATAACCTCGAACGCATCGGCAACAGCCTGGTATGGCCATTGGGCAACTCCATCAATAGACTTGGCCTTCTCAGATAAACGCACACTGACGGCCATTTCGGTAGCACCACCTCCTGGAGACAATGATGGCTCAAACATCACGTTACGGGTAACAGCCATGGCATCGTGCAAGTTACGCTCGATCTCGTTAAGAATATCCTTGGATGGACCACGCAATACCACGGTACAGGCTTGTGGCTCCTTACATTTCACCAAGTAGGTGAAATATTCGTCACCGATCAATTCCACACGGAACTCACCACAACGGGTTCCGATGTCGGACTCCTTGAGGTCTTCGATACGGTTGACGATGGTGGCACCGGTGGCACGGGCAATTCTGTTGTTGTCGGACTTCTTGACACGTCTCAAAGCGGTGACACCACCCTTCAACAAGTAGTGCTGAGCCAAGTCACTGACACCCTTTTCGGTCAACACCAAGTCGGGCTTGAGCTCCAAGAGCTGCTCACACATCAACTTAACTTGTTCTTCTTCGATCTGCAATATTCTGTTCCAGTCCTCTTCCTTGGTGATCTCGATGTTGGTCTGAGATTCACCTTTCTTATACTCCAAAGGACAGTCCAACAAAACGATTCTAGGGTTTTCGATGTGTCTCTTCATCTTAGGGTGAGTGACGTCTTTGTTTAACAAAATACCGTCCAAGACCTCACTGTCGGTGACCTCGCCACCAGGTATCTTTTCGATACGGACGTATCTCTTGACATCGATCTCTTTGTAGTCACCGTTGCGAACCATCACGGTACGCACCGCCTTCAACGACAACTCACACATCTTCTGGGACCAGTTGTTGACGTACTTGGTACCGATGGAAGCCTTGATCAACTTGAGCATAGCAGCCTCGTTCTCGATGTCTACCGGCACCGACACTTCGTGAATGATCTCCAAAGCGTCGCTCAAGGCACGCTTCAATGCCTGGATGATGATCACTGGATGTATGTTCTTTTCGATGTATGGGAAGGTTTGCGCTAAGATTTCTCCGGCCAAAATGATCACGGTGGTGGTTCCATCTCCGACCTCTTCGTCCTGAGTTCTACTCAATTCGATCATGGACTTGGCGGCAGGGTGTGACACGTCGATTTCACGCAAAATAGCGTGTCCGTCGTTGGTAAGGACAATACCTCCCATGGGATCCAACAACATCTTGAGCATGGCCTTAGGACCCAAACATGTTCTGATGATGTCCGCAACGGCCTTGGCGGCGGTGATGTTCGACACCTGGGCTTGACGCCCGGACTGTCTTTGTGTAGAAGTATTCAAGTAGACGACGGGGGCCTGCATTGGTGGAATAGTTGTATTGGAAGAATTGGAGTTGAAATTTTTATTACTGGATAGAGTGCAGGTTAAGGAGAGCGGTGAGAACGCGAGTAGTCCGTAAGCTCCATAGAAGAGGATCGAATGCCATGGAAGCGCCAGCAAACTGGCTGAAAATGAAGGGTGCGTGGGTCAAGAGTAGGTGCTGGTAACCTGTGGATAGAATTGGTAGGAAAGGTTCTGTGGAAACTGGGCAATGAACCGGATTGCCCATGCACAGGTAGCTTACATAATCTGATTCGTGGGAGTGTGCATGTTGCTAACATGCAACATGGGATCAAAGTGCGGTTTAGCCTCCACAACTGCTCTGGTAGAATAACAACCGTTGCATTCCCTAGACAGCACGACATGGACGTTGTTGAAGGCTACGTGGCCGATAATATCAGCCTTGATAACTTGATGAAGCTCCAGCAACATTTGCTGGAGCTCAAACTGCAAATTGCAGAGGCTGCACAGGAAAAACTCACCACCAACTATGAACAAGTGGCTAGTGCCAAACTCACAGAATATGCCGATGATATCGTAATTGGGCTTCAAAGTGCCGTGGACGAAAGCGATGAGTCTGATGGAATCGCCAAATTGGACGAGTTGATCTCCAAATATGGAGAATTGGACCCTATCATAGCACTCAAGAATCAGCTAGAAAGCAGAAGGAAGAGCAAGCATGAGGAGCAGTTCCTTATAATGGCATCCAAGATTGAGCAGGAGCTTAAGAATGATATCAGCGTGGAAGAATTGGCTACTAATTCCCATAAAATCAATGAATTGGACGATGGCTCGCCTTTATCTGCATCAGTGATCACGATATTGAGAAATTCCAGCCAAAATATCATTGACGACCACAGAAAGGTCCTAGAAGAGAAGTTGTTGAAGTTGGTAGAACAATCAAAATGGTGGAGCAACGAAAAAGGACTGCAGAAAGTAGGCTCCTCTGGCCTTATCAAGGAATTAATGACCTTACAATCTATTAACAATTATCCAGAATATCCAGATACATGGTGGGCCATAGATATCTATTTGCAACCTCTAATCACCCGCTTTGATTTTCACTTCAATACTCTGCAAAAAACCAACGACATCTCAAAGCCTGAATGGCCACTAAACTACATTCAAAAGTATTTGGAAGAGTACATGGAATTATTGTGCATTGATTTGACATCGAGCTTCTCTGTGGAAGATGAATTACTCGTTTTTGCTATAATTACTTCATTTTTGAAGCCATTAAGATCCAAAATCGTAACTATGGAGCATGCTTTGCATCAAGTGGCAACCTCAGATACATCCACCTCAGGAGACTACGAAAAGAGTGGGCGCTTATTAACTCACTTGATATATGAAGTTTCGTCATTTGATCAATATTTGAGAGAAAAGTATCAATACAATCCATACGTGAAGAAAACCAGCCAAAGTTTCTTGAGAAATTGGTCAGGATTAGCTGGTGACATTTTCCAAAACCAAAGCTCGGATAACTCTTCTGTACAATGTTGGTTGAACTTTGAAAGTGAACTCGCCAATAAAGTGTATCAAAAGGAAATCATCAATACGCATAATGCTTTTAAAATTGACTATGACTACAGAGGTCCCGAAGAACAGGATTCTTTGGTTTCTATTTTGAAGCCAACTTATTCGGCCTACGCTTTGGTAAAATTATTTGAAACTTTAACAAGTCATGTTCAAACCTTGAGAATCGTGAAGTATCAACTAAAATTTGTTTCTGGAGTTCAATTGACCTTAATTGACAAATATTGCAAAGCTCTTAATGATTTATTCAAGACCCATTCTGACTTGTATGGTCAAGGAAATGTTCTTGGCTTACTTCCGGGAGGAAAACAAAATGAGGTCAAACCTGTTAAGGAGAGCCGAGTGGAAACTGGTCTTAAAGTGTTGGAAGGATTTGCAGAAATATATTGCCTGGCAAAGTTCATTCAAAATTCCATGGATCTTTGGAGCATAGACCTTATGTTTATCAAGTTGTGGAATGCCTTCAAAACTGCTAGTGGGAAAGATAGAAAGGAAGACCTGTCAATATTTGATACGACAATTAAAGAGTACGACACACTCATTTCTAAAGTATTGAAGAAATTTGAAGAGTTCTTCAAAAAGGATATCAAGGCCTCATTGAAGAAATACGTGAATTCTAGTAGATGGGATCTTGCAGAAATGCAAGAGTCCGAGGTAACCAACGAGTTATCGATTTTGACCAACGGATTATCTGCATATTTGACATTTTTGAGGAGGGTTTTGCCTGAACAGGGGTACCAATTGATCACAGACAAGATTGTTTCTATCATTTCCAACATTTTGTATGAATACGTCATTACCAATCATCAATTTAGTAAGCCAGGGATAAATCAATTCAGCAGGGACGTAAAGTACATTGTGGGGCATCTCCTGCATCAGCTTGGATTCGATCAGAGCACTCTGTTCACAAGCAATGATAATCCGGATTATCTTCGTTTACTCCAGTCGATTCAATTTCTCACTATAATCGACCATAATGGAGCCAAAGAGTATAGAAAGTCTAACCACTACAGAACCTTGAGGAAAGAGATTGATACTCCTCTTACGGAATTGACTGATTCAGATATCAGCGATTTGTTGTTGAGAATCTTATAATAGCATCGTTCAAACTAGGATATTTGCATGCTAGTGGATGTAATGTTAATATCTTAATATTTTGTAACCTAAATATATCGCTATAAAACTTATGGCATTCAGGCACCAAAAAATACTTAGTAGCAATAAGACAAAAGTCGCTTTTTAATCACATTACTTGGCAGACTTCCAGTAGTGATGATTTTCTGAATATTATCCAAATTATCACAAAATACCAGAATTCTTTGAAAATTTCAATTATTTAATTCAAATGCTCTCAAAGTACCTTGATATCCAAAGGATCTCAAACTCCTGTCATACTACTTGGTATTTGTTTTATACGGCCCCTTCCTGAATCAAGTCCGATTTTCGAGATAGATCACGTGACTTCGTGGTATATGGAACACAAACATTTATAACTAGAACCTGTAACATGGCACTTTCACGGAAAAGAGTAAGTGAAACGGTGAATGACGCGGCCTACCGCACAGTTACTAACTCCAGATTTCCTCCACTTCAGATGAACCCACGAAAAGACCCTTCCACAGGTATGAGAATATAGCCAGACTTTATTCCACTGATTCTGCCAAATCACACATAATTATCCCCAGAAAACCCACTGGAGTGATCATTGGCAGAAGCAGTCAATGCGATATCAAAATCAACGGAGTGGACGTTTCTTCAAAGCATTGCCAGTTGACCATCACCATCAAGAACAATCAAGAAGCCTTATACATCACCGATCTCAGTTCCAATGGATTATATATCAACGATGAGTTGTGTGGAAAAGGCAGCAATACGCTTTTGAAATCGGGCGATAAAGTTGGGTTTGCAAAGACAGGGGGAACCTTTGTGTTTCGGTACGCGTTTGACGAAGATGAGGTCTCGGATAAGACCCATAAGCGTACGTTCTTTGATGACTACATTTTGGGTAACCAACTCGGATCGGGTCATTATGCCGTGGTAAAAGAGGCCAGAGACAGAAGCACTGGTGATATCGTTGCTGTGAAAGTGTTTCATCCCAACAGATCCTCCAACGGCGACTCCAATGACGCAAAGCTACAGCAGGAAATGAACCTCTTGCTTTCCATCAACCATCCTAATATCGTCAAATTCATTTCGCATTACATCGAGCCTATCAGCAACAACTCTGTCACGACATATCTTGTTCTAGAGAAGATGAACAGTGGCGAGCTCTTTCAAAGAATTATTAACAAGCTGAAACTCAGGCAGGACGAAACAAAGGCCATATTTAAGCAATTGCTAGCTGGTGTACACTATTTGCACAAAAGCAACATTATCCATAGAGACATCAAGCCAGAAAACATTCTTTTGGACGTCACTCCCCGTACTTCTTCAAATGAAAAGCAGACAGGCCCCTGGGACGAAAATGAATATGATGTGAAGGTGAAAATTGCAGATTTCGGGTTAGCAAAGTTCATAGGGGAACTTAAGTTCACCAACACCTTATGTGGTACTCCAGCCTACGTGGCACCAGAAGTACTCACCAACGATCGCAATTACTCAACCAAAGTAGATTTGTGGCTGACTGGTGTGTTACTATATGTCTGTCTTTGTGGGTTTCCGCCATTTAGCGAAGAATTGGCCCCTCCAAATATGAAAGAGCAAATTTTGCAAGGAAAGTATGCATTTTATTCACCATATTGGGATGAGATCAAGGATTCTGCTCTCGATTTGATATCCAATTTGTTGGTGGTCAATGCTAAAGAACGTTACGATATCCTCCAAACATGTCTGCATTATTGGTTCACAGAGGAAGATCAACCCCGTGAAATGAGTGACACCGAAGAACAAGATATGGATGAAGATATTCCAGAGGTGAGTAATTCTCAGGTAAAGAGACAAGTTCTTCGGTCCAATACTCAACCAATGACACTCAAGGAGAGATTTACCTCGGAGTTAAATTTTGCGCAAAGTGATAGGTCTTCTATTCTTTAATTCGGTCGATTTTCCTTAAAATTATGTACTATAATCGTTGGTGGAGCCTAATTTCTACTATATACAACATGAATAATGAACACACAAGTGAATGTCCTTAGGCGATTTTCGTAGCCAACTCTTTGATTTGTTGCTGTCTTGTTTGAAAGAAAACGTTCATCAAACCTTCGTTTAACTGCATAGATGTTTCCATCTCCTTCGGTAATGTGCGCATTTCAGACTTGATTCGAAGAATTTTTTGATGAATATCTTTGATATTAGTTAAGCACGAATAAGCTGATTTATAGTCATGAAGTTGGAGGTAGCAATCAAATTGTCCGATCATGCATGCCATGTCGTTGTTGGCTTCGACCCCAAGCTTGAACCATTCGATAGCGTTGTCGTACTTCTGGAAAACGTTCATTTCCAAGAATCCTAAGGTTGAAAAACTCTCTTTTAATCCTCGACTAGCACTAATTTCTAGATGGTATCTTGCGGATAGCGGGTTAGTGTCCACGTAGAGCTGACCCAAGTAGTAATGTGACTTAATGGTGAAATCGTCCAATTCACCAGTTTTGACACTTTTTTCGAAAAAGCTTTTGGCCAATTGTAAATTTGGCTTTTGAGCATAACTGAAATGATAGAGACCCAAATTTGAGTACACTTGACTTGCGGCCAAAGTGTCCGGTTCAATTTCTAAGAACTGGTTCCAGTACATCTCGGCCTGATTGAAGTAGTTGCGCTTGAACGCCAAATCTCCCGCCATTTTAAATGCCAAAGGATGTTTCATCTCGGTGAGGTTGGTGACAAGCAGATTGGCGTACTCGAAGTCCTCATTCGAAACGCTGGGGTCTTTGTTGAGCTTCTTCTCGATGGTCTCAAAGGCCAAAATGGTGATGGCATCGTTGTCGCCCAATTCTGCCGCTTGTTCGGTGAGCTCATTTTCCAAGGCCACCAAATGGTTATTGATAGTGTTGGTTGTTTTCCTGATGGTGGCAAGGGCCGATTTGAATATCATCAAGTCACCTGGCTTGACGTATTTTGGGAGCTTGATGGCTTCAGGGGTCGACAAGTTGTCGTATATGGTCTGAAGTACAGGCATCATCTTCTTGTACGAAATCGAGGAGTTAGAGTCGAAAAGAATGCGGTTGAAAGTCCTCTTTTTGGGCAACAATGAGAGGAGCTCTGGGCGAGCCAGTGTGGACGCATGGCGGACCCACCCGGGGTGTCGTATGGCCCTGGAGCAGAACATTGGGGAGGAGGAAGTTAAGATCAACTGGTGATTTTCACCATCCATCATGTGACCACAGGCACGTGACCGGCTGCAATTTGGGACCCTTAACTATTGGCCTCTGGCCCCAAACCAGTTGCAAGTAGAAATATTACTAGAAGGGGCATCTCAGACTAGAGAGTTCCAATCAAGGGTTTGCTATTGATACCTAAAAGCAAAGACCGCGGCCAATTTTCAATCTAAGTATTCACCACAACCATATGAAACAAATCACAGGTATCCAGAACATATCCTGGGACTGGGGGGACGGGGTACTTGGCAAACCAATATCGAATATACGAACATTTCCCCAGTAAAGGTTTAGAGGGGGAATGGCACCGGAGAATCGAGGGCTCACAGCTCAAAAGCCCACAGAACAGGAAAGTCTTGTCCCGAAGATATTTTGAAGGCTACACCCCATCCAAGGCTCTTACTGACCAGATAATAACCTGCTAGCCACAATAGGTTTGGGATCGAAGGCTTCGCCAAACTGATTGCAGAATTATTATGCATGTCAGTGTGACTTCATGCATTGAAGCCATTGAAGCTATTGATGCCGGCTGGGGTGAGTTACCAGGCACTGACACACTGACAGGCTGCATGCATCGGTTAGGGGAAGTATCTGAAAGGCGGATACCTGGGAGAGGAAATGGAAAATAATCGATCAAGTTGACATGCTTCCAGAAGCCACAAAATAAGCTCACCAGGGAGAGTTCTATTGTTCACCAGTGGGTTCGACGCATGGATTCAGGCGCCCCCGAGCCCCCGCCATGCATTAGGGCCGCCCGGCCGTATTAATAGATCGGCCGGCTTCTACGGTGGTAGCATTCAGCCCGAAGAAACTCAATGTGGATGCTGCCGGCATTTCTAGCCGTTCTGTAGGCCCATTTACCAGTTCTCAGATCTACACTTTTCCAGTTTCACAATTTACACACTTTACAGGTTTCCACAGCTTCCAGTGTCCAATTGCTGGGCAGAAGTGGATTCCTTGGAGTTGGAGAACACTAGGCAGTAGCATTGACTCCCGCTGGTACCCAGAATCAGTGCTGGCCATCGAACAGGGCCAAGGCAACGGATAAAGCCTACGAGGCGGACAAGTGGCCCAATGGTCTGGTGGCCTGGTGGTCTTCCCAATGATTTGATTCGAGGGTTGGAGCTATTGTTTCTGGCCCCAGTCACCCTATTAAGCTTTTTGGCACAATGCACGGAATTGTCAACTCCATTTCAAAAGACAATTTTTACCAGACCCTGGAGAAAATATGGGCAAGAAACAGCAGGGTTCTACTCATGGTGCATAGGAAATATGGATATTATTGCTATTGTGCATTATCAATTATATTTTGCTGATTATAATTGGGTTTGAGGTGAGAATGGACACATGGTTGGGTGCTTGGCCACCCTAAGCCTCCCTCCCCAAGGCTCCCTGGCCTCTGGCCAATGCTCCCTAGCCAATGCTCCCACCGCCAGTAACAGCCCGCACCTACGAAACCTCGCTAGGATCGCGCTGCCGCAGCCCTGACCAGGCTGATTCCTGTTTGATACCCAGACAATAGGTTCCGAGAAATGGCCCTGGTAGTGGGTGCGATTAGGTTGCGGTATCTGGAACTGTCGGCAACAATACCGACAGCCTTACCGAGGGCTTGCGGTCGATGCTCTTCAACAAGCGAAGGAGGGGCTGTGTTAGACGGTGGAGCGGCCATTATTAAGCAGCCAGGGTCTGGTGGGGAAGCCCTTGGGTGTGCCATCGATGCGACCGATGCGATAATTGATGGGATGATGGATATCTGGTGATGGGCATTTGGGCCATTTGGGCCATTTGGGGGTTAGGGAGATTGGGGGAGGTGCGACCTTATGGAGATAGTGGAGATAATGGAGATAGTGGAGTTAGGGGGCAGTTGGCCGGGGCCTGGTAGCAACGGTCCCGGTTTGTTTCGGCCGAGTCACCGTTGGGAGCCCACTATGGCTACTGCCGCGAAAGGCACCGGAGAACCAAAGCCCTTGGGCCACAGACCTCAGTCCAAAGCCCCAAGCCCTTGGTCAAGACGCAAGAGCCTATGCCCAGAAGATCGCAGCTGTGTTGTTGGCCGAATAGGTCGGGTGGCACTTCAATTGGATGCCAAAGTGGACCTACTGAGTGGTGGAAATATGTTGGGCAGATGATGTAATGGAAAAGGCTGGTGGGATCTGGCGAATTACCCCAGACGCATGTAGACCAAGTTGCAGTGAGACTGGCTGCAATGGAATTGCAATCAGAAGTGAATGTAGAAATTGGCCCGAATAGCGACAGTCATCTGGAATTGGTGTGGGGTAGTGGTGGTACTCCTGACGGATCGTCCATGTCCTGAAAAGAATCAAGAAAAATTCAGTCTAGGGCATTCAAATAGAGAAATGCTTAGACAGAAGTGAAAAGGTACAAATCGAGAGGAAAAAGTGAAAAGAATGAACGGAAGAAATTCAATTTGGAGATATGCTTAAAAGAGAGAGAATGCATAAACGAGAGAAATAAATGAATAGTAGCGATTTCACACATATAAATAGATCTAGAGCTAGAGAGCCAATGATACTCTGGCAGACATTCGGAACTTGTCAAGAGCCATTGTGGGACCCAAGACTTTCTTAACTCAACGTTAATCTAAATACGGTTAACAATAGCAGTAACAATAAGTGTGACACCTAGATCAAATAAATTCTTCGGGTTTTCTTGGGGTTCCACCCAGGATTGTTCAGCTACAACAAGTTGAAAAATTATTATATGAAATACAAATGGCCGGACCATCAGTTGACGATGTAGCCAGACTAGCCAGAAGTCATGCCCAACGACAGGAAGTGAAAATTATAAAGGTCTATGAAGTCCTCAGATTGTTAAATGGCTCACTGAGTCATAAAGTAAGTCATTGTTGCCCACAATTAAAGTTATTAAAGCACATGAAAGGGCACCCATGAAGATTGTTGGCAATAATAGCCCGGGAGTGATGTGGTTCTTCTCCACCACTATCGATCAATAGGCTTCGTTATATGCCAAAGTCAATGAAGCTATCGACACCCCCATTACCAGATCCGGTTCCACTATTACCGCCACTCCCTCTTTCGTTGGAATTGGCGCCATTGGAATCGAATCCTTGGTCTTCGTTCAATCCAAATTCATTTACTCCATTGAGATCAAAATCATGATGATAGAAATCTCCATTAAGAAGCTCATATGATGTTCCGTTGTGATTCGACAGGTGCTGATGGGTGTACGCATGGACTGTACTATTCTGAGAAATGCTGTTAACGGAAGGACTGTTGGTGACGCTATCTGGTTTTGGCTTAACCTCAGACTCGCCTAAGGTGGCGAGGAAATCTGGGGTGTTATGGTTAAACATATCATCGTAGGCATCCTTATGCTCATTGCGGTCAGGCTGAGCAGAGTCCACACTACGAGGTGTGTTTGATATGCTATGTGTTGTGCCGTTATTCGTTTGACCAACTCCTGGAGCTTGTGATTGGACCAAATGCATGTAAATATCCTTTTGAAGGTTACTACCGGCACTAGCCAGGGAATTAGGAGAAGTAGCATTGTCTATGCCAGCTAATGGGGAAAAACCGGTAAGTCCCAGTTTGGGGGGAGCTGCAGAAACCGAAGCAGTTGTTGATGTTGGGAAGGTTTGTGTAACAGGGGTATGATTGTTAGAACGATTTGGGAGAGAAGTTCCATCATCCCATATGCTGTTCAAGTCATCATGAGTGAATTGAAAGGTTCCAGTGGATGTTTGATCATCTGCGAGCTGCACTGAATGATCACGGTATTTGGGAGCTTGACTATTAGATGAGGCAGCCTGGGAGTAGGGATTAGAGAGAAGCTGTTGGTTCTGGAACAGTTGTTGGGCAGATTGATGCAGCAGTTGGGTATTTTCCGCAACATATGCATTTAAATACTGGAGGGAGGATTTAACTCCGACAAGGACGTGAGGGATGGAACTACCACCTTCGGCAAAGTAGGCCTGGCTAACCTGTTGGCCTTCACTAAAATCGTCACAGATACTCCACTGGTTGGAGCCGGAGTTGACACCATTGAAGAAGTAGACCAGAAATTTGGGTTGGTGTGAAAGACTGAACCGAAGCTCGTTGCTTTCGGAATTAATGTTGTTGTCCAAGATCGAGCTTGAAATGATACTGGAGATAGGGTAGAAGATTCTGAACAAGATTTTGGAGTTGTTCAACACCGCCAGGAAAAAGTAGTTGATCTCGTTGTTCTTCTTGGACAATATGACCAATAGATCCACATTGGTCATGACCGAGTTGAGGGTGAAGGGCAGGAGGTTGACGAACTTGGTGCAAAGCGCTTGGTGGTCGTGCTGGCCGGACTTGATCCGCTGCCACAGGCCCACCGAGAGCGAAGTGCAGTCGATGAAGCAGTAGGTGTCGTTGACCTCCACCGGGATCTGGTGGTGCTTGGCGGGTCCGGAGCCTGGCATCATCTGCGAGGCGGCGTTCTTGGACGGGCTGGTGTCTTGGGCAATACTGTTGGACCGGGATGAGTGATGACTGTTGGCCCTCTTGGGAATACTGGAGGAGGAGCTCATACGCTCCACCTTCCGGAGCTTTGCCCGGCGATTCTGGAACCAGATACGGACGGCCTTTTCGGCCATGCCCGTCCGCTCCGAGATCTCTTTCCGTTGATCTGGCGTGGGATTGTGATTGCGTTCGAACTCCAGAAGGAGGAAGTCAAGGACCTCGCCGCTGGCACGGGTCCGCTTGGAGGAGTTTTCGTCGGAAGACATGTCCTTGGATGGGACGGTAGAAGCAGCGGAAGAAAGTGGGAGGAAGGGGAAGGGGAAGGGGGAAGGAGGAAGATGGGGAGGACAAGGAGATGGAGGAGGTGGACGTTGTGGGGAGGAAGAAGGAAGCTAGTGGCGGGAGTTGAAACGGTAGAAGAAGAAGAGAAGGAAGAAAGAAAGGGATCACAGAATGGTGGGCATGGAAACGGATGCGAAGAGTGCGGCGGATTTAGGCAGGGTAGGGCGAAGGAAGGCCAAAGTAGCGCTAAGGACGGGGGAGCTGGGGAGAGCGGGCGTGGGATGGGGACAAAAACGCGTGGGCGTAGGGAGAAGCCTCCGCGTGGGGGCGGCGGTAGGGCCCCGCCACAGGGAGCAGGGTGGGAATTTAGGGAGAGATGGGCGCGGAGGAGGGTGCGTTGCGGGCCATGGGCTGGGGGGCCCGCAAATGCACATGGTGAAGGCAAAGTGAAGCGGTAGGGCGGTGCGGCGGGGTGCGTGCGGCACCTTCAGTGTAATGTGGCAGCATGCATGCAAGGGTGGTGAGCCCTGCACCGGCACCATGCAAGAACAGGTTAATCTGATGTCGGTGACGTAGTTGGAGGCAAGTGCACAAATGCCTGTGGCCGCGGGAGCCCGCACCTCATGGCGGGTGGGTTGCTGGCGGTGCTGCCACACACCAGGAACCGGTTTGGCGGGGGGACGGGGCGATGGCGGGAGCTATATGGGCCACGCCACAGGCAATAGCACTGGGGCTAGCCCATGCCACTGTGTAGGTTTGTGAGACCATGCACCTCAAACCTAACAATCCCATGCAGATATTTTTTGGGGGTTTACCCGCCGTAACGAACGATACGAAGAATCTGGCGAATCAGTGTGAGTACCGTAAGCCAGGCGTGTGTGCAGGATTCACATGTGCGTGGGGCCGGTAACGGTTAGGTGGGGGACTCGCGCTGGCCAGAGGAAGCAAACACTGCGGGCTAGGGTAAGAAAAGGCTGGAGCTGCCTTCCTGCACTTGTAGTCGTAACTGTGGTTATCACTGTCCTCAGGCACATCCCCCGTTGTAAGGGGAGGAGTGTCATTCCGCATCGGCATGAAGTTCCGGCGAAAGCAGACCCGGGCACACAACCACCTGCATATAGACACACTGCACACAGTGCCAGTGATGCACATGGTGCGCGATTCTCATGACTAAATCACCCCAGTTGATGCAACGTTGGTGGAGGTTCGCTGTTCTGTGCAACCGCCACACAGTGGCTGCCCTGGCCCAGGGTACCTTATCTCAGCGAGGTGGTCCGTGGCCGAATTCGGCTGTTCAGGGACGAATCAGTGCTTTCCGTCCAAAGCCGTCCGCGCACTACCCGTTGTGGTATCAGTGGTCTTTAAGGTTTGAACCCCCACGGTCTACTGCATTTCCCTCGGCAAGTGGTAGAATCCGGCAGTGGAGGAGCCCCGGTTTTGGCATGAACCGATTCTTCGCTAGTTCCGGGCAATGCCACACGAAGAATTTTAAAGCGGCGCTGGCAAAGGTCCAGTGCATGAAGGAAACGGGCCTAAGAGGCGAATTAGGAAAGATGTTTGACGCAGGCGACGCAAATAATGCAACCTTTCCCACGCAGTTGATGCAAGTAAGATTTGGCTGTTGCAGGAACTTTTCCCACGAATCTCATCCCTGCCAGTCCTCTAGTCAATGGCGGGTGCCCGCTGGGGCACGCGGCCACACAAAAGTGGCACCATGGAGGCACTGCCACTACGTTGCCAACTCCCGAGTCGGCGCACCAGAAGTCCTCGTGGGGTCGCGGGGGACTGGTTAAAATATGTCATGTCACGTGCAGGGATGGCATGAGCCCGGGGCTTACAGGGACCGTTGTGCAGCCACCTCGCAGCGTCACAAAGCGTTTTGTAATGCAGGTTCAGAGCAGGGATCCAAACCAGGGACATGCTCAAAGGGCTATTGGTTAAGAGCACGTGACGTCTTGATAGGTGCCTCTCGCTTATCCAAGCACAGATCTTGAATGCCGATGAAAACCGGTGGTGGCGGCGATTAGGTATTATCAGGGTTGATGGACTGACAACTCCTTCGAGCAAACGTTCAAAACGACGCTGGTTCTCCACCAACCATAGCAGCTGTTGTTGGGACCGATAAGGCGTGACCTTGTCAAGTTGCGGTCAACGATTTGCAGTCCCGTGATCTGAAGTCCCCGCAACCTGCTAGCTTTGGATCAGTTGCAAGTGCTACGGGGAGTGTTCCACATGGCAATGTGAAACAGGAAGGTTGATCTCATGAAGGCCAAGGAAACCCCAGAGTGTTTGCCAAAACATGCTTGATAACCGATCAACAAATGTCACTACAAGAATAGCCTTGCGTGTTTCTCTTATTTCCCAAAGTGGAAATAAATATCATAACTGCTCGTAACTAGTGGTCGGTAAAGAAGACCGGTTGACACTATCTGTCGATTACGTATTTCAGGCAGTCCAGCCCAGTATGCTGACTTATGAGGCTGAGTGCCGATGCAGCCTTCCTCGGAACGTATAAAATGGCGGGTCCCCAACTTTTGAGGTAGTCTGGGGATCAATACCAAAAACCCCAAAATTACTTTTGTAGTGTACTTGGAGATTGGAGTAACAGAAATCTCCCTAAATTAAAAATTCAAGTTGCACTTGCATTTGGCATGGAGTAGGACTCGACAGGCTGCTACTTTATTGATGGGTATGTCACAAGGGCAAAGTGAATACGGGCTATGGTAAAAATTAAATGGATTATGAGAAGTAGAAACGATACAGGAAGATTATGGGCAACGGAAGGAAATGACAGGGTAGAAGCTATTGGGATACAACACCGGGTATGAGAGAGTATGGACTATGGAACGTAGAGCAGGAATGGTTACCATCCTATACTGTGTTTTTACTGTTCCAGTCCGTTTAAGTGGAAGAGAATTATTCCGCAATTGAATTTTCAGCCTTTCCAACCGCTATTTATTGAAGGTTGGAACCAATTGCTTTGTTACCTTGATAGCTTCTATTAGCAGAATATCGAATATGCAACCTCCTGATAGTTCAATTTTAACGATGCCTCCAGGTAGTTGGTATCAATGAAACTCATTATTCTTGAAAAGACATGACAATAGCTGGAGTTGAAATCTTGGATCAATCAGGAAGTCTAGGTTCACCACCGTCAGCCAATGAGACTCGAAGCACTCCCGATCTCCCACCCCCGACATTCATAGTTATCAGTTCCCAATGGGTGCCTGCCTTCCACCACCACGCTTAAACTACAGGCGAAAGTTTTCAGCAGGTACCCAAGTAGAGACCCTTCCTCAGCATACTATCCTATTGGAACAACGTATTCTGGTGTTCACATTGGGTATAGCCAGTTACAGTGACAAAGAGTAGCCTCAAATTGTACTAACTCACATCTCTACTTAGCAATGGAATTGTCTCAAACACCGTAATGTCAGATTGGTCCAGCTACAACTTTTCATCAATGTTTCGTAGACCGATTGGGAAGAGAGAATGGGGCGCCAGATCGCTGGTAAAATCATCGCAGTTGAGGCCTGCCACCAACTCTCATATACTCCATTCTTCCACTTCGATGCTACTCACACAAGCTGTGGACAAGCTGAGCGTCCTCTCCTAATACTGGTACACTGTAGACTTTCACTTAGTCTATATCCGTCGAATTTCGCAGCCACCCGCTTATATGCAGGAGCGACTTGACCTCGGGCAAGAATTGCCGGGACAGTACATGTTCATTCACCGAGCGAACACCGAAGAGTCCTGATCCCGTTCCAGTGGTCTCGTGCGGATGCAATGTCGTGAAACATCTCTCCCATAACATCAAACTTCTGAAACAACAGAAAATAGCCGGTTCTGTTAGAGAGTGAATTCCCTCACCAACAAGGTGCCCATCCACTGGATTCTGTACCCTACTCAACGTGTTTTTCCTGGCATCCCACCCCAGGAAAGAGGATGATCGGCGTGGGGGTGACCATTAGCCGACACCAGCCGCTAATCGACCAGCCGCTAATCGACCAGCCGCTAAACGACACCAGCCGATAAACGACACCAGCCGACAACTCAGGTTCAGATGGATAGTGAAGTGGCACATGGTGGCACAGGCACTGGGATCTGGAAGCCAGTAAGCTGCAGCCGGCCAGGAAATACTTCTCAAGGTGCATGCGTTGCAGTTACGGAGATGCCAGTGACGCAATCTGGGGAGTATTATAGCGATGGTTGCGCTTCCAGTGATCTCATAGTAGCACAATAGACTTGCCAAATATACAAACCACTATTTTGGAAGGTTGGCACTATTGTTCGAACGGGTTGACACAGCTGGAGCACACAGAGGAAGGTGGAGGCTAACGGCAGCCAAGCAGAGCCAACCTGCGTAGTAGAAGGAATATCTCTAGGGCAGTTTATATGGTAGTTCTCCAAGGTGCAGTTTTTGCTTCCGATTTCATTTTTCCTCTTCATTTTTCCTATTCATCCTTCCAATCTCACCAATACAGCCAAATTGGCTCTTCCTGTCATAATACCCCTTGGGCTTATCCGTGCCCCCAGCTTTCAACTCCGAAAATAAGGGATAATCATGCTGCGTCTTAGAGAATCTATCAAGTTCCGCAAAAACCCACTTGAACCCGGAGCTTTTCCCATGGCATCCCCAGGTCCCCCACGCAAAAGCCGCTTGTCGACCGGTTTGGCGACGTCTCCAACGTGCCCGTGTTGGAAGATTTTGTCTGGAAAGTGTTTCGTTTATCAAATAGCGGAACTGGGCTAAAGAGG
Organism: Suhomyces yuchorum; assembly: GCA_030571845.1. Classification (NCBI taxonomy): domain Eukaryota; kingdom Fungi; phylum Ascomycota; class Pichiomycetes; order Serinales; family Debaryomycetaceae; genus Suhomyces; species Suhomyces yuchorum. The sequence continues at coordinate 360,809 of JAJLYW010000011.1, read as the reverse complement.
AAATGATAATGCCTCAAGTGCATTTTGAGTTACATGCGTCATGTAATCAAGCAAAACAGTTTAAAAAATGTTCTTTAGTAGATAGATCCGTTGCCGTATTTTTAATGGATTTAATCTGATCTGGTTGTCAAGCCTGGGACTTCAAGGCTGAAAATATCTAGTGCAGAAGTACGATTCCAGAACTCCCGAAGCTTGTGTTGCAGATCTTTCGGTGAGGGCAATCTCTGATACTGACGTTCCTCGATTATTATCGATCGTACAGCAGGAAAATGCCGGATATACAAACGAAACGGCTGGATACGAATATTGCGCCACCGAAGCATTTAACCGTGCTTCCATGTTGGTATGGTATCAGTGCAGTATGTGCTTCATAGGTGGGGGTACTCGATTTTCTGGAGATTTACATGAACGCAATTCTTTCAATGAAAATAATAGCACCACACACTTCAGTTCAATCCTTAATTCACCACGTTGGGAGCTACCCACACACACTCGTCAATAACAACAAATCCGAATGCCTTGTGACTATTTTGTCTCCGTAGAAAATACAGCCCTCATCATGTATGGTCAACAATGCTAAATAATAGAACGTCAATATAGACATTACGCTTTAATATCTATTATGTCATACAGGAGTGTTGGGGGTTGATCCGAGTTTTGTACAGTTCAGGACGGAATAATCTCAGCCCTATTATTCTTTAGCTAACTTCGCAGATACGCAGGTGAGATTGGCTTCTGGAAAGATCCGAGTTGCTCTTACCAGGTAAATTTGATGCTTGGAAGACATTGAGCTTTTGTTAAAGAGGTTTACCATACTACAATGTCAAAATCTTGCCATATTATCAAGTAAATTTATTCTACTGTGTACAATAAGTTGCCCTCACCTTCACTATTAAAAGCTTATCACATATCTATCTCTATAGCACCAACTCTTCCAACTCCATGTCTTCGAGCACGCTAAAACACTGTCGAAGCTCACGGAGATTCCTGGTGGGCTCCCAGGCCTGGTACGAGGAAACCATCTTCCGCAACAATCTCATATTGGCCACATTATTGATTCCCACGAGATCCTGGATCAAGCTGCGTAAATTCCAAGGAATAATATAGAAGCTGTTATCTGGAGATCCCCCATTACCAGTGCCAGCCCCGCCAGGTGCAATTCCTCCTTGTGACGGCTTTCGTATAACTTGGAGCAAGTGTCTCAGCTTGTTTTTCAAACTGGTAGTCTCGAGACAATGTTGAACAGCAGACCAGTAAACCTCGCGGCTATGATGAAGTCGACAGTGACCTCCACTCCCTACCAGTCCCACAAATCGATCTGCAACATCCTTCAACAATTGATAGTCCTCAAAAGATCCCATATTCTTCATGGTGACGATAATACGAACAAAATTCACTATGAAATCCGGGGTGGTGGAAGCCTTATCGACATAGATCGACCGGTAAATGTTCGGATGGTGGTACTGATTAGCCAAGCTTGAAGTCAATGGTACAAATTGGTCATCTATCGATCCACAGAATGTGATCTTGACATTATGGTGCACCAATATTCTCATGGCATGGTCCATTTGTACTGCTTGTTCTGAGTTAGGGCGCTGTAATTCAAACATTTCATTGATTATATCTCTTTCATTAGCGGTGAATGCTCTGAGCACAAGCTTTGTATCAAGTCCAAGAATTGGTCCCATAGTCATTCCAGCCATACTCAATAGGCCACATACTCGATTACTGTATGGCAAATCTTGAACAAGCCTTGCTAATAATTGTATCGCAACGGGTGTACCATGAGAGTGTGATACGAAGAATATGAAGTTACTTTCTTCGAGTACATTCTTCCAATTTTGTAGAAGACCGTAGAGCTTTTGAACCCTTTCACCAATGCGGCCTTCGCCTTCGAGAGCTATTGTTTGGATGTCATAATCACTTTCATTATAATTAGGATTTTGCTTACGGAGCCAATTGTCCACTGCCCTGGCAGCTTCTCCCACAAACCGGGTTGAATTACCTGTGGATTGCCCGATCATGGTCCTTACCATTTTTATTGGCAAGAATCCGTGTACACCAACAATTACAACCTTTTTAATCGATTTTTGGCGAGCAAGAATCGAGCTTGAAGTTCTTCGATACAAATGGCTTTGACCTTTGTTTGATTGCAAGTATTCTTCTGCAAAAAGACGAAGCTTTGTACGAAGTGTAATGACTCTATAATTTTTGTCTAATTGAGGTGTGACAATAGTGGTATTATGTTCCGCTTCTTCAGGAGGCGCTGGTATGGTTTGCTTAGCATTTGATTCCGGGACAGGAGTTGATTGTTTGACAATGGGTGTCTCGGCTCCTTGAAGATTACGCTCTTGAAGCTCATTCGGAGCTAGAGGACGTCTCCTACTGAGGTATTGTACTGGTTGATTTTCAGTAATGGTATCACTGACTGCCAATTCTAGCAGCAGATAATTAGGGGAATCACCAGAATATTTAATATCTTTAAGGGCACCCTTGAATGCATAATGTGTTGACTCTTTTGAGTTTTCGATGGCAGACTTGGCGGTTCGATACATATCTCGAGCGATCGCTTCATTCTCACCTTCCAAGAGCTCTTCATCAGAGTCTTCTGCTTGGGTGTTTCCCCATACCCAAGATAGCCAGCCATTGGATGCAACTGATTGAGGTGGAATCGTTGAGTCGATATTTCGAATTTCTGATGCCATGCTTTCGTTGGAGATCTCTCCTTTGGTGTAAGCGTAGCTAACAACTGAGCTCATTCGGCGATACTGGAGAGACCAGTCGACCCAGGGTGTAGATTCGGCCCCATTTATAGGGGTCTCGGGTAAAATGGATGCTGGAGGACCTAGTGAGCTGTCGGAAGCTTCCTTTTTCGGCAAGTGAATATTGTTGTTGGGATTAATGCTAGTATGTTCGTTAATTTTCGTGGGATTCCCTGTGGAGGAAGGTAAAGTGTTATTTTGGCTATTTGGAAACGACTGAAGCTTGTTTGAAGACGTTTGTATAGTTGTTTCGGTTCTCCAAAACCACCAGGACGATGTTTGTTGAGTGTTTCCAAGACCGCTTGTCTCATTCGAGGCTTCAATGGTGCCCAGGCCGTCAAGATGACCTTTAGAAGAGCTGGGACCATTGCTCAACGGATACTCATTTGGTGGAGCAGTTTCAGAACGACTGTTTTTGCTTACTATGCTATTATTAGTATGAATGGTGTCATGGGAATTCTTGTTATTGTTATTGGCATGGCCGTTCAAATGGCTGTTGGTATTTGCTATGATTGTATTAGTGCCGTTGCTATTGTTATTTGTATTGTCATTAACGTTGTTGGCAGTGGTGTTGCTAGAGCTCTCACTGGAGCCTTCGGGTATTGCCTGCATGTGTTTGGTGTTGTGTCCTTCTCTTTTAAGTTGGCTCGAGTCCAAGGGAGCCCCTTTGGCTGCCGTATTGGAAGTTTGGGTGGTCTTTGATGAGTTTATGGAAGTGGCATCGGTCCCATTTGACGATGATGGAGTAGCCAGATTTTGTGTTTCCTTCAGAAAGATGCCCCAGTATCCATTGGACATGTTAACAGATGGAAGTCTCGACCGGTTTGGCGAGATAGCTGGAGGGTTCTTCGAGATCCGAGGGCAATTGATGGAGCAGGCGGTTCTTGTGGCTCTTGTTGTTTGGGATTTGCTACGCTGTAGGTGCCACCGTTATACCTCATGATGCATCACGTGACCGTAACCATGAGATAAGATAAGCACGTCACAGAGGATGGCCCGGCTTCCAACCCACAAAACGTGGTATCGAGCAACAAGTACCCTCTGTTGTAACTGAAAGATCACACTTATGTGATTCTTTTGTTATTACGCTCCAGATGTATTCCTTGCATTTCCATCAGAACTATGAGGCACTACATATACTCATACTGCACATAAACGTCCTGTATTCAATCCCCTCTTTGAATAGGATCCTTTGACCCCAGAAACCACTTTGAAGTAGCCAAACTTGCAACCTCACCAGGTCGTACTACTCCCACTGGTTGGCTGACCGCTCTTAGTTATGTGGGACGAGATTCTTCTATCGATAAGTGCTCGTGACGCTTTTGAAAAGAAAGATTCCGACTTGTACAAGGCGTTCTTTCAGTTGAACCAGCAGTTCCAGACCACTAAAGCCACTGTGTCGTCGTCATCACCTTCACCTTCACCTTCATTGACTACTTCTGCTGAAGAAAGGAAGGACGTGGAGCTATTCAAAGAAAACAAAGAGTTGCGGAAGGACAACTTACGATTGATAGACAGTATTAATGAGAAGCACTACGAAGGAGAGAAATCAGAGCTTAAAGTGGCCCAATTGTCCAAGGCAAAGTCGAGTTTGGAGAAGCAAGTTGAGAAATTGACCATCAAAATTGACCATCTCAATGCCCAGCTCAAAGAGAAGGATAAGTCTATTGAAATCATCAATGATGAGAACCTTATGAACCAAATACAATCAAATGTTCTACGGGAAGAAATAGAAAAGGTCAGACAGGAAAACGAAGGCTTGATCAAGAGGTGGATGGAAAAGGCACGCATGGATGCTGAAAGATTGAACAATGAAAATGCTGCCTCGGGCTGAATTATTGAAACAGACTACTAAAACCATTCAACCCTACAATATCATATGTTGAAAGTAATATCAAGATTCAAATTGAATGCTCGGGAAGCACCGTTTGCTTATTTGAATTACTTTTCTACACCAATTAGCATTTCAGTATGCAAACTACAGTCAGAAGCTACATTAAATAACTGAAAATTTGAGGGATAGTTGAATTCCCAAGATGCCAGCGTATCTCTAGCACCAATTGATTTGTGAAATAATTAATTACTACATTTTTAAATCATTTGACTAAGTACATTAATTGTTGAATGCAAAAGAGCTTGCAAAGGCTATTTATCATCTCTCGTAATCTAGTTGGAGGTGTCAACAACGTATCTTCCGATAACTTGACCCTTCTCCATGCTCTCGTAAATTTGTGGCAAGCTGCTCAATGGGGCGATCTTGATTGGACTCTTGATCAAACCTCTGCTGTAGAAGTCAATGGCCTCAGCACTGTCAGCTCTGTTACCAACATAGGAACCCTTGATGGAGATGGACTTGACAACAGCGTCGAAGACTGGGGTGACGACCTTGGCACCAGCTGGCAAACCAACCAAAACGACGGTACCAGTAGATCTCACGTATTCACAAGATTGAGCAATAGCAGCCTCAGAGACAGAGACATTGATGGCACCATGTGGACCACCGTTGGTAGCCTTCTTGACATCGGCGACGACGTCCTTGGAGACAGTGAAGTCAACGTAAGCTTCGGCACCCAAAGACTTACAGAATTCACCCTTTTCGGCACCACCATCGATAGCGACGACTCTCATACCCATGGCCTTGGCGTATTGGATGGCAAGAGATCCTAAACCTCCACCAGCACCGGAGATACAAACCCATTGTCCTGGGTGAACTTGGGCGGTCTTCAAGGCCTTGTAAACGGTGATACCAGCACACAAAACAGGGGCAACTTGGGCTAAGTCAGTACCAGCTGGGATTCTAGCAGCTTGGACAGCATCAGCAGTGGCGTATTGTTGGAAGGAACCATCGTGGGTGTAACCGGACAAGTCGGCATCTGGGCAACAAGATTCGTCACCGTGTTGACAGAACTCACAACCTAAGCAAGAACCGTTCAACCACTTGATACCGGCCAAGTCGCCGAGCTTCCAGCCAACGACATTGGAACCCATGCCAACAACGACACCGGCACCTTCGTGACCACCGACCAATGGCAACTTGGTGTCCAATGGCCAGTCACCCTTCCAGGCGTGCAAATCGGTGTGACAGACACCGGAGTACTTGACGTTGATCAAAAGCTCATTTGGCTTTGGGGTTGGGACTGGGATGTCAGTGTACTTAAGAGGACCTCCGTTCTTCTCGAAGATGACAGCTTTTTGAGTGGTTGGGATAGACACTGTAGGTTAGTATTTTATTTAATTAATAGCAGGTGTTAAGCCCGGTTGCAGCCAAAGAAGGAAAAATAAATCATAAGGATGGTTTCAAAGATCTAATATTGTAGGGGACCATTGGATGAAGTATTTGTTAAATAGGATTAACTGAATTTCATTCGTAAATAGGATTGCTAAAGTCAATTCAGTTCGTTCTCAATTTCATAAGGGGGAGTCAGTGCCGCAAGGCTTGACTCTTCAAGCCCAGAGACAACAACATTCATTCCCAGTTGCAATGATTTCTGAGGTTCACGAATAGGCTCTTTTCAAATTCTGGCCCTTATCTGGATTTTTCAGTTTTTCCACCTTCCTTTTTTGTCATGCTCTTCTATTGCTCCGGCTGTCTGGGGTAGTGATTCTGGATACGCCCCCGATGGCCATCCAGGCCCAGTACCAATGGCAAGGGTTGGGGTACTTACTGTTTATCAATTGATGTTGATGATGATGATGATTAGCCAACGAGAGAATCCATGTCCTTTTATAGCAAGACAGAGCTGCAGACCTGCGGATGGATATGGCCCATGTGGAGTCCTAAAACGTCTTGGTGGTGTGGTGTATGCGGGTGGTGGTGTGATGTAATCGTGACCAGAAAATACCCAGTGCGAGATCTGAGAGAGGACGCGAGCACTGGCGTGTTCCCCTCCGGTGGTGCCAACTCCGTGAGTTTGGGGAGTGAGACGGGGCGGCAACCATTGCTCCGTGGGAGGGGATGGGATGGATGTGAAGGACTGGAGGAGAATGGAGAGACCGGGGAGCCAAACGTGCCATTGGAGTTGGCGTTGGGACTTGGGACAAGGATCCAGAAGTGAGGACGAAACGAGGAGGTAGAAGAAAAAGTAAAACAAGTCAAAGTGTAAAAGCGAAAAGATCGGGGACCCCTGCAGAGTAGGAGACAGAGGGGTTTACAGCCAGCGAAACTGTAGTGTTAGTGCTGCAAAGTGCAAGAGCAGGTGAATTGGGAGTGGCCGAGCCGGATGGGTAGTTCACCGAACCGGTTTCTGCACCGGAGTCCGTACTCCGACTGATGAGTTCTAGGAGGGACTATTCATTAGCTGGTACGTCCAAGGCCCTAGACTGGTGCTATTCGGAGATCGGGAGGAAATTGGCCGCAGCACTGGAGGCGAATTTTGCCGGTGTCGTTCCTTCGCTATGCGATAGTGACACGTTGGTAGCGACAGTTACGGGGCAAAGGGTTCATCAGATCACACCACGAGATATCTCGCAGCATCTCGGCCACCCACGGCCACTCACGGAGCGCAGTTCCGGTGCCAAACTTGGGTTTTTCGGGGACAACAAACCGGTGCGGGTGGTGACGGGAGCGGGTGGTGGTAGCGCCAGGGAGAATGGTTCCACCACTGGGGACCGGTGCCTTCCGCAACAGTTGCAATTGTTGTGCTGTTGGCCCTATAGTCTCCCAGGTGACGGGAAAAGCGAGGCGTTCTTGCTAGCGGTTGCAAGGCATGTGCTCTGTTGCACCGCTGTACTTCTTGCATCCACCGTATCTGTTTGTGGGTTGCAGAATCCACCGAAACTTGTCCCTACTGAGAAGTCTCCCTGTAGAGGGTGTAGCGTTATTGTAAGGTTACGAGTGGAGAAATGGGCGATTCTGTCGGTCTGGCGGTATACACGCCCAATGTGACAACCTCCCAATTCTCAAGTCCCAAATCCCAAGTCCCAATTCCCAACCTTGCAATCACCAAGCTCACAATCTTCTCTGGTGGCCATTTCTTCCATCCTATTGTTCGTAATCCATCCCAGCATTCCACCATTCCACTAAACCAAGCTTCCCAATAGGTACCGTTGCGAGCATGAACGTGGCCAGTAGTGCCTGGTCCGGTCACCCTCCTGTACTGGCTGTACTGGCCGCGCGCCACGGCCGTGCCGTTTCTGGCAGTAGTGTTCCGGAACTCTCCTCAGAGGGTGGCCAGATGAGGCTTGCGTGCGAATAAGACCACTTCCGGAGCACTACGGATGGCGGTAGGCTCCTACTGGCTGGATTGGATGATGGATGGCCATCCGACCACCTGCCAATAATGATGCTCTGTCAACGTGGCTAGCGACGTTTGTTGGGGTGGATGACCTCCTAGTCATCTGCTTCTGGTCAGATGATCGGTGAAACACCATGGTGCATCTGGTGATGCTATTGGTGAGTTTCCACCACAAACACATCCAAGAACCACACCTCATGAGAGCAGCAATAGTAAGTGGGTCTCTCTTGATACTCTCTATTGTCACTGATGGATAGATGTAGGACATGAAAATTCGCAACCTTCCCTGTTCTTCCGTCAGATCTGGCTAAAGCACAGGTTTTGAGCATCCCAAATTTCTTACCCTGGCAAAGGGTGCTGCAACAGGTGGTGCATAATAAAACGATTCCTTGAAGTTCTGCTATATTCTTTTCCCGCCAAGTTGGTTATTTCTGGAATGCCTTCTGTTCTGGTCTGGCTGCTTAAGAAAAGGCAGCAGAAAAGCTGTAAAAGAGTTGTAAAAGGGTTGTAAAAGCGACATGAAAAAAGGGGGTAGAGGGTTATTTTAAAAGATGGTCAAGTAAACTTCAAAGACCTACTGTGACTATTCCAGAAATGCCTTCTGAGTTTCCCTTTATTTTTCGTAACAGTACCTTTGTCTTTAATAGTATGTGTTCAGCTCTGAACATAGCTTGTGATAATTCTGCACTACTACTAACACAATAATCACTTGGTCGTAACTTCATGCCCCTGACTCAATTATATGCCTTAACCGGTTCACTACTGTACGTTTCCGCTTTATGATGAGCCTGTTGGGTCAATGTCGCTACCATGAGTCAATTTTACACACTGAAGCATAATAATCACCATTTCACTAACTAAACCAATAAACAAGGATGAGGGTAGCGACTTCAGAAACTGCACCCCTAACGAGTTTGTGGAATTCCCATTCATCCTAGATTAAGACTTGATCTTCTTCTGATGCACTACCTTCCTTTTTCAAAATACCCATCCAACAAGAAACAACAAAAGAAATACCACAGAAAGCACGGATTTCACATTGCATGGAATTGGTAATTTTCTAGAACCTTGCATTGTGGGACCCTTACCTACTGACCTTCACTTCTTTTTCTAGTGTGGTCGCCAATTAAACTTTATGAGCTAACTTTCCTTAATATTGGATAATAAAATTTGGATAAATATGAAATGGAATGCAAAATGACCCCAGTTTGCCTCGATTAAGTGGAACTACATATGGTACTATTTTCCTGACGTTCTGATCTTCTTAGTGTAGGTAGAAACTGGGGCTGCAACTATTTTCCTTTTGAAGGTAGCCTGACCCTTATGCGAGGTTCCCTCCTTCAGCCGGTGTCCTATTTGGGATCGCATATCCAATTGGGTATATTATATCACAATGCTCAATTCCTTCAGGTACACCTTGTCACATATTTTTTTAAGAACTTGACCCTTGCTGAGCAGGCACCAGCGCATTCATAATTGCGCTCCCCGTTCATCAAGTCAGTATTTCCTTCAGCTATGCTTCCTTTCATTGTAACCAATTATCCAACAGTATGATAATATCCCGTTTTGCAGGAAAATACCTCTGGTATGATTTGTGAATATTTCCACTCGATCAACATATTTTTGAAGTGGCCAATAATTTCAACATATTGCGATACATTCCATGGTGTAATTCATAGCTCGTTAATGTTTGGAAACAGAATTTCATCGAAACAAATAATATTACCAAAAAGTCGAAAGTTTATGTAACAATGGAAGAGATACTCCATGAGAACATTCGATTTAACTCCCACGTCGGAAAATACTTGCATAAATTATCAGAATTATAGCTTCCCTTTTATTATATCCCGTATATTTTAGGATATTTTAATCCCATGCATCCCCTATGCAATAAGTGCTAATGTACGGGGGGCACTATATCCTATAAGATGCATTGATAAACAATCACGTCACCTTCCCTTCTACCATCCCAATGGAAGTAGCTGTTGAAAAATCTTTTCTCCTCAACATATCCCTTCCCAACTATGTAGTCAGCAATTTGTGCTTCGAGATCTTCAAATATAACCAAGTGGCTGGGCCATGGCTTCAAGGTTGGTATATTGCGGTCCATAAATCCAATGGGATCATCATAAAACTGATCGGATTCATCCCTGTACCCCTCAATAGGAACGTTAAGTGGTGGTTCACATGTCAAAAACCACGAGTTCTCGAATCGTCTATCGTGTAAGTAACTTTGCCATGGCGTGGAATGACATGGTGTGAGAAATCCCAACGAGTCAATGGTATTATTTTCTTTGATGTAGCCCATCAAGTCAATCACACCTCTTTCATTTACTCGAGTGAAGAAATAAGCAATAAGTGCATGAAGCAAGAATATCCCACCAAATATTATTCTGGACTTCAATTTCGACCATTTTTCGAGAGCAGTTGAAACGGAGTACGTGCACTGAAGGATCATTAAGGGTTGAAGTGGATAAATAAACCTAAACTCTTTGTGCTTGATGAGGGAAAATCCTGATAATACTATAAGGCCAGCTTGAACCATACTATCGCGGTAATTATGAGCCAAAGTGTAAAGCATAAATGGTAAGTAAAGCATCATCATCAAGGGTACTGCTTGGAATATGTAAAAATGCCAAGGTGCAACTCCGTAGAATATCGATAGGTTCCTTACAACATTAAACTCAAGGAAGTTGTAAAGCGGAAACGTAAGCTCTCCGTAGAATTTGTAATCAAGATAAGTGTTCAAAGTCAAGATTATTATGGCGCTTGAGATAGTAATTATTATCATTTTTATCCAATAATGGATCGAAAAGAGGAGTCTCAATCCCAAGAAAGTCCAAATAATTCCGTTTGTGGGCCGAACGATGCAACTGACAACTGCTAAAGACACAGAAAGAATAAATTGCTTGTGATTGGTACTCTTTTTATCAAAAGGCCAATATACCCACGCCCAGATAGTAAGGACGGTTTCAAAGCTATTCGAGAAGGATCGCGTCAAGCAATACCAATTGAACGGATTTAAGAGCCAGAGAGCCAATCCAATTCTTGCAAGTCTCTCTTTTTTGGTATAATTCTGAATGAACTTGTAGAGGCCAATGTCTCCTAAAGTGGCCACCATAGCTCCAATGATCTTGGGACTCCACAGGATGAAATCTTCGTTCACGTGCTTGGCCAATTGATAGCCAATTGCATACAAAAGTGGATGGATTGAAGACCTCAACCTTTCTTTCCATTCCCATGTCACGTATCCGAAATCAAAGACGTAAAAATGTGCAATTTCAAGTGCCTGAAAATACTCATCAGGCTGGAAGAAGGTGGAGATGGTGAAGGAGTTGGCCAACCGAACCACGAAAATGAAAGGTAAAAGGCGCCAAATGCAAAGCAGGGATTTCGGGGACTCTATTGGCGCGTTTTCGGCAACAGAGCTGACCACGGGGTCCCTCCTCCTGTTACGAAGCGACATTAAGGCTTATGGGAATCATCACTTCAAGTTGAATATCCAGTCACATGACCGACGAGTTCCCCAGAAACTAGCGCAGTGTCACTTACGTAATTGCTATGCACAATTCCCATGATTGCTTACGTAAAGTTATCGCAGGAAAAGTGCGGTTCCAGTATTATAGCCACCAAGACGGTTACATCTTGTTATGTCGTTGGCTGAGGCGGTTTCACTTCTCCAGAGCTCGAACTTCAATGAGGCGCTCGACAATGCCACAAAAGCCAAAACAAAATGTCTTCAGGCGATAAAGATCCTCAATTCCCTACCAAGAGATGCTGCAAACTTGACCATCAGCAAATATGCCATGGGCCAATACGAAAAATTACAGGCAAACAATAAGGATTTCACCTTGAAAATGATCTGGTTGAACTCAAAAATAAACAGCTTTCACTTTCCCATAGTCAATTTTTCGGAATCACTCGATTCTGGAGACTTTGAGGTGCCTTCATTCACTGAAACTGATACTTCTATCTTAGCCACCAAACCGGAGCTAGATGTTACATTCGAGAAAACCACAGTGACTAACTGGAGGTCAGACTCTGAGCTCGGTGACTTGTATCAAGATGTCCTTTCGAACTGTTCGTTTGTGTCTTCCGTGTTAGCTCTTGCCCAAGCAGGGTTCCCCTTGCTAGATCTAGTTTCCCCAAAAAGCACCAGTGAGCAATATCGCATCAGGCTCAATTTTAACGGTGCATTGAGATCTGTGACAGTTGATAATATGTTACCCTACTTCAAAGACCACCGTGCCAGAAATTTAACCATAGCGTCTTCCACAGACGCAGACCTCAAATGGCCCGCATTGATAGAAAAAGCTCATGTCAAAATAATGGGCAATGGATATGATTTCGAGGGCTCAAATATGGCAAATGATACATATATTCTCTCTGGATACATTCCGGAGATTGTAATGTTGAATAATCGTTTGCCAGAAAATTTCGAAGAGCTATGGAATTTGCAGCAGAATGGTAAGATAACGTTGGGTATCGGTACAGGTAAACTATCAAAATCGTTGTCAGCACAATTAAATCTCATTTGTAATCATGACTACTCCATTCATTCTTATAAGGCTGGTTCCTTGATAATTAAAAACTCATGGATTGAGAGTAATGATATCCAAAAGAGATACATTGAAGTATCTGAATTAAATCATTTCAAGCATTTATACATCAACTGGAACACCGAAGAATTATTCAAATACAGCTTCAAAAAGGTTATCACATTCAATCAATCCAAACATTTGTACGAGCAATCTCAGCAATGCTTGACAAACACAACTGATAAGCCTCAGCACGTCTGGATTCTCATTGAGCGGAATCTTCCTGAAAAATACACAGACCAAGTCACATACCTCCGAGTGTACCAATCAGGAGGGGAAAAGGTGTTCACTGAAAATCAGTACAAAAGCATCAACACCAAGGACTTAACAAATAACAGAATCTTGTTGGAGAAAATAGTTCTTGAACCTTCCAAGTCATACACAATGATCGTTCTGAGTAACCATGGTTGCTGTTTCACGTGTACTGTGTTCAACAATATCTCCCTGGAATGGGCAAGCAACAAATGTCATTTACCATATCTGAATGAACTCATTAAACTTGACGGCGAGTGGAACTTTGTATCCAATGGAGGAAACTGGTCATTTTCAAGCTTTATACGAAATCCACAGTATGGAATATTTGTCGAAAATGACACAGATATATTCTTAGGTTTATTTTCTAATCCAGGTAGTTCCTTGCTTGTGAATTTTCATTTATTCTACTCCCAAGATACTGATTTCCAACTTCCTATTCGAGATTTTGATAAAACAAAATTGTTATTCAGCGAATCATATGAAATTGGATTCCAGATTCAAAAACTCAAATTGAAAAAGGGTTGGTATAGGTTGATTTTATCGACTTATGAAAGAGTGGAGAAGGAGTCCTACCGATTGCTTTTGAATCCAGAAATTGCTGACCTGGTACACATACAAAAGACACATGTTTCCTTGGGACTTTTTAGAGAAAAGATGCTATTTGAATGGAATGGTTCCAACCGGTTCAAATTAAGATTTGTCACCCAAGATTTCAGTACCAGCATCACTTTTCAATTGAACTATATTAACCAAACAGGTGATGAAGGTATCCTTTCTGGATATAGACCAGGGGTAAGGGGGTCTGTATTTGCAGCCGATGGCCGCTCCGTTCAGATTAATGAAGGCTGGAATGATTCATTGTATGGTGTGTTTGTGGATGTGACTATCGACAAACCTGGAGATTATATTTTACTCGTGGAAAGACTCGAAAGCGGCGGTGGCCTGTGTGCCGTTGAATGTGGCAGTAGTAAGAAAATCCGATTTGATTAAATATTCTGACTAGTTACCATCCTAATTATCTATATGTCACGTGCTTTCTCGCACGTGCGTGGCTCCATGACGTGTTCCATTTTTCAGTGTAGTTATCCTTTCTCGTGATCGAAACAACTCCCCAATGAAGTTGCATTTGCTCCAATCGTGCCTAGCACTATTCTCCCTCTTTGCATATGCCCTTGCTGGACTTTCTTCCGAAGAATTGCAAGCTCTCGTGAAATCCGGAGGCAAAAACAAGGCAATTAAGCTCAACGATGAAAACTACAAGGCGATCTTGGAAGGACCAAGGGAAGATCACATTGTCGTGTTATTGACCTCTTCATCACCACAAATCAATTGTGTGTTGTGTAGTGAGTTCCTTCCTGATTATAACTTGGTGGCCAATAGTTGGTACCAGGACCACCCCAATGGATTTAAGCCAGAAGAAGACAACGAAGATGGACCAACCCACAACATTGTTTTCTTTGTTTCTGAGTTTGCCGACTCCAGAAAGTTTTTCCAGGACTTCCAATTGTCCCAGATTCCAAAGGTCTTTTACTTTGCTCCAACCAAGGCCAAGGCACCAGGAGGATTTATTAATGAAGTTGTCGAATATCAATTTTTCCAAGGAGAACACAGTGCCTTGGTCATGGAGTGGTTGAACCACTTGACTGGCCACACATTGCAACTTTACGTTCCTCCAGACTACACTAAGATCGCAACCTTCGCCTTCTTCTCGTTCGTGTCTGTTTTGTTGTTGAGAAAGTTCTACAGACAAATCGGTGCCATTTTCACCAGCAAGCTCTTGTGGAGTGGTTTGTCCATCGTGTTAGTATTGTTATTCACCACCGGATACATGTTCAACCAAATTAGAGGAACTCCATACCTCAGAGACCAAGGAGAAAAAATCGAGTACTTTGCCCCAGGCCAACAGAATCAATACGGAGTAGAAACCCAAGTTGTCTCGTTTGTGTACGGAATCTTGAGTTTGTTGGTTGTTGTTATGTTCAAGACTCTTCCTACCATCAAGAACCCAACCGTTAACTTCATCGGCGTTGCATTGATCAGTGCTGGTATTTTCGTCTTTTACAGTGGTTTACTTGGTATCTTCGAATTGAAGAGTTCTGGTTACCCATTCAAGTTCATCAAACTTTTTTGAGCCATCATAGATAGATCTCATTCATTTCGAGAAGATTAAATGCTAAAAATGTACAATTGTATATCATGTATGTAGAAGCTGTAGCATCTGGTAGATCAATTATTAGCACATTTGGCTCCTGGCCAGTCAAAGAAGAATTTACCCATAAGATAACTGTTTCAATATCAAGCAGTAGAGAAGGTTTGAATTTCGGGTACTAGTAGTGCTTTAATGGACCTTTTGATACACTTTTCGTGGTACAATTGAATCACTTTCCACTAGAAATATCACGTTGATGTGGCCGTTAGACTTCCAATATTAGTTGGGTAAAGTTTCTCTGTCAAGTCTATAGAATCCTTTCGATGGCACAAACGAGTCTATTTTCTCACTTCACCATGCCATACCTTCTTACTGTTTCCTTAAAATGCTGTATTTTGAGGTCTCCTAGCTCCTTGGGCTAGTGTGACCCTCACGTATTGCTCCAAACTATGCTCTATCTTGCTTGAAGCCTCTCTAGTCTTTGATCAACCTTTTTCAACGTCTTTAACACTGCAAGAATTCGCTTCTTCAACTCCTTTATCCTCGCCAAATCGCTAGCAATCCTCTTTTCGTCCACTGTCCCATCAATAATAGTGTTAAACTGCTGAAGTCGCTCCTCGATGATCTTGAGCCGAGTGAGAAGAATCAACTGCGAATGGTTAAGCAGCTCGAAGTTCTCGTTCAATATGTCTAGTGGAGCACTCAAGAGACTGTGAGCTGCGTGTTCAATGGGATGTACTTCGGTGTATTCGGAATTGGTTATGGATTTTGGAGACTGATACCCGGTGGAATTATGCTGGTTTTTCGGGGAAAACTGCTGTGTTTGACTATTTTCAAAGTCTTCTGCCATTGAGGAGTCCTCTCTGTGCCCACTAGGACCGTCTGCTGGCGAGCCGTCTCCGTCTGTTTCACTAGCCATCTTCTTGGGTTCTGTGGTAGATGTTGCGTCACGTGTTCAGGTTGCATGGTTTGCGAGGGGAATCACATGCCACACATGCCCCCCAACAACAACCGGTGACACGTGCTCCGAGGTCGCGTGACCAGATGTGCTGCAACAGGATAACGATCAAGTGCCATTAGATACCCCCACCTTTCTCTTAGTCAAGCCGCTTCTTCCGTGTGTCAGCGGCCCCTTTAGTCTTTTGCATACTCGAATCGACCTCTCCTCGCGACAAAGATTCATCCTTCGATTTTTCCCGTTCCAAAAGCCCATCTCCTTCCCATCCACCAGCTTTTCTATTGTTCGTCTGTGACTCTAATGAGCAAGTAAATCATTCAATCGAAACCAATCTGTTCCTCAACTCGTTCGTGCCATACTATGTCGGACTATATTCTTTATCGTCTGGTTCGATCGGTGAAAGCCGGTCAGATGGAGCGGTTCAAGATCCACTACACCCCCGAACTCAAGTCGGAAGAGGGAAATCCTCCGAACCTCCCTGCAAACTTATGGGTGAAAATCAAGAACAAGCAGCTGATCGCAATGCGTGCAGCGTACCTTGCCGGTCCATACGTGATCTACGCTGATTGCAGACTGGAAGACTATGACCCCCAGAAAAAGTGCTTTATAACGGCCGAGCAGCCCGTCTTCGAGCCGCAAATATTACCAGGACAATCTTTCTATGCTGAACTACCATGTCACACCTTCAAGGACTCGTACTGTTGGATTGTTGATGTCGTATCTCAAATCTTGTTCAATAGCACCATTGCGGTGGATTTCGAATTAATTATCGGTACATCTAAGAAAATACTTCACGAGACGTCCTTCCCAGAGAAAAAGATAAGTAATGCTGATGAGGTAGGAACATTTGTGTCTAGTGACGTGCTTGTGGTCGATACTTTTGATACCTTGGATTTGTGGAATCTCCCTGTCCCGAATGAGAAGAAACCTATCCATTTGGTGGTTCTAACCCACGGTTTGCATTCGAACATCGGTACAGACTTGCTATATTTGAAGGAGCAAATTGATAAATGTAAGGGAGACAACGTTGTGGTTAAAGGATATTTTGGAAACATAGGGAAAACCGAACGAGGCATTAAATACTTAGGTAGCAGAGTGGCTGAATTCTTGGTTGATTTGGTGAAGAATACAGAACCTTTCAAGGGCAATGTGCATAAAATATCGTTCATAGGGCATTCATTGGGTGGCTTGGTTCAGACCTTCGCCATTGCCTACTTGCGGACCAATTTTCCGTGGTTTTTCGTAAAAATCAAACCCATAAACTTCATTACGTTGGCATCTCCATTGTTGGGTGTCGTAAATGAAAACCCTTTGTACGTCAAATTTGCATTACTGGCAGGTATCGTCGGTATCACTGGCCAAGATTTGGGATTAAAGTACTTCGAGAATAACTCCAAACCTCTTTTGCTCTTATTACCTACTGGTCCAACACATCTTGTTCTCAAAAAATTCGTTCGAAGAACTATTTACGCAAATGCAATCAATGATGGAGTGGTGCCATTGAGAACATCGTCATTATTATACTTGGATTATAAGGGATTGAGCCAGATTATCAATTCTACGGAAAACAAAGCAAACAAGATACACGAGAAAACATCAGCCAAAGTCCCCCAAAATCCAAATATTGAGGGAGATACTGAAAAAGGCGTGTCACCAGTTCTGGCAGTTTTTTCATATTTTATGCCTCAAAAGCAAAGTAAGAATGGTGACGATGAATACCACAAATTCCAAACAAATTCTAAGCCAAAGCAAGGCAAGCACGACGAATATGATGTTTTACCCAAATCCTCGGTTCTCGAAACAGCGACATCATTAATTTTACCACCTTTACCATCCATGAAATACATCACTGATCCTGATTCAAGAGATAATGTTATCATTCACGACAAAGTGTACTACGAGAAAGACTTGCCTCCATGGGATTCACCAAATGATACTTCTATGGACAAGAAATCAAATTCATACTCATCAAGTATTAGGAAAAAATTACTAGAACACATAGATTATGAGATAGACCACCTTGAGGAGCAGATCGCTCGAGAATATCACAAGAATATGAGTTGGAGAAAGGTGATTGTCAAATTAAAGCCTGATTCACATAATAATATAATTGTTCGGAGAACATTTTCGAATGCCTACGGATGGCCAGTGATTGAGCATTTAGTTGAGGAGCATTTCAGGAAAGATATCAAAGATGAATCGGTGCTAAGATCCACTACGCCCGTCACTACCGATTCTTTGGACACAGAAGTTGATTTGTCTAGTATCATTGCCAGAGATTTGATCACTAAGCAAAATGATGATATCGACAAACAGGGAAAGGAAGCTGAGCACCAGTGGATTAATTCTAAGGACAATGCCGAATCTCTCTTTGCAGTGGGACCCACGGGACTTCTTGCGGAAGTAAGTGAAATGGTTGGCAACCTCAAAGAACAATGGTACAACTATGCGGTGACCACCATCTCTCGAGAAGAAGATGAAGCAATAGCACCAAACCCCAACAAGAGCCTAGAGGAGGATGCTTCGCAAGAGAAAGATGATCAGAGTGGAGATTTGGGCATTACTCGAAGACTCATGGGAGGATTTCTATAATATTAATGTACATAAGAATAAACAAGACTACTGAGCAAAAGCTCGATGTTCAACACACGTAGTGACTATTCTTCCATTGGAGTTTGCTCGGCCGAGGCAAACTCTTCTGCCTCTGCTTCTTCTGCTTCTTCTCCCTCACCTTGGTCTTCATCTTCACCATCGGCCTCGTCGTCTTCGGCCTCTTCGACTGGGAAGAGCTCTCCAATCTTCTTGATCACTGCCTCACATTGTTCTTCGGAGAATCTCAGGTCACACTCCTCAACTAATGCATACAAATGGACCATTGAACGTGGCAAAGAGTTGACGATTTGGAGCTTCTCCACCTTGACCAAATCGTACCCATTCAAGAACTTCACGAGCTCTTCGAACTTGGCACTGTTCTCCACCGCGCTGCAGGCACTACCATCAAGGTAGGATAGCACGTCTCGTGTTATCACCTCAAGATCCAATCCACAGGCAGTGAACCGTTTCTTGAACTTTCTCTTGTCCTGGGCCTGCAACGCTTCATCTTCGGCGGTGAACGACCAGTTGTATTTCTTCTTGATGTCCTTCATGAACTCTGCCACCTCGTAGTTGGAGAGAAAGGCATCTCTCTCGTTAAGGATCTTCATGGCTGGTGGTGTTCACTGTCTGTTGCATCTCATCAGTGATAATATGCTGCTTACGTAAGCACCACTGGATGTTTGGGATGGGCACCCAGGGATCACCTCTCCATGACCAAGCTAGTTCTTGAGCTATCGTCACTCAGAAGGACTTTTCCCGATGCCAGCAGCTCCAGACCCTCTAAAGTGAGGCTCGTTGTCCAAATGGTTTACTACGACGAGCTGAAACCGTCCCTAATGGTGAGAGAAGTTGACAACTTGATATCGAGAAACAGCCAGATAACAGGGCCAGAAGAGGCAACAGAGCTCGAAATTGAGTTAGAAAGTCTGCTAGCAGCAAATTTGGCGTTTGAGGTAACCCTCAGGGGCACTGTTGTGTCGATTATGGGGCTTTTTGATGGAAGCAGTGTTCAGGGTCTTTCTTGTGATCCAGTGGATGCCAGTAACTTGATGCATGAGTCCAACATCTCCATAATGAAGCAGATGACCAGATTGGAACCAATATGATTCAATATGATTAGTAAACAGGCTGCTAGAAGCATGGAAATGTCATCTCCAGAAAACTGAACAGGGACAGGATTAGTTTTTATTGTTCAATCTAAATGATACATAATAGGCTTGTGGAGGGCTTATTGAAGGTAATGAGTTCTTACCGAACGCTCCAGGTGTTGAAAGCCATCTTTTGAAATCTTGGTGTTGCAAGATATTCGGATGCTATGGTTCCTCGGACTTTATGATGAGGTCAGGTTCGAGATTCATTTGGGAACTACTACCAAAGAATTGATCCCAAATAATATCATTAGGCGTTTGGTGCAATAACTCAAATGTCCGCTTCCCTTCCTTGGTATTGAAGAGGGTAGGTGAATCGGAATTCTCTGAATAAGGACTGGCCACAATATTTCCCAAGTCCCCTTTTTGCCGCATGGTATCCAATTCCTTGAAGAACTTGTCTAGGTCAAATCCCTCATTTATGTTGTTCACGGGACCCACACCATTACCGTTAGAATTACGCTCAGACGACCATTCGAATGTTGGAATGGGTGTATCCAGCGAAGGTCTTTCTATGGGCACACCTATTCCTGCTCCAAATGGATTAAGGTCTTGCGCAGCCATATCTGCCTGGCGCAAATTCTCCACCAATTGGGATAAGTTCGACTTCACGTTATTATTATTGATTTCCTTCAAGCTCTCTTTGGAAACGTTAAGAGTGGAGTATCCTTGGACGACCTCATTATACCGTAACTTTATGATGGCCATAGTCAAGCTCTTGAACACTTCACAACAATTCGATGCTGCATCGCATCGATCTATTAACGATGTTAACACATTCAAACAATCAGATGTAGTCTTTTTAACTTGCTGAATTGGGTTATGGTGTCGCACTTCTTGACTGTTGTAAATGGTGTATAAATATGATGTGCCTGCCATGAAGAGATTGTGTACTGCTGCCCATGTATAATTGATGCTTTTTGTTCGAAATAATTGGGTGTAGCAAGAGATGAGTTCTTTCGAAGAATTCGACACTTGAATTGTATCATTAGATGAAAGCTTATAATTTTTTCTTGATAAATTGTAGAGCATGAGAATTGTATGGTTATAGTTCAAATTAAAGAATGCCAAATTAAAATTGCAATTCATTTGACGTGATGTTTGAGGTGCATTTTTACTCCAAAATGCCAACTTCAGAAGAATTGACGATTTCCATTCCTCCAAACTTGTGAACTGTCTCGGTATTTCGGCACTTGTGTAAAGAATTCGCTGAACTTCCGATTGTATTTGGCGTATTTTAAACATCGATAAGGATATCGACTTGAAGGATGGTGCTTGGTTATTATGCATTCCCACTGAATAGTCCACAACTGCTGGGTCGTTTGGCTTGATAAACGAATCGTCCAAAATTGACGGAAATGGAGTGTGAATAGATTCATCTGGTATACCAATGGGTCTGTCCATATAGAAGCATATTTGACGGTCCAAGGAGTACGTACACCAGAACAATCTTCTCCTCTTATCTTTTGTGAATGCGTCGAGATGATTCGCTGTAGTGGTATGGTTCTCGTTGTGGAGGTCCATTTCAACACACATGCGTAACGCGGTTCCTAACACGCTCCAGGCAGAAGGGTTTGTTGGTCTCATGATTGCGTACAAGGACAGCAATAGTACTGCTTGGAGAGCTTCCAATTGATCCAGAGAATTCTTGACTTCTTCAAAATGTTTGACAGCCGCTAATCTGAACGATTCGGAAATTGTAGGGGGATACTGGAGATGATGGACAGAAGACGCAATGGCAAAGATCATGTTGAGGAAGAAAAGGCCCTTTTGGTACTTCTTGGGGGGTATTATGCTATTGGAAATTCGCTTGATCTCGTCGTTCGACAGGTTCAAGTTATTGGTGTGGCCTAGAATGCATTGGAACTCGTGCTTATACTGATCGAACCACGGAGTCTCGTTGTAATTGATGCCGTTGAGATTAAGCGGGGTAAAGTCCGAAGCCAACGATACCTCGGTGTTGTCAAACGCTCCGTAGATGGGCACAAAGATATCCTTAATGAACTCTTCGCGATGGAGTACTGGGAGCTGACTGTTGGATTGGGCGAAGAAGATCTGGATGAACTTCAACGCCGTGTTCTTAGGAGGCAATATTGCAGGGAGGGTCATGTTGGTGCCCACGGCAGAAGATGTCTTGTCATTTTCTGCTGTAAAGGAGGGTCTTTGGTTGACCTTGACCGCGGTGGTCATTAACTTGGAAAATGCAATAGAAGACCCTGCGCTTTGGTGGTTTTCACTAGGAACCTTGGAAAGCTCGGTGCTCTCGCCCGGACCATGGTCCATCAGAACCTCCAACCCGTGCTTCTTCAAGGTTTCCTCGAGTAGCTGGATCTTGGACTCGAGGTGGACAATGTACGAGCGAGGAACTTCTCGGCCCGTCAAAGGGTCCAACCCCACACATTCATTGCCGCTCTTTTCACATTTGGAACACTTCGGAAATTTCTGGTCACATTTGATCTTTTTCACCCGACACCGATGACAAGCCGAGGTGGATCGATGGAGTGGTTGATTGGCTGTCCGCACGGGGTCATGCGACGGCGACGGCGTCCCAGCAGGCTGATTATCGCCGTCGGGGGTGTCAAGCTTCCGTTTCCTCGACATGGTTGATATTCCGTAGTGTGACAACAGGAAACTTGGGCTATGTGCAGTTGGTTAGTTGTTTGGGGCGCCCATGAGATGCCCCTATGTGTGTGATAAGATGCACCTGAGATAAGGGTCACGTGGCATTTTCTCGGCCAGTGGGAGCCAAGGGGACATTTTGGGGCCACGCAAGACCTCCAGTAGTGTGCCAAGAGCATAATAGGGTCTGGATGGAGGGGTCTGGGCAGCGCCAAGGCGGGCGAAGGACCCCGGGCATTAACAGGGTGTCAAAATGGGGGGTTTGGCCTGGAGATGAGTACCGCTCTATATGCAGGAGGAGATAAACTTTAAGCTATTGACGTCACAGGAACAGGGTTTATAACAACAAGAGCTTCTGGTCATATGATGGGTATTTGCCACCGTCGGACGTCGGGGAACGTGTAAACTGGCATTCGGGATTCGGAACTTTTCGGGAGTTTTGGGGCGGTTTTGCTAGCTAGGTGTGGTCCAAGTTATGACTAAACCACGGAAAACCATGCCGGGCCACCAAGCTCGTAATTCTGCTGGCAGGTTCTTGATTCAGGTATCGAAGTTCACCCTCGATCGATGATTCTCTGCCACCAAAGGGGGCTTTGACGTATTTTTCAGTTTTTCCAGACTTTTCACCTTGGCTCCGAAATCCGCATTTCTACAATATTGAACAAGTGACTCTGGCGGTGGACACGAGTATGGTCCAGCAAGCGCATTCTGACCAGTTAAAGTACACAAATATGCCTTGTAGATGACCTCATCCAAAGGCTGTACCGTTTCTGGACCTCATAGCCTTAATTCGAATTTTTTATTTGCACCCAATCATGACAAAATCGCACAAAAATAGTCAAAAATTAGAATAGTTTGCTTTTAGAAGTGAGTAACCTGGAGTATTATTAGTTTGGTTGGGAACAACATTGAATGTCTCCGAAAAATAGTTAGAGAATAAACTTTTCACTATATACTCTTATTACAAGGTTGATGTACAGGTTAGCTGAAATTACGAACTTTTGCTGTGTCAATTAATAAATAAATATTTTAATTAACCAAAAAAATGATTATGAAACAAACATAGAATATTTTGGGAGGAAGAATTAGCTTCGAAGTAAACCAGTATTGTGCAAGAAAAACACCTTAAGCTTTGGGAGAATAAAAGTCAAACCAGCAATATTATTCTATAAGTGTTTGATTTGTGTTTTCTTCAACATATATTTTCCTTCCAACCTTGGAATAATGAGTTCATAACCTTGACTCTCGGCCTTGTAATCCAAAGGATCCTTCTCAACATGGATGGTGGTGACTAAGGAGTCGTCGTAAAGTGGATACTTGACGTGAACTGCGTCCAACTGGTGATGTGGCTCTTTTGTTCCTAAAGGCTGTGGGAACTTTCTGGAAACCGTTTCGTTAGTGGCATCTGGTGCAATGGAATCCTTGTAGATCGATTGCTTAGCGATGATGAGATCAGACCAGTTTCTTCTATTGAGGAAACGGTGGTTTTCCCTATGGTGACCCTTTTCATCAATAGTGAATATTGGGATCACATCCTCATCAGTTTCTGAGTCAAAATGATGAACCTTTGATCTTCTGTTAAGAAGACTGGCCATTGCATCTGGTGGAGGACCATTAATGATGGCCGAACTGATAACATTGAAGATAAGCCTAGGGTCCCTTTCAGGTTGTTCAGTGACATTTATATTAACTTCCTCGACCTTGGAACCCTTGACAAGATGTTCAATGTGAGGGTGTTTGTGATACTTGGCTTTCACTCTTCCAATACAGGCCAAATGAACATCGCCGGAGAGGATGGTGATTCTCACTCCGAGCTTATTACCAAACTCAATCAAATCCTTGATCAATTTGTTTCTCTCTCTTTTGTGGTTTTTGGCACACCAGTGATCATTCAAATCATCCAAAACTTCAACTTCACCATCGAATTCATTTACCAAACCACGGTTTATCACACCCTTTGCAGCCAAGGACCTAAAAGGTTTGAGAATAGTGGAGGTAAGAATCCATTCTAACCAAACCAATCTTGGGTAAAAGATAGGAACACCCAACATCACCAACAAATGCTTGATGGATGGATCTGCGGTGATTTCCTTCTCAGCACGTTCAAACACCTTTCTGTAGGTGTTTGGAGTGACGATTTGCTTCAACTTACGTTCAGTTCTGCAATCCAATCCGATTAGAGAAATTTCCTTACCCAAACGAACATAGTTTGAGTGGTTTTTTTGCTTAATGTAAGGACCTGGGTTGTCACCCAAGATCCAAGAGGGGTCGGACTCATGGCTTTTTTCTTCCGGCGACGTGTGATGTTGGAAGACCATGTAATAGGTGTACGCGGTGTTACCAATGGCTTTGAAAACCTCACTTCCCATGGTGGAGTCGTGGTAAGAACCATAGCCATCAATGATATCGTGGTCATCGTAGATGTTCACCGAGGGAATCTGCGCCATTGCTACTGGAAAAAGGGACTGAAGGGTAGTTCCCTGGGTTCCTTTCCAGAACCCTTGACCAAACCACGCAAGGTAATGATTGAGGTAGAAATGCTTCAATTCCTCCACGAGCTTGGGAGAAGCCTTTTCGGATCTCTTGTGGACAAAGTCCGACTCGTCGGCCCACTTTTTCAATTCGGCAGACGCGAGTTTGACGGCATCGGTATAGATTTGGTCACCACCTCCCAACATTACGTGGTAATGGTTGGTTTCGTGCTTGTTGATCACATCCAACCAGAGCGAGGACTTGAAGTCAGCCGGAGGCGTGCCCAACGAGAAACCGTTACACGAGTACGAAACCACGTTCATGGATTGCTCAATTGCAGGAATGAAGAACTGGAACGAGTTCTTGGTTTCTCCGTTCAAAAAGTACTGAACCTTTTGCTCGTACTCCGCCAATTGGAAGTGCACATCGTACCTGAAGAAAGAGATGTCCTCTTGCTCGAAGAAAAGCGTTCCTTCGAACAGGCCCTTGTGGGTAGGGCCCTCGGCTGGTTCAGGCTTAGCGCCAGGGGCATCACCGGTGTTGTGGGAGGGCCTGGAGCGGCCGGCCTGAAACGTCACAGGAGGAACGCCCTGGGCACTGTGCACCGCGAGGAGGATCGATCCACGGTAATCCTGGCCGTTCTCGAAGGTTCCAAGAAGACGAAGAGTCGGACCACATCTGATGTCTAGGCCAGCGAAAGGTGGAGCAATGGGACACTCTTTGGGGGGATTTTCACCGCTGGACTCGTTGAGATGTTTGTATTCGTCGAGGGGAAGGGGGTCGGTCCAGGACATTTGGGAAAGACGAGAAACGATGGGATGGGAAGAGGAACAGCAAGGTTGCAGTGTTTACAGTCATCAAGGCCCGAACCGGTATGCAACGGTCACGCGATACGGGTCACGTGACGCGCTTGCATTTGGGAGGGCTTCCAGTGGCGGTGGTACCTGACGACAAAGGTGGGGCACGGGGCTCGGGACGTCGCACGTGACTGTGACGTGGGCAGAGTGTGGGGTACCGAGGGTTGCTGGGCGGGATGCGTCAGGAACCGCACGTGGATGCGGCTGGCGATAACTAAACAGTGGCTGCAGCTGCACCGGACGCAAAGATGGGCCACACTCCATGTGTGGGCACGGGCCAAATGCCAGCGGCAGTTGGCGTATGGTGTCAATGCCAATGCACCATGCACCAGAGCCGCCGATGGCAGGCACCGGAGCCTCCAATGGCATTCACCCGAGCCCCAACGCACCATGCACCGGAATGGTCACTGCACCAGTTGCCTCATGCATAACACTTTCACCATCCCTGTCAAAAGCCGAGCCGGTGGCCACACCCGGTGGCCAGACCCCCGGACAGTATCTCCGGACACACCTAACACCAGAGCAGAGCCTGGGCCCGAAAAAGCTCTTCGCCAGCCTATTGTCTTCTCTCTCTATTGTGTCCCACGCAGTCCGGCAACGTCTCGCACCAGATTGTTGTAGAAACCAACGCACTGACGCGACTGGCCAGTATCGTCACTTGTTCACTGTCTGAGACGGTGGCTCCCGGTGACTCTTACCAGCACCACCACGCACCCCACACACCGTCGCACGCATCGCATCCACACTCCCACCACTCCCCACCCACAACCTGCGGCGTTTGCGCTGTCTGCATCTGTCTCATGCAGGTGACCACCGACAGAATCTAGATAGTGCGCGATAGTGCCCAGACAGCCATCACCACCCGGCACTGGCGGCACCACCTCCATGGCTTGTGCCTGGGGCCCAGCACCCGCGGCCCACGGACCTGGCGGTACCCCGACCAGATTCCGCGCATTTGGCTTGCGCTTGCCCAAGCTCCTCGTGCTCCACAATCACACCACCTTTAGTTTCACCCCAGCCTCCAGCCTCTCGCAGCTAGTGTCTGCATGGACGATTCCACCCCGCCTGCGCCACCTTCGATGTCAGGCCCTATTCAGACATGTTGCGCCTGCACACACCGGCACATGTCCTATTTACGATAATCGTATACGCGTAACACAAAGCCTGGTCTTGGCAGGCCTGACCTTATATAAGTACTGCCTCCACCCTGAGATTGGCCTCAACAACCATGTCCACCTTAGTGGGTTCCACCATCAATCACCTAGGAACGCTACCAGATGGAGACGTAGGAGACCAAGGCCCACACTCCGCCCCCACCGGCCCTACTGGCCCCACCGCCGGCTCTGCAACCATCCCCCGTGCCTCCGCCGCGGACACCGAGGGTCCTCTTCTGGCGGTCCCCAGAGCCTCCAGCGGCAGCTTGGACGACATGTCCACCAACTACACCCGCCGGGTCTCGTTCAACAACTTGCACCCTGAAGACGAGGCCACGGACCACCCGGTGTGGAACCCCGTGTATGCCCAGAGCGCCTCCTCCAACTACACCACCGACCCCATGTTTGGCTACGGAGTATCGGCAGTCAATGACATTTCCAAGGTGTACAACCTGCAGCCCGTCAAGAAGAAGTTGAAACTTCCAGACCCGCCCTCCAAGTCCATTCTCAAGAACAAGGTGTCCCACCAGCAGTTGGAGTACAACATGATGAACCCCAGCCCCGTGGGAGATGGGCACCAGGCGGATTGCGCCGGTGAGGGGGAGACCGCCGCATCGTCTTCCACCGCCAGCGACCCCACCGCCGTAGCAACCGCAGCCAATGCTGCCAGTTCCTCCAATAGCTCCGCCATTGCAGGCTTGGCCAATGCTGCCAGCTCCAGCTCCCGCAACAGACGGAAACTGTATTCCGAAATGACCGATGAGGAGCTCATGGCCTTGGACCCCCAGTTCGTCACCACCAAGGCGAAAACTTCAAATATGGACCAATTCAAGTTCGACTCACAAAAGACCTTCTTTTTGCCAACAACTCGTCGTTCTTCCACCTCCACCATCGGAAACCAACCAGCACCTCGTCAAGTCCTTTACCCATCCTCCAATGAAAATAACTACAAATCTATCAACTTAACGGTTAAACACAAGCTTTACGATCAAGATGCTTTCAACAGAACGATTCTTACAGTGATATCAGGAAGAAGACACACCTGGAACAGTTTGGATTGGTTGTTTATGTCCAACCAAGATCCCCACGACACCTCGGACTTTTTCCTCCAGGATGGGGATTATTTAGTGGTTGCAGCTTTGATTCCACTTAAGTTTGTTCGTGAATACAAGAAGCACAACAAAAAGTTGTCGATGGAAGAGTTTTTGTACAAGAAATGTGAAAACCTACTCAATTACATTGTTGAAAACCCATTCCTCAAGGAAAACAACTTGCGTTTGAAAATCACCGTGGAATTGGTCACAGATCATGATCTTGTAAAGTCAGGTTCGTTCCTGGGATCTCTGACCAGTTCAGGTGTCAGTGGTTCATCTTCCAACGCACACAGTATCAATCCAAACCTCATTGGAACCAAGTTCATGCTTCAGCATTTATTCAAACAATATCAACCTAATATCATGGTGGTAGGAAATAAATCATCCAACCTTAATTTCAAGTATCCAATCAAGATGAAGAAGCATAACGAGAAAGATGAATACTTGATTAAGTTGAGCTCGTTTGTTGTGAAGTACTCACCAGTTCCAGTCATTTTAGTTGGTAACAGTACCGACTTTCACAATAAAACAGGCAGAGAAGCCATGTTAGTTAGCAACACGCAATCACCGCCACCACAAAGTTTGAAATTCAACTTGGATGGTGGAAGAGAAGGTAGAAGGCCTATTGTGAAAGTAGATTCACCTTCGGATAATTCGCACTCCAGCCGATCCGAAAGAAGGAAAAGTACACTGTCAAGTGTGTCATCGGCAGACTCAATTGAGTCTGCAGAGTCATATACGGGGCCATATTCTGATTTTCAAGACAACTTGGCAACCATGAAAACCTCACTGACCGAATCCAAATTTCAGGACATGCTTACGCTTATTTCGGATAAGTCTTTGTGTGAATCTAAGGGATACCTCGAGGCACTTAACTCAAAAGATGATAGCTTGAAAATTGACTCAAAAATCCATTCCATTTATAGAAGTCAGACCACGGGTCACAGTGCGGGTTTTATGACTTCCAATGGTACTGGATTGGGAAATCACGGGAATGGAGGCTTATTTCGCTACCAAAGCACAGATTCAAGTTCGCACGATCTCAACTCTTCCAGCGATAAAATTTACAAGGTTAGAAGTTTGATCAGTTACAACGAGGACAAGGAGCTGCACAATAAGAAATTGCGCAATGATTTGAAACGCAGGCGAAACAGAGGCAGCGTCTCTTCGAAGTCTACTGTGGGCAGTGACAAGAGCGAGAAAGCAGGATCCAAGGGGAAAAAGGATAAGGACAAGAAGTCCTTCTGGCAGAAGTTGGGATTCAAAAAATGAATCCCATCCAATTCATATTTATTACGACGCGATGTATATTCAAGACCTCTTGGAAGCATATTTCACTTCACTTTTCGCCGCTTGCGGTATTTATGAAATTTATTTATACCTCAGTCTCGACTGAAATGAACGATTATAATTAGCAAATGTAATGAGATGGGGGCTGAGGCAGGCCCGTGATGGGCGATGGGTCACCGGATTTGAAACGGCAAAACTTGCACAGGAATAAGCAAATGCAAAAAAATGGACGAGTCCGGAGTCGAACCGGAGACCTTTCGCATGCTAAGCGAACGCGCTACCAACTACGCCACACGCCCTTGTTGTGAGACAAAAGTCAGCCTAGTGATATTTCATGGTCATTGCTTGGGTTAACCTCATCAGTGCTTATGGTCGTGCCAAGACCGGGCCTCATCAACTGTGATGTTCAGTTGCAATTGGGGGACATCACAAGCTGCCCGAAGATCTCTTGCCCTGAAGAACTTTGCCAGGTAGCGCCGCCTTCACAATCCCCCACGTCCCCCCACGCCACCTGATCCCCCACCCGCCTACACTGCTCGTGCAGCGCCCGAGACAGCTGGCCCCCTCTAGCCGCATACCCTTCGGTTAGCTTGAGTCACGTGCCTTTGTGCATGGATTTCCTGTCACTTTTAGTACGGCATTATACCAGTGAAAATACGCCATCTCGAGACAAAGCTTGCTGATACGAGACGCAATGGCCAACCCATCTGGATCTCTACTATTATGACCGGCGGTTCTAGAAGAAATACACTCCCGGCCCGCAAAAAATACATTATCTTGCGATCTGACACATTAATAGCCTAGTTTCACTCTTTCCTTCATGCACAGTATTACGGTGAATTTTATGGTTCCGAAGATATTTTCTTCGTGCTTTGCTGGGCTGAGTTACGAAGAGAAATCCTTTTTATTGAACCGTGTTTTCGGCAACGAAAGATCTGCTATTTTCTGAGCATGGAAGTGGCCGGATAATTCATGCAGAACAGCACAGGAGCCGGAATAAGTAAAGCTCCGCCACTTACACCGAACCACCAACTTCCACAAAGTGGGCCAAATGGAAAAACTGGCAAGGAAAATGGACCCGGAGCAACCTGTCATGATCGTAGCCCCAGCTCGCTCGGGTCGTGCGCGCACCGCCTTTCACCACTTCTAAGTGTCCCTAAACCTCTTGCCCCACACACTCCTCCGTACCATGATACGGAAGTTGGCTCCCTTGCGCCGCACAATCCTTGCCCGTCAAGCGTGGCCCCGTACCCAAAGAAGCTACGGTACGAGATCGGAGCACGATTCGCCATTCGACCACTTCGAAATCAGGCCCAAACCATGGATCAATTGGAAGGTCACCGGTGTGTTCTTCTTGGCCGGTGCTGCTCTTGCCTACAATGAAACGCTTTTCAACTTTTACCAGTCGTTTGTATCGATTGATGAAACCGATCCGCAAAACTTGCAGCTTCTTCCCATGCAATTGGAGTACAAATTAAAGAGTCTACCAATCTACCAGGAATTGGCACATCCCAACAATTCCAGCACCTGGTTCAAGCTCCAGTCGTGGGAAAACTTGGATAGGAACATTCTTGAGGGTCTGACGGAGCCCCAGATCAAGCACCAGCACGAGTACACCAAGCCTTCGCTCACCACTCACACCTTGGCCCAGCCGGGAGGAATCTTGATCAAGCCGGTCATTTTCCACAATATTGACACCGACGAGGGGGTAACCATCGTGCACATGGGCTACAAGCTCTGTGGGTTCCCTCTTCTTGTCCACGGCGGCATGTTGGCCACTTTGCTCAACGAGACTTACAAACGGAACGCCAGTTTATCCCAGGGAAATTCCAATTTGAAGGACGATTTCATGGTGGAAAACTTGACCATCGAGTACAAGCGCCCTACCATGGCCAACCAGTTCTTGGTGGTCAAGACCCAAAAGCTCTCGTCCGAAAAGGGCGTGGTTTGCATGGAGAGTGTGATTGAGGATAAGAACGGCAAACTCTTGGTGAAGAGCAGTGCTCAGTTGAGAGACACTGGACGGGCTAGTAATGCCTTGAAACACGAGAACAAGCCCAAAAAGTGGTGGATCGTTTGATAATGTAAATAATTTAATACTAATGAACTCAGAAGTATCACCGTCGAAGTCTCTATTGCTTAAGAAACCGAAAAGTAGGTGCAAAATACATACTGCAGCTACTCTTTGGAGCAATTGAACTTCGTAATTTTCGAGTACCAAGTGAGTCATTGGAGACTCCATCACCCCGGGGTATTGCAGAGACTCCAACAAGGTTCTGTTTGGTGGAGGGCACTGTCAGAACGCCCCAAATCAAAAAAAAATCCACATATACGAGACTCCCGGTAGTGGAGGGAGTATAAGCCTCCAGTCAACCAAATATTAATCGTTTCAGCTGAAGCAGATCCAAGGCAAAAGTGTCAAATCTTCGGAAATAACCTGTATAATACCGATATTATGAACCAATATCCGTGGTATTAAGCTGGTGCTCATGATTGAAGAGCTGGATCAAGAATTAATTGCAATTTCGTCTTGAACTATCAGAGCGCAAGTTATCTGATCAGTTTGCATCGTATTTCTCGTATACTCCAGACCAGCATGTTCAATTAGTCGAATTGGTCGGGTTGATCTTGCGGCACACACGTAACATATCCTGTTACGTCAATTCGGCAACTGTCAGTTTTGCTCACCCTTTTTGCATTCATGCACCAGCGGATTATCGTTCTGACTGATTGTTGCCTGATTTCGAGACAGAAACTGGAGCCGCCAAGAAATCCCGGTGTTTCGACCTTACTTCCTGATTGTCTGAGGTGAATTAGGGTGAATTATTTCGACAATAATCGATCAAGTGCATTGATTTCCGCTGGATTGGCGATATTAAATATGCAAGCAATATTTTGGCCAGAAACAACTAGGGGCTGTCCCAGACATTTGATCCGTCCCTCATACACTGGCATTGCAGAACAATCAACCCCATGCATCACCAGCAGTGGCAATTGCGTCTTCTTCTAACAATCAGCCCATTCCAAGCGATGTGGAAAATGTTCCTGAGGGAAGAAATAGGAGATTCACGGAGAAACTGCGTAGCAGCAGCTTCGAGTGCCTCCACCACCACAGAAACACCAGCTGATCATCGGTGAATATTCTTGCGTCCCACTGAACGTCTAGGTTTGCTCATCATGAATTAATTACCCAGGAACTTTGCAGGTACCCGCAATTTTTCAAAATAGGGGGTTCGTCAACCCCTGGCTCGATAGGGGCCATGGTTCCCGTAAGTGGGGGTAACGTCGGTAGATTAGAGGGGTCGGGCCTCGGGTATGCTATAGTTGCAAACAGAAGTCAACGGCCAAGAGTGTGAGCCCAATACCAGTCTAATTACCCAGCCTTACGGCTAAGTGCTAACTCCTGCACATAGGCGCGCATAGTTCTATTTTTTTGCTTTATCTCTATGCATGGATTTTGTACTCCCATCACCACGTATCTACTAGTAGCAGCAGCGATTGTCGAGTGGAGTAGACCTCGGTCCGGTCTCCCACGTGATCCGCCCTACCGTGGGGGACCGACTGTTGGGTGGTAGGAAGTAAGGGTTAGCCGGAGACGGGAAGTCACGTGTGTGGCTCTGCAGGGTTCTCCACGTTTCGCTTGACAGTGTAATTCGCCAAACTTTAAATAGCCACCTCATGCGGGCTTTGCAGGAGGATGCACCACACGGCCAACCAGACAGATGTTCGATCTAAACAGACATCACGATGCAACTCTGACATTCAAACCCGGCGGCACTGAAACTGGCCCGTTGGCCTTTCGCTGCCACTGGGAGCAGCCATGGGCCATGTACTCTAGGTCGGGGAGAAGTAGCAACCAGTCTGCATACAGCGCGGCCCAACATGCAGCTAATCAATAGGCACATGCACCAATCAATGCAATATGCACCACATCAGCATAGGAGGAAATTATTTGGCCTGTTCCGGGAACGTCTAATGTGGCCCTTACGATACGTTTTAGCCTCAAGCGTAGGATTATTATTGGTTGTTAGGGCGATTTTAGTATTCGAAAACTTATACATACTCTACAATAGGAAAGGTGAGTCCAGATTGTTTCAAGTTCTATTTTCAAGCGTTGGAACGCGACGCCCTCGACCCAGCGCCACGCAATGCCGACGTCAGATCACAGTTGCATATAATAGGAGAAAATACTGCGAGACAATGCGGCCCAACGTTCTAACCTACAGCTCACATGCCATACCAACACCAACATGCATGCAGTATGGATTACGTACCCTTGTACCTCAGTTAAGCGATCGTACTGCAGCGTCAGTGACGACAAAAGCTAGAGGGCTTAAGCTAAAATGTTTGTCACGTGATCCCCCGTGCCCATAATTTGGACAATCCCAATTATCCCGGTTAGGAATTTGTGCATGGTGCAGCTCTTGTGATGAAGCGGTGCATAAGTTGGTTGGTCCACTTACGGTAAGCCTCTTCCGCACCCCACGACCGCCCCACCTGCCAAATGGGGCTGGGTGTTGTGATGGCTGCGTCTAATTACTGTAGGATCTAAGCAGTAATCTCCGGCCCGACCGGGGTAGCACGAGGAGCCTGGTGACCTGCACCTCGAGTTGCCGAAGGCTAACATGCAAGCTGTCCAGCTTCTCGAAGTACGTCATTTGGAGGTGTGCATATGCAAGTCTATGCGCGAACGAGGGGAATCCCCAGGATAGTTTAGGGTGAGGTGCGGGCCTTCGTCGCGTGATACTTGGTCGCGTGATTGAAGTAGCGTGACAGGTTGTCACGTTATCTTGGTCGCGTGATCGATAGGGTTTCACAGTCAATTGACTAAACAAACCTCATCAATAATGGAAGCCAATGTGCCCTCAATCGAGCCCTCAATCGAGCCTCAAGTCCAAGATGAACATATAGAGATCAAGCAGGAGTCTCCTCTGCTAGAATTGCTTGAAAGAAGCTCGGTAACACCCCAGTCAGAGCCAATTGCAGCCAATTCTTCTACCCATTCCTACTCCACCAGATCAAAAGAACGCCAGAAAGAAGAAGAATTGGAGTACAAATCCAGACTTAAACAGCAAGAGTACAATGTGGTGATTCATCCCAGGCTCAAACCGGTCCCTTTCAAGCGTCTGGACCTCTCTGTTAACGCAGCTACCATGCAAAAAAATAAGGTCACCACCATTGAAGACATCGACTTTTTTCAATCTGAAGACAATCCATTCAACAAAAGAGGTTTCAAGTACAAGCCTTGCCGCCCCAATCCAACTTTCAAGTCTAATTTGTACTCCACAACTGATATCGCCCCCTACAAGGTGGCAGCCAGCTACTTCGACAGGTCCATGGGTATATTCTTCGATGAGGATATGACCAGAGTCACAACATTGCAAGGATGGAGATCCATACGAACC
Source organism: Suhomyces yuchorum (assembly GCA_030571845.1). Lineage (NCBI taxonomy): Eukaryota > Fungi > Ascomycota > Pichiomycetes > Serinales > Debaryomycetaceae > Suhomyces > Suhomyces yuchorum. The sequence goes on along the minus strand of JAJLYW010000011.1, from coordinate 326,219 downwards.
AATGTTGGAATCAAGGAGGGAACTTACTATTTTGAATTCAATATCATCAACGGTAACGATGGTGGAAAGAGCCATGTTCGTATTGGACTTGGGAGAAGAGAAGCGAGCCTTGAAGCTCCTGTGGGGTTTGACGGCTATAGTTATGGTCTCAGGGATGTCAATGGAGAATTTATGACTTTAAGTCGACCCAAGGAGTCCTACGTTGAAGGGGGTTTCAAATCCGGTGATGTAATTGGATTCTTGGTGAAATTACCATCTCTTGAAAAACACATGGACTATATCAACAAAAATTTCACTTCATCCCTTGAGAATACTGCTTCCAGTACTTCCGAGCCTACCCGCAAAAAAAGGAAGACGAAAACGAAAGATGTGATGCCAGAAAACTCGGACTTTTACAAGGATGGTAACATTGTGAGAGACCAAATTCCCATCAAATACAAAAATGCATTATTTTATGAACAATTCGAATACACAAACACCAAGGCTATGGATCATTTGCTCAATCCTGTTATGATCCTTGGAGAAAAGGCAGTGCTTGAAAACGAAGTGGATGGTAAGCTGTTGGTGAATCTTCCGGTGATACCCGATGCCCGAATTACAATATTCAAGAATGGGGTAGAGCAGTCCAAGCAAATTCAGGATATATACTCGTTCTTACCAACAGATATCGAGAATGAAGAGTCACATCTTTCTTACAACACTCGGCAACAGCAAAATCCAAACTATAGAAACACTGACGATGGTTCTTTGGCATATTATCCAATGATGTCGGTGTTTCAGGGAGGTATCGTGGGGCTCAATTCTGGGCCAGACTTCAAGTATCCACCACCGGTGGAGGTGAAGCCTTTGAATGACCGATACGAAGAAGCGGTAATCGATGAATGGTATTGGGACTTGCTTGATGAAGTAGAAGCACAGTACATGGATAGCTTCGATGTGCAGAGCTGAGTACGCTGTCAACTATTAAGCAATTGCACTCATATTTTGTCCAATTGAACCCCGATTCTTCCTAGATTCGTGTCTGGCTCTCCATTGGTGAAGAGGTCATAGCATTTATAGTGAAAAGCCTCATCAGATGCCGATTGGTAGCCCAAAGTAACGATTTCATTGCACTGCTTGCACATGTATATTCTTCCGGCATTTTCAGGTGTACTTATTCCGTGTCTATCAATCAAGTACGACTTCAACTCGCTCATGGCCCTGATGGAGAGTAAAATGCGGTCTTCTTTGGTTATGACAAACCAGGCCTCATCCACCAATCTGTTTATTAATGCATACGATTCCTCGAGCGACTTTCCTGTAGCTCCACTTACAAGTTGGCCGCCGGTGACCAATTTGATGCTGTAGTCGTCGGAGTTGATAACTTGGTCTATCACGATCTTGATGGCATCGAGCTCTTTGACGGAAATATGCGTGTTGGATTTGACTATGCTATCATTGAGGGTATTTATGAAGATGTAGTAGAGCTCCCCGGTAATCTGGTCGTTTTTCTTATCTATTTTGAAGCCATGGGGCCCAATTTTCAAGTTGATGGCCGAAACATGCTCATTAAGTACGGATGTCAAGGTGGAATTGGATTCCAACGTTTCGGGGTTGATCTCCTTAAGAATTTCTAGCAAGCTTTGCTCCAAGGCACCCGACTTGACTGAGCCTGCTGAGCGGATAAGGGTTAGGATCACTCTATGGACCTCTGTGTATGGAGCCATTGGATGGTTGGAACCGATTTTTCAGATGGGGATTTTTCACTCACGCGTTTGTGCTTTATGTGGAGAATTATGTGGAGAAGCCAACAAGGGGATTCTTTCTAGGCCAATGTTGATGAACTCTTCGATCAATGTGACTAATTTTGACACTACCAGCTGGCGGGTTATTATTTCAGGAAGAGCAGGTATGATTTTTGAGGTTAATGAATGTAAGGCTGATATTGAATGATAATTGTTTCTATCGCAGCTACTCCCAAATGTGTTGATTTGACAGCCTGTAATCTAGGCCATGTACCCATTGGATTTTCCTAAGTCTGGTCGCTTTCTGTTTGTGTGTCTGAACTTTAGTAAATACTCTATTATATAATTTTACAAAATTTTTCGAAATTTTCACAACTCTTCACTTTTTTGCACCCCAATTTCTGTGTACACAAATAAGGAACGAACCATTTACTGAACCTAAAAGTACAAAAGGAAAGAAGAAACCAAGCAAATATGCTACTCATTCATGTTTTCCAATTTCTTGTTTCCTGGACTACCCACCACGTCGTAGCGCAGGATACTTGCAATCCACTTACTGATCGCTCATGTTTAGTGGTAAATCCTGCGCTAGGAACGTCAGTAATGGTCCCTTTCCACCAGAGCAGCCCTATTTTCAAACTGAAAGCATACGACAACATTGAATTTTCCCATAACCGCTTGGGATTAACCATCAAGAAGCGTTTTGACAACCCAACTCTAGTTTCTAAGGTGTACTTGTTGTATGGAATAGTAGAAGCCGAGATCAAGGCAGCGCATGGAAGGGGCATAGTTAGCTCTTTCTACCTACAAAGTGACGACAGGGACGAAATTGACATCATGGAGGTTCTTGGGGGCACCCCAGACCAGTTTCAGACCAATTTCTTTGTCAAGGGCAATACCTCCAACTACGAACGGAGTGGGTTCCATTCCACCCCGATTTCTCCGCAAGAGGATTATATCAAATACGGCGTGGTATGGACCCCGGACCTGATACAGTGGTTCATGAATGACGTTCCCATCCGTGAGATAAGCAGAGGTAATGATCATGGATATCCTACCTCTCCAATGCAATTGAAAATCAGCTTATGGGTCGGAGGAGATCGGGAAAATATGCCAGGCACAGTCCAATGGGCTGGCGGGATAGCAGACTTCAACGAAGCTCCCTTCACCATGAATGTACGCAATTTGAAGATGGTGGACTTTTCGGAAGGTGAAGAGTACGTTTATGGTAATGGTCCAAACGGATGGTTGGAACCTGTGGCCAGACCCCGAGCGGGATTCACTTCCCAATTCGACAAGAACGCCCTCCTTTCGGCGTTTGCAGTGGAAGACGGTCCTTCACAAGAACCCGATTGTTTGGCACCTCCCATGTTTTCGGGCTTTTCGGCATGCTCAGTTCCTCCAGAGAGCTGCAATTTTCAGCTTAACTCCGAAACCGGAACCCCCACCACTTCGGAGGATTCTGGTCCCGACCGCTTGACACCACCAAGCGGCGGCCCTTCTCCAGCCCCTGTACTGGAACAGACCAGCAGCGGTGGTTGGAAGTCCGCAGAACTTGACACTAAATCGGGGTCCCTCATTTCCGGACCCTCCTTATCCAGTGCCTTTCAGGCCCCGGAAAAACCTCATCCGGCGGTCCATAACCCCCTACTAGGCCACCTACCAGGCCCACCAGAGGCCAAATTACCAGACACATCGTTGAACACCACCTTAATATTCGCTTCCAGCGACTTGGGTGCACCCTCAGCTGTCCCCTGGGCTCCGTGGCTCCTACTCCTTGTACTGGTGATGATCTCATCATGCTGGACTTGAAGCGAGTCGTGCACGTACCGCTCGGCCACATATACTCCGGAACATCAGGTGAAGACTCCCCATTGCTATTAGCTACAAATCACGCCCTTTCGGTTCCGGTTCTTCAACTTATACAAAAAGGGCTTTTCTATCATCTACAGGGAACACCCAATTCCAACATGCCCTCTACAGATCCACTTCAGGGTATCAGTTTCACGTCGTTGGTCACCAACGACCAACAAAAGTTCACCCAATTGGGACGCTTCTACACCCAGTTGGGGTTCAGGTTGGTCAAAAACTATTCTAAGGTGTCGAACAATGGCGCAGCATCCGCTTCCAACAACCCCAAGCTCCATTTGGGTATTTCTAATGACTCTTTGAAGGAGCTCTGGTTAGAAAGCTTTCCACTCCAGAACCTCGATGCCAACGGAAACATCACCCCTTGGCAAGAGTTGGAGGTGTACAACGGTGACCATTGCGAGAAGCTCTCGGCCTCTACCGTGGTCAAGCTCCGCTTGTCGAATCTCCCCTCAATTGACGCCAGACCATTGGTGTTGAACTTCTTCTCCACCGATGTGGCACGGGTGGCCCAGATCTTCAGCGAAAACAACATAGAACACCAACATACCAAGTCCGAAGTGCAAGTGTTGGACCCATTGGGCAACCACGTGGTGTTTTCCAGCCACCAGAACCCATTATCGAACAAGGCCTTCCATTCGGCCAATGAATACTTGGACTGGAAATCAGACCAGCTCTTAAAGTCTTTACATCGGGACGACGACGACGACGAGAACCCCGTTGTCCAGCCAAAGCGCAAGAAGATCGGAGTCATGACCTCTGGTGGTGATGCTCCGGGTATGAACCCAGCAGTACGTGCCGTGGTCCGTGCCGCCATCTATCATAACTGTGATGTTTTTGCCGTGTATGAAGGTTATGAAGGATTGGTCAAAGGAGGCGATCTTTTACGCAAGATGGACTGGACCGATGTTCGTTCGTACTTGTCTCTCGGAGGTACTGCCATCGGTACTGCTCGTTGTGCCGAATTCCGTGAGCGCAAGGGCCGTTTGACGGCGGCCGGCAATATGATCTCAAACGGTATTGATGCGTTGATTGTTTGCGGAGGTGATGGATCTTTGACCGGAGCTGACCTCTTCCGGAGCGAATGGCCATCATTGGTGCAGGAGTTGGTCGACACTGGCCGTTTTTCTGCCAAAGAAGTGGAACCATACCGTCATCTTACTATTGTGGGATTGGTGGGCTCTATCGATAACGATATGGCCTGCACCGATGCCACCATCGGAGCTTATTCCTCGTTGGAGCGTATCACCGAAATGGTGGACTACATCGATGCCACGGCTACCTCCCATTCCCGTGCCTTCGTGGTAGAGGTTATGGGCCGTCATTGTGGATGGTTGGCATTAATGTCGGGATTATCCACCGGAGCTGACTACATTTTCATCCCCGAACGTCCTCCCAAAGCCGGCGAGTGGCACGAGGAGTTGAACAAGGTGTGCTCTCGTCACAGAGCTAAGGGAAAGCGTCGGACTATTGTGATTGTTGCAGAAGGAGCCATTGATGACCAGTTGAATGCCATTTCCGCTGAACAAGTCAAGGATGTGTTAGTTGACATGGGAATGGACACTCGTATCACCACCTTGGGCCACGTCCAGCGTGGTGGTAGTGCTGTTGCCTTCGACCGTTTGTTGGCCACTTTACAGGGAGTGGACGCCGTCAAGGCCGTCTTGGAGAACACCCCCGACACCCCATCGCCCATGATCGGAGTGTTGGAGAACAAAATCGTCAGACAGCCATTGATGGAAGCGGTCAAGCTCACCAAGTCGGTGGCCACGGCCATCGAGGCCAAGGACTTCGACAAGGCTATGAGTTTGAGAGACTCCACCTTCGCTGAGGCCTACGAGAACTACTTGGTGACGTCTCTCCAAGACGACGGTCTGAGAGCGTTGCCTGAAGACCAGAGATTGAACATCGGTGTGATCCACGTCGGAGCTGCCTCTTCTGGCTTGAACTCAGGTACAAGGGCCGCTGCCTTGTACTGTTTGTCTAAGGGTCACCGTTGTCTTGCCATTCACGATGGATTCAGCGGATTGATCAATGAAGGTCGGTTCCAGGAGTTGGACTGGCTCGACATTGAGGACTGGCACAACAAGGGTGGTTCGGAGATCGGTACCAACCGTCTGTTGCCTTCAGAGAATTTCGGTAAGGTGGCATACCACATGCAAAAGCACAACCTCCACGGGCTCATTCTTATCGGAGGGTTCGAGGCGTTCACCGCCTTGCACGAGTTGGCCCAGCACAAGGCCAACTATCCTGTGTTCGAGATGCCTATGGTGGTGATTCCATCCACCGTCTCCAACAACGTGCCGGGAACTGAGTACTCATTGGGTTCCGACACCTGTTTGAACCAGTTGGTCAACTACTGTGACGCCGTCCAGCAGTCGGCGCTGTCATCCCGGAGAAGAGTATTCGTGGTCGAAGTCCAGGGTGGCCACTCTGGTTTCGTGGCCTCTTACTGTGGGTTGATCACCGGCTCCATCGCAACCTACACCCCCGAGAGCAAGATCAACTTGAAGACGCTCCAGGAGGACATTCTGTTGTTGTCTGACGTGTTTGCCAACGACAGGGGAGAGGACCACAACGGTAAGATGATTATCCGTAACGAGCAGGCCAGTTCGGTGTACCTGACGGAGCTCATAGCCGAAATCATCAAGGAGAGTGCTAAGGGCCGTTTTGAGACCAGAACCGCCATTCCAGGCCATGTCCAACAGGGTTACACCCCTTCGTCCATGGACAGGGTCAATTCCGTTCGTTTTGCCGTGAGGGCCATCCAGTTCATTGAGGGCCACAACGGCGTGGAATATTCCACGCCCGTGGGAAACAAACAGGAGCAAACGCACGTTGTCACCAGCGAAGACGAAACCGACGAGCCCGAACCTTCTTTGGTTGTTTTGGGCGTTCAGGGCGCTCGTCTCCAGTTCCTGGACATCAGTGACCTCTACGCCAATGAGGCCATAGTCAACTTGCGTAAGGGTAAGACCGTCCACTGGGAATCGCTCCATGCGGTGGGAGACATGTTGAGCGGAAGGCTCATGTTGCGGGAAGCTAAGGAACAGGAGTAGATGGGGAGAAGGTGGCGTGGTGGAAGTCCAGCAAAGCTAAATTACGAACGGAACAATTCCGGCTTCTGATGATTTTCGGCACACAGCCCGGAATAATTAATTCTGGGGTTCAATCTGGTGATGGTGGCATGCGTCTTTGGCTGGAACTGCGGTGGAAGGTCCAGGCACATGCTCCAGACTTTATCCAAAGCATAGAAGAGGCCCAGACGGTTTAAAAGAATGCCAGAGAAGACAAAACGCCACCAGAAAAGAACAGCCACAACACTGTCTTCGCCATTTTCGCTGTGGAACTCCCACCTCACCACCGCCATCCTGTTTATACCAATTCCTCGTCCTCTCCTCGTCCCCGTCCCCTACCCTTCCATTTCCCTCTCCCTTTCCATTCCATTTTCATTTCCGCTGCAATGGGGCGTCGCTTGTTAGGTTCTGTGCCGCCATTGCTTTATGCTTTATGCTTCATGCTTCATTGCCCCGTTGCTTCCCAAGATCCCGATCCGTTTTCCGTCCAGCCACTTTCCCCTGATGGTCCTAATAAGGCATCTCGGTGCTAGGTTCATAGTCGTAGGCCTCCAACTGCATATTAAAGTTAAGTTTAGAATGTAGCACATGACGCAGGCAAGGGAATGCGGAGCTTTCCGATAAATCATCATGCATAGCGAAGATGCAAAGTCGCTTTGATGGCACCATTTTATGTACGACATATCCGCAACTGCTTAACCGAAAAATAATCTGTTCCGGTGCGCGGTGGGGTGAATTACATTCCCCAGAAATGTGCTTGGGACATCTCCTAACCTCCACCAGCCGACAACGGGCGTGCTGGCGCAGCAACCACTGGTCCCTGGCCAGAGACACCCCCCGTAGTGTGCAACGGCAACGGCATCGGCAACGGCAAGCGCAAGCGCAACCGACAGAGAGTGCGCGGTCGCACCACGCGCAGGGTCGAGGTCGGTTTCCTCGAGTTGAAAGGGAACCGGTGAGGGAACATACGAGGGAATAGTCTAGCGAATAGTCGAGGAGAGAAACAAGATAACAAGCGAAGGAACAAGCGAGCACGGACAACCGCAAGCACAGCAGTAGTGCCGACCGCGGGCTCTTGCTGGGTCCCTTGCTGAAGTTGCGGTGGGCGTTCAGGGTCGGTTTTGTGGGGGTTTCTGTGTCACTTTGCAGAAGGTGCAGGCCGTTAGCGTTGGTAGCGTCATGGTACAGCTGGCCGAGTCAACTGAGGTCCCCCACGGCAGTCTCCCTGGACTGACACCGGTCCACAGCCTCAACGGAGTCCACCCTCCGATGGGGCCAGTGGCCAGTGGAAGAAGGCGCACCACGGCGCAGAATGGCCTAATGGCCCAATAGCCCCATGGCTCAATGGCCTAATGGACTAATGGCCTAATGCCCTAACCGAACACCGCAACAAGCCCTGGGCCTGGGCCTTGTTTCGAGGGTTCCATGGCATGGAGGATCACAAGGAACAACCGAGATGGAGGACTGGTGCATGGAAGCCGAGAGGGGCCGATTCGGGTCGAGTCTCCACCGGCACCAGCATTTGCACACTCACACACTGCAGACACCGCAGACACCAGGCACCTAGCCACTTAGACACTGCAGACTCCCACACACTACAGACGCATGGTCGTAGATGGTTTAGATGGTGGCCTGAAATGTCACACTCAGCATTGCCAGTTGCTTTGCTTTGCTTATTGTTTGTTTCTTGCTGGTAGCATTGCCAGGAGACCGGCGGAAGTATCACAAGCGTGCCAGGCTCACCCCTCCAAAACGTCCTGCCACCACCCAAACCCCTTGCCCAACATCAAACCCCAACACGCAAACTACCAAGAGTTCTGGAGACTCGATGGTCCGAGCACTCGAGAACGACTGCAGCTGCAGTCGTTACCACCAGACGCCCGGATGGGGGCAACGTTATTCTAAGGCGAACACTAAACGAGGTGTAGCAGTTGCAACAAAGGCACGGAGACGAAAATGGGCGAAACCTGGGCGAAAAAGGGTGAAATAAGGTGAAATAAGTCGAAATAGGGTACCTATAACAGAAACAAAGAGAGTTTAAGTTAAACCGAGTCGAATAATCACTCAATTAAACTCCCAGAGGTTGTTACTCTGCCATTTAATACCTCAAACAAAGTTAAATCACGTCAACCTTGACCTCCGCCATGCACCATGCACCACCATGCATGCAATCCCAAAGCGAAAGCCAAAACCTGGGCCAGGGGCAATGGGCCCGGGGCAACCAGCAATAGGCCTGGGACCTGGGGCCAGCACCGGGGCCAACCCTAGCCGGCACCACGCCCATGCCTCCACTGCGCCCGCACCATCGGGGGCACCCAGTTGCTGCCCATGGTCCTATTGTGGCAGTGCTGTCAACATCGCTCGCTCTGAAAACTGCCAACATGCGAGCGCAAACCCTCCAACCTCGCATCCTCCACCAAACGCACTATTTTTCGAGAAATAGACTCGAAAAATTTTCTGGAACGTTAATTAATAGAAAATATTCGAACCCTAAGGCAGTAATTAGAGAAGGTTAGAGGTGTGAAATGGTGTCGAACAGATTGTTTGCTGATATGGGCGATATTGCGCTGTCCCAGGCCCTATGGTAGATAGGGCTACTTAGACGATAAAGCGTGATGGAGCCTCGCGCCATTTGAGGCGGAAACCTGTCACTGCGTGACCAGTTGCAAGGAAGTAATAAGAGGCCCTTGGGACCAGGCCTGGGGCTAGAGTGAGGGACTTGTTTGGGGGGCAAAAGACAGCATGCATGGGAAGGCGGTGGAGGCGAGCTGGAGAGTGGGAGGCGACGGGACAGAGAGAAGGCGATGGACCCCAAACGGACACAGAAGCGGATTTGGCCACAAAGGGCGGAAACGTTTGCGGAACCGAATGGGGCAAGAGGGAGATCTGGGGTGAACCAGTGGAAGAAGCAGCAGAAGAAGCAGCAGAAGAAGCAGTGGCAATGCGAAGCGGGTGGGGTGCAGAGTGCACCGGCACCGTGCAGAATGCAGACGGAGGAGCCATTGGGCGCCCTCCATGGTAGTCCATAGCATTGGCCTATGGTCCACAGGTCTCTAGGGTAGAGCCATAGTCTGCAGTCCAGAACAGCAGACCCTCCGGCCGGCGAGCCAGTTGCGCAGAGTGCATGTGCTTACGGTGGACGCAGCATGCCAGTGAATCGGACGTTGCGCCCAGTGTCTGCGTCTGGTGGCTGAGTGGGAGGTGCCTGAGGTGGCAACGTTGCACTGTGGCGGAACCGTTACCGTCGCACAATCCCACAATCGCACACTGTCGACACGTACACGTAGCACCAGGACCACCGTGGGCCACGGTGTGCGTACCACAACTGTCCATGGCTGTATACAGTCGGCCACCGGTGGGTAACCTGCTGTGGAACCGCGGCCTCAGTGTAGGGTGAGGGTAGGGTGCTGCGTCTAATCCGGTCTGTGTGCAGTGTCTGCGTCAACCGACCACCACCCCGGTGGCCGCGGGGATCGGTACGCCGGTGGCCCCAGTGGAGCCAGACCGGGGTGTCCTTGTCGTTCCCCTCCTTTGCGAGGGTCCTACGCGTCCTTCATATCAGTGGCTTATTTCCTCGGATGTTCCTGGTGTTTGCGTCCTGTCCAGGCTATTGTGGGGGCCGAATCGCCGTTAGTCTACCAAGTCTAAACCTAGTAACAATCCCCGATCCGGAAGTGGATGCAAAGAAATTTTAGCTTTGACTGTTGTCTCATATGCACAATGCACAAACTGTAACAGCCAAATCCAACTGTTTTCCTGTACATGCTCGTAACGATAACTATTCGTGCCGCCTGCAGCTAGCGTTGCTCGCAACCCAATATCGAGCCGATCATCTACCTACGTCCATCTTTCTATGTGGGAGAAGCATTGACGGCTCCCATCTCGAATTACCGCAACCTTCCGGCTTCCGTTCACCGGCTTGCTGACTGGGACACGCCACAAGTCAAAACAAACGCCAAACACAGAACAAAAGCCATGGCCTGCGTTTGGTTGTGGTGGTGGTGCCTCTGCCCGGGTGCCCTCACCAATCGCTTCGCTTCGCCTGCCCCTGGCCCTGCCTTTGGCACCGCCTTTGGCATTCGCCTCTCGCCTTTCGCCTGTGGCATCTGGCGGGCCTGTTGCCTCTGCCAATGGCCAGTTGCGGTCCCCAGGCCCCACACCTCCGCCCAGTTGCGCACAGGCTCACTTGCTCGCTTTGGCTACAGTCACAGTTAGTGGGTGTTTCAGCCGGTCCCGGCCTTAGGCGCAGAGATCCAGCGCCAAGTGCCTGCAGCTTCTGCTGGTAATTTGCTCACGGTCTGGGGGCCCATCACCACATCACTCCCCACACCACATTTGACATGTTCGTTCTTCCCAGAAAAGCCTGGTTTCCTATTTGCAATCACCTGAATAGTAATTGTTTGCTGGAGGATATTTTTTCACTGGGGCAAGGCAAATTTTATTTTGATACACCTGATATCAATTAATTAGGTGCGCACGCTACGCATAATGCATGCAAGGCTACAAAGCAGGTGTCGTTTGTACAGGGGGTTTAAACGAAGCGATAGTAGCGGCCGGGGGCCACCAAGTGAGCTCCACCAGTGGTTTTTCGGAGGATTGTCGAGGCCGGAGGCCGGAGGCGAGGGGCAGAACCTGGGGGGCCAACAAAGAACGTCGTCCCCCACCACAACTCCGAGGCCCGGTTATGAGTGCCCCTGGCGGCCTCAGGTGGATCAAACCGAGGATCTACGGGTTCCATGGCTGGCCTCTGGGTGTCCCACTGGGGAGGCGACGACGACGCTGCGGTGCCGATTTCCACTCGAATCGGTGGGTGCGATGCCGCCAGGTGCCTGGAGGTGGTTCTCTGGGACAGGGAGGGCTAAAGAGGGCAAAATGACCACTGACAAGGTCAAAGTAGTGTAGATCAATGGTGAAAAATCGCTGTTCCAGTGTGGATCGGTGTGGATCGTAGACATTACCCTAGAGGGCCAAGGAGGCCGATGGGGCTGGCGATCCGGCTTAATTGACCATCGGGGCCTTCTGGGTCCCGGGCCGTCTGGGCCATGGGGGCCAAGCCCAGGGGTTTGCTCAGCAGATCTAACGGAAAAGCGTTTGGTGGGGTGAAAACGGTCCAACTGGTGAGGGAGTGAAAAGTGAAAAATTGACCCTCACCTCATCAATAAAACCACTAGAATTACAACAAAAGCAAAAACTCCCTCAAGCGGAACCATTGGAGGTTCCCAGTCCCCCAATCACCATCCCCTGCAGCAGCCACCGGCAACCAGTTCACCGAATGTGAATTCCAATCCCAATTCAACCTCCAGCGCAGGCAGGGAAGGGGCAGTAGACAAGGAGATGAGGAATTGATGGGACGAGGATGGATATCTTGCCACGCAGCACCTTGCCAGAATAGGAAAGGATGCATGGGAAGCAGATGCAGCACCGAAGATGGATATGGTTGAATATCGGTGGGTAGCGATATGGAATCAGGTGTCGGCATCAACCCCTCCGTCTGGGTCAATTGGTTGTATCATCGTCCGGGGAATATTTTTTAACCAGGTGCAAAACGCTACCGATATTTTTATCCTAAACTTAAAAAATTTACCTGCGCAAAAATATCATCTAGGTGCGCCCTCCAAACCTAGTGAAAAAATGACAACAGTAGAAAAAAACAATTGATGCATAAAAATATTCCTTTTATAACGTATTAGCTTAAAAAATATTCAAAAAGCCAAAATTACTTTTTCATCATTCTTTCTGTTTAAGATTATTCTTTCAAATTAACATCATCCTTGTGGAAATAGTGGTATTATATTATTATTAATACCCTTCCTCTTCACCTGTTTCTCAGATTTGCCAACTCAATACTTTGAAAGTGTGGGATTCCTCCACCATAAGCCTGATTACCCACCAGTACCTTCTAGGCCCACGGATTCCCTCCATCTTAGCCGCCTACTCCTAGCCGTCCTCCTACAAGCGTGCCACTGCTCCCCAACCTTCCCACCTTCTTCCTTCCCTTCCCAATCCGCCTTCGTCCCCTTGACAGGCCCTTGTCGTGTTGTCCCTCCACGGGTCGCTTTTCTTACATCTTCCCTGTCCTTCGTTGCTTTCGTGTGACCCTTCTCCACCATGAGCAAGAAGGCCCAAGACCCTCCTATCAAGAAGAATGCCTTTGTGCATAAGTTGTACACAATGTTGGGTGATCCCAAACTATCACATCTAATCTGGTGGAGCGCCAACAACCCCGAAAACAACACCTTTGCCTTGTACCCTGGCAAGGAGTTTGCCAACGCTCTTACAGGCTACTTCAAGCATGGCAATGTGGCGTCGTTTGTCCGCCAGCTCCACATGTACGGCTTCCACAAGGTCAGCGAGCCCAACCAGTCCACCTCCAGCAGCTACAACGACAACGAGTCTGCCCCGGTGTGGGAATTCAAGCACCTGAGCGGCAAGTTCAAGAAAGACGATGAGAGCTCGTTAATCTACATCAAGAGAAGGTCCTCGTCCAACAGCTCCCGAAACTGCTACGCCAACGAGCAGACCACCACCATTCCTAATCATCCCCACAACGAGTATCTCATGGCTGCCTCCACCTCGCTGCCCTCTCCGTCATCCTACGATAAGGTGTACTACCAGCAGCAACAATTCATTCCATACTATCACATCGTACCGCCTCCGGGCCATCCACCTCACCCGGGTGCCCCCTACTATGCTCCACATCCCTCGCAAGCAGCCACTGCCCTGGTGCCCCCTCCACCTCCTCCTCCCCATCACCAGTACCATCCAGTCTACCAGTACTCACCCTCTCCCGTCGACCACCCCGTGCAGCAACACCCCGGTCCCCACACAGCAGGCCCCCATCCCATCCCCCATCCTCAGAGCGACCAAGCTGCGCATCCCCGTTCTTCCTTACCATATGGCACTCCTGGCGAGTCCAAGTCTCTGATACACCCCCTCGATCCCACCCAGCGTGCGGTCACCCCACAATCATCAGTTCATCCACAACATTACACTCCCAACTTACAATTTAGAAAGATTTGGGAAAGCAACAAATCTGGAGAGTCTTCCCGTCCTCGTAACCCTTCTTTGTTTGACCCGTTGGCACCTGCGCCACACCCTGTCAATCATTCCCATCAATTACCACATTCCCAACATCCACAACATCCTTCTCACCAACATCCACCCCAGCCTCCACAACCTCACCCAATTCCTCAACCACAGCACCCTCCAAATCACTCGATAAATGGTATCACTCCCAATGGAACACCTCTCAATGGCCCTTCTAGCATCTCCACTGGTCCCAAGTCGACGTCTCCTCGTTCTGACAGGGACTCGGTAGGCTCAGACTCTAGACTGTCCATCAAGTTGCCCCCACCTTCATCTATTCATAGCGTGCCTTCCACCTCGTCCACCTCCACTATCCTTCAGTCTCCAGAGCCTTCCCGTGAACCTTCTACATCGGTACCTTTACCCAGAAGCATTCCAAGCATTGACAACCCAAGTCCTGCTACTACCAATACTTCGATTCCAGGATCCCCTCTGGTATCTACTAGCAACCCCAAAAAGCCTTCATTGGTTCCAATCAATAGTTCGTTGCACGAGAGGTTGAGGCCATCCTTGATTGAGTTACATTTCGGTCTGGGCCCAGGCTCGGGTTCTGGGGCCACCAAAGCAAATGGTTCGGTGATCAAGCAAAACGATTCAATCGGATCTCAGTCTTCCCACAATTCAATCTTTTCTACAAAATCATCGTTATCCTCAATTTCTTCATTCAAGAGGACTTCTTCATTTGGATCGATATCTCAACATACAGTTATAGACAATAAGAGTTCGTTTTCCATCAGCCCCCATGACACTGTGCCTCCTCCAAATGAGTTGGTGCTGCCAATCGTGACTAGATGGAGTACTGGCGACGGAGCATCTCAAGCACATCCCTATTACGGTGCCCAACAATTTCAATCACCAAGATCGTCATCTCCAGTCCCATTCGGAAGCAGATCTAGGCTCATTCGTAGCCTCACCCCTCCTCCCAACTGCAACTCCAAAAACACGAAATTTTCACAACTCAAGTCGCCCATGCCTCGATCGTCCAGTACGCTTCCTTCATTTGCACCACCAAATGGCCATACCATTGGGCAGCTCAGGTCGCTCACCAATTCGCCGTTTGCCAAGACCGCCGGAATGATCGAAGAGGAAAAATCCGCCAACAAGAAGATGTCTGTGACATCACTCTTGGATGATGGTAGCAGCGAGAAGCCCGACGTTAAGTCCGAGGTGTATCGGTCCAAGGCACTTGCATCCGAAGGAGTGTCCGAGAATAGAAGTACGAGTGTTCACGTTGTCAAGCAGGAGCTGGGGGTTTCCGGCTGCTCGGTAGACGAGGAGAACGCCAAAAGAAGAAGGCTAAGCTGAATCGTCTATGCTCTCTAACTACGACATAATGCGACTATTGATCGTTCATTGCTATGGCTATGGTCCTGTACATCACCAGGCCATGGTGAGTAGTATCTGGGCTCGTGGTCAGTGACCAGACTTTGATGTTCGGCATACTGTGCTATTGTGGTTGAAACTACGGGCATTCCATCTAAAATATCGAATTACAAATCCTATGCAATGGCATCGCTTTACGGAAATGCTGAAAATTCTAATGAACCTACGTAAATTGTATTACTAGCCTACTACACATTCTTAGTATAGTACCGATCCTTGTAGTCTTGACTATAAGCATCTAACATTCCCACATTCCGCGTGGAAACTGTCTGGGGCCATTGGCCAGGAAAAAGTCGGGGAATGGTTCGAGGACTTTGAACTCTTGCCCCAACGGCCTGGCCAAAGCCCTGCGATTGACTGGGGAGGCTGCTGAGTCCCGGCCTGGTGAATGCTCCAGGGCTTGGATCTCCAACAACCAACGAGGCTTCGTCGAATGTCAATAGGAATGCATTTCACACGACGATCACGAACAATCGGGCACCAACCAATTGGGTCAAAGGGTCTGTTAACAACGCCGTGGGGTTACCGTTGTGAGCTGCGGCGTGCCACTGGGCCGGCTACCAATGCGGAGGGCCAGTAGTTCGGGGTTTCAGACTGGGGTGTTTCAGGTTGTCCGGTTGGTTGGTCTTTGGCCTTGGGGCAATAGGCCATTTAGCCATTTAGCCTTTTAGGTTGGCTACTTGCCTGCAGCGGAGGCCTGCAGCAGAAGCCCAGTGTGAAGGATGAGGTGCATGTTACGGAGTTAACAGATGTGGCTTAACGACAATGATTGTTAAACCAATGGAGCCTCCCACCACCGGAAAAGCCGAGCCCGACAACTCCGTCCATATCACATGAGCTTGTGGAGGCCATCGCCAATCTCATCACATGTTACGGAGCGTGGAGACGCTGGCCAAGGTGGTAATTTTCGCCAGGCCAAGAGCGCTCTCGTTTAATTTCACGGCGAAGGAAGCGATTTACAGGCCCCAGGCACCGCAAAGGTGCCTGGCAGTGCCGCTCGAATGTCTTTGTGGATGTCTGGGACTTTCTGGATGCGTTCCTGTTAGCTCCGGCTCCGTCTCGCTGGAAATTCAGGCATCATTGGGGGCTTTTCTGAGGTCCTGAGGCCACTGAGGCTTCGGAGTGGGGGACACTGGACTGGCGCCACTTGAGCCAACGGGTCCTTCTCCGACATGGGAACGGTTTCCAGTGCATAGAATTGTCACTTGAGACGTCTGGTGCAGCGGAGGAAATGCACAGAATAGGGGCTCTTGGTCGGATAATGGCGATCAAGCTATGCAGTGGTCGCAAAAGCGAACAAAGACGGTTGCACCCTAGAAGGGCCTGGATTTGGACTTGGCCTTACCCCCTCCACCGGCGGCAAATGGTTGGTGAGTCTTTTTGGCACTCCTGCTGTTGCGTAGTTTCGTATCCTCGTCGTCGGATTCGGAGTCAGATCTGGCAGACGCATGACGTTGTTTGTTGATGTTGGAGGATACAGATTGGGCAGCGGAATCGGAAGACGTGGGCCTCGTTCTGGAAGCTTGGGCCCACTTGGGCTTAGGGGCTCCGTTCGGCCCCGAGGAGTGCTGCTTGGTGACTTTGTCACGTCCCGAGCTCCTCATTTTGTTCATGAGGGCGGTCATTGCTTTGGAATTGCCCCCTGTGGCGGCTCTGTCCTGTTTGACCTGGTTGAGGGTGGATGTGTCGGAATTGATGAAGTCACCCACGGTTTTGCCTTCCAATGTAGACAACCCGGCTCCCTGCGGAACAATGGGCAAGTCCATGAACTCGTTTTCGGTGTCGTGGTCTCTGGAGGAGGTAGTGGTTGGGTTGAGCCAGCTCAACACTGTGGACGAGTTACGGGCCATCGAGAGCTGGAACCGGGCCTGAAGCTCCTCCTTGTTCTTGATTTCCTTACGACGGTTGACTTTGGACATTGCGGAAGGGGGAAATAGGTAGCAGTTTCGGCAGATCAGCTGGAGGTGCCCGAGATAGTGGTGATGGGATAGCTTATTGAGAGGATTTTGCGATGCCGGACTGTGTGCAGGAGGGCACAGGTGGGGTGGAATTCCTGCATGGGGAGGCGGTTGACCCGAAGCGTGGAACAGTGACAGAATGCACCTCCTGCATGGAGCTTGCTGGTTAACTACTGTCAACGGCCTCCATGCAAGATTCACTGCAGAAACATGCAAGCTCCGGGTATAACCCTGCACTTAGACATGCCTTGACCACACGGCTCGACCACATTTGCTGAGGAAGTTTTCTAATTGTAAATCATCGAGTGGTGCATATGCCAGTGTAAAAAA
Organism: Suhomyces yuchorum; assembly: GCA_030571845.1. Lineage (NCBI taxonomy): Eukaryota > Fungi > Ascomycota > Pichiomycetes > Serinales > Debaryomycetaceae > Suhomyces > Suhomyces yuchorum. The sequence continues at coordinate 308,792 of JAJLYW010000011.1, read as the reverse complement.
TACTGCATAGTTCATCCGAAGGTAGAGGCAAGAAAAACTCTGGGGTCAAACACCATTTATTGGCTGCTGGCAGTGGGCCACTCTACAGGCGTCTCCAGCTTCACCAGAAAGTGCCCCGACCGCAGCAATCACTAGGGGGCGGTGTTGCATGAAGCACTGCTCGGCAAGGTCGTTAAGGTACCCCACAGCACCCGCATCATGAGCAGGGGAATCTTCCGGGTCTGTGTCAGGAAAATTTTCACCACAGGACAATCCCAGCTCCAGACGTAGGCCGAAGTAATTGCGGTGAGAGCTTACAATTGGAACAATCGTCATCTAGGATATTATTGACGCTGAGTGGTACTTCGAGAATAAACTTTTTACCTCCCATGCTGTACTGCTTAGGAGAATAATACCTGCAGCTGCAACTACTTTTAATAGAATCAATTGGTGATTGCGTCTTGTGACCGCGTCGTATCACCGGCCCACGGTGCTAAGCTCGTCCGTCGCTAACACCCGATTGTGAGTGTTGGCTATTTATTTTCCATAGCTGATGCATCTGTTCAACGACTCAGATCTTCACCACACCCAACACCCGACAAAATTCTTGGGCTTCATAAACAATCTGCAACCTCACATCAACGCTCTTATCACAAGCTGGCCAGAGGTTTTGATCCCTCTGGCTGCTGTTGCTTGAACGGTTTTGTGTGGTGCCTAACTTTTCTTTGGTTTTCCGTCAAGAACAATAGATCAGATGTTCCGCACCCCTCCTCCCCTCCGATGCCTGCTTCTCTGGCCTGCCTCCGCTGGCCTGAATGGCTCCGTACCATGCGGACAGCTTACAGCCACCAACAGATGTTACCATGGCAGAAGCAGAACCTGCTGCACCCTCTTGTTGTTCCCCTTATATTATGTGGCTTCATAATGATGCACTACCTCTACACTTTGCGGCATGCAAGGGCATGCACGTTCCCCAGAAGGATGCATTGCAGCGAGGCTACATGCCCTTTGCTAGCCCAAGCTTGAGCCATCGCCGCATTTATCATTGAGATTGAATATTATCTGTTGCCCGTAATATCGGTGGTTGCCACCACGTTGCTCGCTCCATTCCACTACCTTCATAGCTACTCTCTCGCAACCTCTGCACAACCTCTGCACAACCTCCGCAAAACCTCTGCGCAACCTCTGCGCAACCTCTCATCAATGTATGGCCCCACCGGGGCCATACGGCGGCTCCGACCGTGGTCCGCTCGGCGGCATCCAGATCTGGACCATACAATCGGCCAATTGTTCTTTCCTTGCACATGGAATACGTCAACTACTTGCTGTGCAAATGCGGCACGGAAATACTCAGCGAACAATTTGTGTCAACAGTGCGTACAGTATAATTCCGAACCGTTTCACCCAAACAAGAAACATCCGTGATAGTTTAGTGGCTAGAATTACCGCTTGTCGCGCGGTAGACCGGGGTTCAATTCCCCGTCGCGGAGCTTGCTTAGCGCAAATGGTTTAGTGGTAAAATCCAACGTTGCCATCGTTGGGCCCCCGGTTCGATTCCGGGTTTGCGCATATTTTTTTCCGTTCCCTCAAGCTTATCTCATAATTATAATCGAACTACGAGATAAGCAGTCGCTAGTGATTATTTTTCCCTCCGAGCTACGGCTCAATCGTTACCACATTCTAACCCGTTGACTGTTCGCCGCTATTGTTAAGGTATCTTATTTTTCCTCGTTCTATCGCCTATCACCGCCTTCTTCCACCAGCCACATTTGGTTCCCACCATTGATCCGACCCTGGCCTGTACTCCCGATCTCCTGCTCCACCTATCATTGCTGGTGTGTTGTTCGCTGGAAGTGGTTGCTGGTTTGCAGGGTTGATATTATTTGGTATTTTCGTCGAACTTAAAACCCAACGTGTCACAATAGAGTAATACAGGAAATGTGGCGATGGTAGTGATTTGTATACATCACAAATCGCCGCTTGCGGGTTACTTGGTGGCCCTCTGTGTGCTTATCCGGTTCCGGCAACTACGAAGACTACGAGTCGTGGTGCTTGTTCCCTATCCCGACCTTTCCCACCATCCTAACCACCAGATCCAGCCATGGTGTGGTCTTAACACCGTCAACTCCATGAGACTCGTCCATCACGAGCTTTTGATGAACAGCGTCCTCCGGGGCGTCCTAGCGGACCCTGACACCAGCGTGATCCGCTTGGCCTCGGTCCGCTTCACCACAGTCCCTTCCCACGGTGCAGTTTCCATGGATCAACCAGTCCCTTCGATGCACATGAGGGCTCGCCCGGCACTGTCCAACGAGCAGAGTGTCGGGCTATTGTATCACCCAATTCTACTTGTCAACCGGTTGCAGGAGCTTTTGAGCCACGCTGTGACGATCGTATCTCCCCGAACGCCGTTTTCGATGGCTTCCTTCATCAATTCCGTTTCCCAGGGAGATCCCACTATTCTACTTGAATTTGGCCAGAATTTCCACCCCACGGTGTTGCAGGGCCACTCTCATGCGTTGAATTCGAACCTTGTAGCGGTGGAGTCGCCAGAACATGGCCAATTGCCGGGTTCTGTACTTTGGCTCCCCAGACTTAACCGGCCCGTGCGCAACCTGGTCCAAATGTCGTCCACTAGAACCCCTAGTAACATCGACAACTTGATCCACATGGTGATATCGCAGCAGCAGACAGATGCGATAGAGGCAGAGATTCTGCAGCATGTGGATCTCTTCCATTGCTTCAAGATTTGTGACTACAGCTTGTCGTTGGTGGAAAACCTCATGAATCACCCAATGGTTGGAAGTGAGGCCAAGATTTGAACCTCAGTACTTGGAGTCATTTGCTACGTCCTCTCTTAGCTTCAATTAAACAATAAATTAAGTATCAATAGGATTGATATACAAATAAACCATAAATTAGCATTCCAACTCTAATATTGTATAGTACAGAATGGGCCTCCGCCGCCAAAGACACCATGAATGTTCTGTGTGGAGGGCCGTTTGGAACCAGCTTAACTTAGACTGGCAATGTGTTGATACCTGCAGCTCTATCAATAGCAGGTGCAATGGCGGGATGGTTCAATAAATCCCCGACGTATGGAATGGATCTCAAGAAGGTGACAATCGTTCCAAAAAAATCACCAAACAACCCTAATATACCTGCACTTTCCAAGATAAACCCAATGAATGATCTTTTCATCAAAATCAAAGCGATTCCCAGAACAAAGCACAATGTTCCTCTGATTTTGGTTGGACGAGTAAAGAAAGTCACGGTTCTTTGGGGGCCAATGATTAAAATGAGCCCAATAATGAAGAGAATGTTTCCCAATGCTAAAAATCCCGAGTCAAAGAAGGTCATTATGCCCAAGATAAAGAAGGCCAATCCACCAGCGGTGAATCCGACACCAAATTCTGTTGTTAGTACCATAGTCACAACATCATAGCAAACCGAGCACGAACGTGTATTCCATGGCCCAAAAGCGTTACCGTCGGAACAATCACTGGGAAAATACCAAATAGACACGAGCTTGTTGGCGTTCCTGGCCGTTTTACCGAGAATGGATGCATGCTCCGTATTACTTCTGAGATCACTAGTCGCACGAGTACTGGACCCAAAATGGCGGTTTCTGGCTCGTTCGAGCGGCAAACTGCACATAGCTAGTCGCTGCAGTTGCTGGGACGTGTTTGCGGGGGCTCCAGGCCACCGTTATACTTACTTTGTCTCTCTGAAAGCCAAATCATGTTGGTAGCACACACTTGGATACCGCGTCCGAAAACTAGCCAATGTCGCGTCACGCGACCTGTGGCACGTGACCCGCGCCACCTTCTACCCCTCCTCGTCCCAAGTGGTCCACAGGACTAACAGTGCCAGGCCACTGCCCTCGCCTCCAGTCGCTGCTATTATTCCAGAGAATGATTTTGTCAGGAACAGCCGATGTGACGCAAGTTGGGCCCACTTCAGCTGCGGATTTGGCAATTGCGTTCGCCAATTAGCAAAATGCGTCCCATTAATTGCGCCCTCCATTTGCCCTGATGCGTCTGGCCAGTTGCGCCCATCACCAGAATAAACCAAGCTCCACCACCAAAGTTCCACCACCAAAGTCCCACCTCTTAACCCCCACCTCTTAACCCCCACCTCCTAACTTCTCCTCCTGTATCCCACCACCCAACGCGTCCCTCCAGCACCGTGGTTAGCACGAGTATGTCGCCTAACCCACAAAATATCCTGCTAAAAAATCGGCCTCGTAGTCTCCAGGATCGAACGATACGTTTGTCCCAGAATGGCACCCTGTGTGTTCTACGACGCCGGGGCCCGGTATTTTCTTCCTACACAATGCGGCATTAGACACCGTGCTGCATCGGTGGTATTTTCTGGTGTTACAGATGGTACCAGGCATATAATTTGCCCGGTTGAACGTTATAGGTGCACCTCAGCTTATCAACCGGTCAACAGGTGCAAATTGCCTCATTCCCGGTGTGTTGGTTAGGGCCAGAAAATATTATCCACACCATTCTGCATTGGGGCCGGTGGTGGTCTGCGTGGTCTGCGCTATCTGCACAGTGTGCATGGGCTGCATGGTCTGGTCTGTGTAGTCTTTGTAGTCTATGTAGTGTGAGTAGTTTTGTAGTGTGAGCAGTCTGAGTAGTCTAAGCAGTCTGAGTAGTCTGAGTAGTCTAAGCAGTCTGAGTAGTCTGAGTAGTTGTGTAGCGTGGGTTATCTCGGTGGCCTGGTTGATCTGGCTGATCTGGCTGATCTGGCTGATCTGGCTGATCTGGCCGACCTGCTGTTAGGGCCCTCCCACACCATTCCGAAACCCTTCCGTTACTCATGCAGAACCCTTGCGGACTTCAACGGTAGTATGTGATTATTACCTGCCTAGCTGAGGTCTGTTTGTGCAACTTTCCCTCCACCCCTGCCAAGTAACCAATCGCTTCTGCCGTTCTCCCCAACACCACCGCTCTGGCACCTGCTGCGCCCGTGTTGACACTAGTTATATTAATAGCACTAGCGCTCTAGTGCTGTAGTGCTGTAGTGCTCCAGCTATCGTGGGTTGTTCGGGTTATGGCGGCGGTGCGCATTATCTGGCGCATCTGCCTAACGGTGCTATTTTTGGATGCGCTGTTCCATGGAAGCCTGTTGTCTGGACTCAAAGGTCTGGGAGTTCTGGCCACTGGGGCTGTTGTGGCCAGTGTGGCTGGTCTGGCCATTTCGTCCGACTTGGTGGAGGTGAATATTATCGCCAGCAGCGATTGGGCAAGAACTCGGGCCATTTCTCCAAAGTCTCCAGCGACCCCACGGACTCGGCAGCTCCAGCCACTCCAGCCCCTCTGGCGACTCTAGCGACCCCAACGGTTTATCCCAAGCCCCGAAACCGGGGTCTTCTCCGGGATACCAGGGTTCTCCCCAGGACCCTCGAGTCACCTGACTTCCTGCTCGGTGATTGTCACCTGACTGGGGTTCTGGCATCATGTGACCTCAGTCCTCTCTCAATCAAGTGACACTGATCCCTTCCTCCACCACCAGGCCCTAACCCACCCGCTGCTGTCCCAATCCAACCGTCCCGTGCCTCCTGCCGCAACCGCTCCCTCGCACATCGTCCCGCTACCGCAAAGGACCGTTTTTCCGTCCTCAAAATGACAAAACAAGACTCCCCACCCCCCGACCTACCTCCCCCATCTTATGATGAAGCCATCAGCCAAACATCATCCCAGTCGCAGCCTCCGGCCCATCGCCCCAGTTCCAGCGCCTCGTCATCGCTGTCGTCCTACTCCCGCCCAGGAATGGCGTTGAACCCTTCCAATGGCCCTCCTCCCCGTCCAGCAAGGCCCCCACAACCGCCTGCCAGGCCATCTTCCTCCCACAACTCGGCCTCCTCCTCCACAAGCGAGCTATACACCAACAACAGCAACCTTCCTTTCCGCTTCCCCCGCGGCTATTTCTGCCAGAAGTGCAAGAACACCGGCTACAAGGTCAAAAACGGTGAGGTCTGTCGAGATTGTTGGGATAAGCATTATCTCAAAACCAACGCCTATAATCCCAACTCGGAACTCCCATTCAAGTACCCCAAAAAGTACTTGTGTCTGAAGTGCAGAAACACCGGTTACAAGTTGAAAAATGGCAAAACGTGTAAGGATTGCTGGGAAATGTTTGGCCCACGTAATAATTACCAGTCGGTGGCACCAACACCATTGTTTGGCTTTGGAAGCTCGTTTATGCTGCCCCCTGTGCCAATGATGCCAGGAGGACCGCCACCGTTGAGAGTGGCCCCAGGAGACCCCAGGATCGGGGGTATTTTATGTGGAAGATGCAGAGGTTCTGGTTTAATCACTGCGTTTTTATTTGATGAAGATTTATGTCCTTCCTGTCATGGAGTAGGAAGAATTATCAACAACCAGCCTCCACCAGGTCCCCCACTCGGTCCCCCACAACCAGGGCCTGGGTTTAACGCATATGGTCCTGGATATGGCCCACCTCAAGGGTCCTATGGGCCCGGATATGGACCTTCTGGACCTCAATCATCCTACGGACATGGCCCTCCGCCAGGCTCTGGTTCGCCTCAAGTTCAAGGTTATTACCCAGGTAAAAGCTGATTTCATAACCTCATATGTGGGAAGAAGAAAATACGATATGCATAAGTCCCTACAGAGATCATGCGTCGGGAAGCCCCGCCGAGGCCCGAAAGACTACGTTGTGCATAGCTACATGCACCGCATAGCCGTTGTTGACTTACTTTGATGTGGAACAATTCCTTGACAATCGCGGATTTAACAATCCCAGACTCACATCCGAATCGGTTAAGGGAAGAAATTCCATTTTTCTGCATTATTTTTGTTCAACCTCGGCTAGTAATGACATTATTTAACGTTACGAAATCATCCGTTGATGCATTCCGTTGCTTATTATGATTTCAATTCTAGTAGCACCAGACTCAATTTGCTTTCTATAACTAAAGTTCATAGTATTGGCCCCACTCATGCTGACTCCTATCATTTTTGCCGAATGTTGTATGGCAATTAATACCGCGTTCCTTATTTAATGTCACCATTTCCTAATTGCGAAGTATAGCAAAATTTCACAGACTACTTAGCTCATACATATTATACCTACTTGGTCGATTACACGTTAGTCGTTCATTAAGAATATTTTTCCAATATTACAATTCCTTAATTGTAGTTAGAAGGGTACTTGAAGTCAGAAAGCTCATAGAAGTTCTCCTTAATGTTTCTGACAGACACGAATCTAGACAAGATGTTTCCACTTCCTGCCTTGTCGTTGGTACCAGAAGCTCTAGCACCTCCAAACCATTGTTGTCCAACGACGGCACCGGTACACTTGTCATTGATGTAGAAGTTACCAGCAGAGTATCTCAACTTCTCTTCAGCAACTCTGATGGCATTACGGTCTCTGGCGAAAACAGCACCAGTCAATCCGTACTTGGTGGCGGTGTCGATGCTTTCAATGATAGACTCGTACTCAGCATCTGGGTAGACGTAAGTGGTCAAGATTGGACCGAAGAATTCACGGCTCAAGAACTCGTGGTTAGGGTTGGTGGTTTGGATCAAGGTTGGTTGCACGTAGAAACCATCGGACTTGTCGTATGCACCACCAGTGACAATAGTCAATTCTGGGTCGTTCTTGGCTTGGTCAATAGCTGAGGCCAACTTGTTGAAGGATTGTTCATGAATAACTGGACCCATGAAAGAATGCAAAGAATCAGTGGAAGAAGTGTTTCCAATTTCAATGCTTTGAATAGAAGCAGCGAACTTCTCCTTGAATTCTGGCCACAAAGATTCTGGAACATACAATCTGGATAAAGCAGAACATTTTTGACCTTGGTACTCGAAAGCACCTCTCAAAGAGGAGAGCACGGAGTGTTCCAAAGAGGCGGATGGGTGAATCAAGTGGAAGTTCTTACCACCAGTTTCACCAACAATTCTTGGGAAGTCTCTGTACTTGTCGGCTGCAACATTGCTACCGATCTTGACGTACAAGTTCTTGAAGACTTCAGTAGAACCAGTGAAGTGCAAGGCAGAGAATTCCTTGTCAGCCAAAACCAAGTCGGTAACTTGGTTTGGTTCACCTGGGATGAAGTTGATCACACCAGCTGGCAATCCAGCTTCCTCCAAAATGGTCAACAACAAGTAGTTGGACAAGGCGGCAGTGGCAGATGGCTTCCAGACAACAGTGTTACCCATCAAAGCTGGAGCACCAACCAAGTTGGCAGCAATGGCAGTGAAGTTGAATGGAGTGACAGCGTAAACGAAACCTTCCAATGGTCTGTACTCAGCACGGTTCCAGACACCTGGAGAGGTTTCAGCTGGTTGAGATTGGTACATCTCTTCAGCGTACTTGACGTTGAACTTGAAGAAATCGATCAATTCGGCGACACAGTCAATTTCAGCTTGGTAAACGTTCTTACCTTGTCCCAACATGGTGGCAGCCAACATGTCGTATCTGTACTTGGTGGAGATCAAGTCAGCAGCCTTCAAGAAGATAGCAGCTCTGTCAGTCCAAGGGGTGGCAGCCCAGGCTGCCTTAGCACTCTTGGCAGATTCAATGGCAGCCTTGATGTCAGCTTCGGTAGCTTGAGAAACGTTGGCCAAGTTTTGGGCATGCTTGGCTGGGTTAACTTGTGGGAGGGTGTTGTCCCTGTAAACCTTTTTACCATTGATGACCAAAGGAATCTTCAATGCATCAGAGTCAGTGAACTTAGTGATTGATGCACGTAACAAGTCCCAGTCCTTTTGGCTGTTGAAAGAGAACTCCTTCACAGGTTCGTTGGTAAATGAAGGAATCTTGGATTGTGCCAACTGGGAAGCCAATCTAACGGTAACTCTGGTAGCAGACACCTTGGTGGCGGTCACGGAAGGTCTGGCAATGGCCTTAGCGGCCATACGAATGGCGGTTCTGGAAGTAGATCTCAACATGGTTGGTGAAAACAATTCTGGGGAACTTGGAGGTATATATATGTCGATGAGCCCAGGGGAAGTGTTTAGCGAGATTTTTCAAGCAGGAGGGAGCGAGCGCGGTAGGGAAAATGGAAGCGAGCGATGAGAATAGAGCGTAGAAACCGGGGGATTCCGGGGTTTAGCAGCGGGGAGAACTCACGTGTGGAGACCCTTCGTAGCTACCAGAAGCTGTACATCGTACTGGAGTCTGCCAGTTAGCCGTCCAAACTCGTCATACCACCCACACAACACCAACAGCAGTGTGACAGGGAACACGTGTCATTGGTCACGTGTTTGGTCCTACCCCACTCTCCGCTCAGGGCAGGCAACTCCGATCAGGGTCTATACGGAGTCCAACTTTGCCAACCTTTCATTCAATTCAGCGATCTTGGTCTGCATTTCGAGCTGGTTGCTCTCAAAGTTCTTCGTGTACTTCTCGAGATTGGCGTTTACTGAATTCAACGTCTCGTCCCATTCTCTGATTTCTTGGTCCATGTTGGAAATGACCTGATCCAAGTTCCCCACAACTTCGATGCTATGGCCAACATCGGCATGAACCCCATGCAAGCTGCGCAATCTGTTGATTATGTGGGGAACGAGCTTGTTGGTACGGTCATACTCAGGAAGTCGTTGGTAAAGCTCGTCGATCTTGGTCTCGTAAGGCTCTGGCTGGCTCTTTTCCAAATGGTCGGTGATTTCCAATACTTTTCTCTGGGAGGCCAATTTTTCTGTTTCTTCCTGTAAACGTGACACTTCGGACTTGACCATGTGAAGGGGATACTCGGGGTTGTTGATGATGTTGATCTTCCTGCTCAAATCGTTGAGCACGTTTTGTACGGAGAGATTGCCCATGTCTCCGAGTTTGTCCTCCACGGAGTGGATTCGGGCTTCGAGATCGAGCAATTCCGAGGTGTTCTCCATCACCATCGGAGATGGGTCCACCAATGGCTCGTTCAACCTCAAAGACACGCCAGCAAACACTTCATTCAATTGGGCCTCGTACGGATTCGAGGTGCTGGCATCTTCCTGTAAGGACGAGAGAGTTTGGAGCAACGCCCGGGGATCGACTGGCCCATCTGTACCGTCTGGTCCTGGTTGGCCCGTAGTTGACGACCTCGCTGTTGGCGGCTGCTTACCCAGCTCCTGGTCCTCTAGCACCAACTCGTGTAGTTCTCTGGCCAAACGGGACAACTTCTGCTCTCTTGTCTCTTCCACACGCGATACCGAGTAGCCGGTGGTGCCTAGGCCGCTATGGTGGATGCTTCCCAGGAAATCCACCGTGGCAGTCCCATCAATAACATCTTGGAGGTATCTGGACCTCACGCTATGGGGATCCACTACCAACGCCTCTATCTCGGTGGGCTCGGTCTCAAGCTCGGTCTCGAGCTCGCTGTCGATGTCAGACGTCTCAAACACGTCATGGGACTGGAGGTCGATGCCTGGAAGGTCGCTGTACTTGTCCATGGGGTTGGAGTTTCGGTTCAGATACGCGTGGCTATCAGTAGGAATTAACTGGTTACAATAGAGATGGAGTGCGAAACGGTTAGAGTAGGTGGCAGAAAGAGTAGCAGAATCTCCGGGAGAAGCGGTGGGTTAAGTAGGTTCAGAGTCTAGGTAAGAGTCTAGGAAGTTGTTTAGAAAGGTATGCGGCTGAGATTGGAATAGAGTTCCCCGGGCTTTTCTGCTTGCTATAGTTAGCGTAGAGGCTGAAATTGTGTTACGAGAAACCCAGTGGAAGGTGAGAAAGCCTCCAGATTTCGGGAAAGAAGCGGCAAAAACGGCAATTGAGCTGGAATTGGGTTGGAATTACTAGTCAGACTGGCCCAGTAGGCTTGCATGAGCTGGAACTGCCTGTTGGAACCAGGTGGTATGCAACCGTCTATCCATGTTGTTATGATGCCTGAGCTTTCTGCAGGAACAAACGTATTGTGAACACAAAAGGTGTTATGAACGATGCAACCCTAGCGAAGATTTCAGCAATCCCATCATTAGAGTAGAAATTGCAATGGCTAGGACGTGGAAGGGATACCACTCCAAACTTTCATGCGACTGGTAATTTTCAAAACAAGATTTTTGGGCTTTTTGTTTTTGTTTTACGATGTTTTCCTTTTTTGTGAAATTCTACTGTTTTCTAATTTTTTTATGCATTTTATTGATCTGATAGGAAATTGAAATTAATTCATGTCAAATAGTTGCTTAGTTTACGTAGCTTGAATGTTTGAATGCGAACATCATATGTCACTTACAACGGACTTTCATCGCTCACTACAGAGCCTACTGCAAATTATGGTACCAATTTCGTAATTGTTATATTGGCTATTTCACTCACTTGGTGACAATTTGAACGACATCTTCATCGTTGACGGGATGATTTAATCCACACTTTTGAGGACTGTGCTTAGCGCTCGAGCCCCATACCAATGCATATTTGAACTGATTTTTCATGTCCCTGTGAATGGAATCACAAACCTCAAGAATGGTGGAGTTACTTCTCACCACCATGGGCTCGTCGAATTTGGGTGCAATTCCTCTTCTTTTGGTGTATAATCTTAACAAATCCAATTGTCTCCAGATCTCCTCCTTCAAGTCCTCAAGACCCAAGTCCAACTCACATGATATCACTACCGTATTGGGCTCTCTGGCCAAACGGTCACATTCCTCCAATGACACCGCATCAACCTTGTTGTAAACATACAAACACTTGATGTATGAAATATGCTGTTCATTGATCACGTCAATGAAATCGTCCACAGTGACGTTCTCATCACGGATGAGCACGTCAGCGTTGTGGATTTTATAATCTTTCAAGAGCATGGTGACCAATTTCTCTGTCAAGTACTTGGGAGGAGTGATGGAGTTCATCTTGACACCCCCGGTCTTCTTAATCTTGAACGAGATGTTGGGTGGCTGCTTGTTCAAACGAATCCCCATGGATTCCAATTCGTTCTCCAATATCTGTCTTTGGTCTCTTCCCTTAGTGGCATCCAACACCATCATAATTAAATCAGAGGTACGCGATACTGCAATCACCTGTCTTCCTCTACCCTTACCCTGGGCTGCCGCCTTAATAATACCCGGCAAATCCACGATCTGGACCTCGGCTCCGTTATACTCGAGAATACCTCCCACAGAAGTCAATGTAGTAAATTCGTAATTGGCAGCTTCAGATTTGGTGTTGGTGACTTTAGACAAGAACGAAGACTTACCAACGGATGGAAAACCAATCAATGAAACACGGGCGTCACCAGCCTTAGCCACTTCGAACCCCTGGCCTCCACCACCGCTTCCTTGTCCTGGTTGGGGTTCCAAGAGCTCTCGACGGTACCGAGCCAACTTACCCTTTAACAAACCAATATGGTACTCAGTGGCCTTATTCTTTTGCGTACGGGCAAGCTCCTCTTGGATCGTAGCAATCTTTTCAAGAATTCCCATGGTTTCTAGCTATTTTGAAGATAATCAGTGTAGTATCTGTGATTTGGAAAGAGTTGTATCATTGGGCGGATGTCGCGCGACATTGATAGCGACATCCATCTCATCAAATTTAATGTAGCCATAATACCCAGACAAGTTGACTTGAAGCTAAGTTTCACGAAGACCCTTGGAAGACTTGGTAGTTACTGTCCGTTGACATACTTTGAAGGGGAATATACTATATTAGTCATAAATAATGCCTAAAGCTCAGAAGTCGAGAAGACCAAACGGTTCCTCTATTGAGGTTGCAGGAATCATTGGAGGAGGAGCAGCCAAGATGAAGAAGAAAATGAGAGATATCAAACGTTTATTGAACAAAGATGACCTTCCAGGTAATGTCCGTACCGAAAATGAGAGAGCCTTGAAGGCTTTGGAGGTGGAATTACAAAATACTCAACTCAACCTCAAAGCCAAAGAAATTGCAAAGAAATACCATATGGTGAGGTTTTTCGAGAAGAAGAAGGCTATTCGGAAGTTGAAGGGTGCCAGAAAGGAGCTTGCAGATGCAGAAAAGACAGAAGTGAAGAAGGATATTAAAAAGGCCAGACGTGTTGTGAAGCACGGAGAAATCGATTTGGCCTACGTGATTTTATTTCCAAAGACAGATAAGTACATCTCTTTGTATCCTAACAGTGAAGGCGATGCCAACGACACCAATCAAAAAGCTAAGAAGGGAATGCATGAAACTGAAGAGAAAAGAGTACAATTTAGAAAAGAGATCGAGAAGTTGATCGATGAGGACAAATTGCCTTTCTCCATAGAAGAAGCTTTACAAGGAAAGACCATTTCCTTGGACAACTACCACAGAAGCCGCCAAGATACGAAGGAGATCGATGCTGCTGTTGACGAAGTGGCAGCTGCCGAAGAGGATGATTTCTTTGAAAATTAGTGTATATTATTAGCATGTATCTAGCATTACAGACAGGGCAATTAACCCTTTAAAGTGAATTTTTGACTGTAGTCAATGTTGATTGCATCATTGATGCACTTCACAGTGACTTCTCTTCCTTCCATACCCTCTGGAATGTCTAAGGTCACACTAACTTTACCCTTCTTACCTACCATCCTTGGAGAGGCTCTTTTAATTAGTAACAATTCGTCTTGTTCTTCATCACAAACTATCACAAACCACGATTCTCTCTGTGCCTTGGGGAATCTGGGACAGTACATCTTGAATTCCCTATTGAGAGGGAAGTTATGATGCAACAACTCCACTGTCAAAGTTTCTGGAGCTTCCTGCTTGATGTTCAAATCACCCGTTGGCAAGCACGAGGCGATTTTGATGAATTCGTTCTTTGCTTGTTCATCAGTATAGTCAATGTCGCCTACCATTGCCCGTCCATTGACACCTAAGGAGTCCAGCAATTTGGCAAGCTTAGCACGATTGAATTTACCCAAGTCAGCCAAAGTGGTCTTAGATCTTTCCAGTTTGGGAAATAAATTGAGACCAGGCAAGGCAGAAATGGGGTCGTCATCGTACCAGCACCTTTGTTTGATTGATTGCATCAACTCAATGAATCTTAAGACTGTACCCAAGTATCCAAGTTCAGAAGTAGCATCAATGTACGCTTGTAAGATACGCAAGACTTGATCCAATACAGAAATAGTATCCTGTGAATAATCGGCGATAGGAAGCTCTACTCTGGCCATAAAAGCTTGAAGAAGAAGATATGCCTTCACATGAGGATCCCAGATAAATTCACATTTCAAATCTTCAGCTGGGTATCTCATACTTTGAGACATTTCCATGTTAATGAGCTCTTCACCGTGTCTAGTAGCGAGCTCATCGTATTCTGTTGCCTGACTCAAAAGCACCAAACAGTCTCTGATACCACTATCTGGTCTGATATTGTGGACCAAGTTTCTGATAGTCTTGTGGGAAAGATAGTAATAAGAAGAGATGTGTAAGAAGGGAGTTGCGATAAGTTCATCTTTGGCACCGTTCATGACACATTTGGATTCGGCCAAATTTTCAATGGTTTGGTCGATTAAATCACCCAAAAACTTGGAAACTCCGGCAGTGGAAACATCCTCGATGCCGTAGTAGGTTGGATTGTTGTGAGCTCTTCTGTACAAGAAGGTCCATGTTAAGAAGTCCATGGCTTCTTGTCTAGTCGTAATAGTTCCTGCAGAAATTTCAGCACCAATATGGTTATCCAACACCTTGTGTAAAGAGGATTCGACTGGGAAACCAATGTTGATGAAGTGCTTATAGAACATCTTCTTAGATTCTTTAGTGTAGATAATTGCCGTACCAGAAGTATCGAACGCTGGACGACCAGCTCTACCCATCATTTGCAAAATATCAGTCAAGTCCATGTCTCTATAGCCTTCAATTTTAGCATCAAAAAATTGGGTTCCCTTGATGATCACTAAGTGGGCAGGCAAGTTAACACCCCAAGCCAAAGTCGAAGTTGCGATCAAAATTTGGATTTTGCCAGATTCGAACAACTTATGGGAGATTTGACGATCAGATTCCACCAAACCAGCATGGTGTAGACCCATACCAAATTGTAAAGATAACTTGAGTGTGTCGTCTTTGACATCTTTCAAGATCTCTTCCAACTCGGTCTCATTCATGTTGAGGAATCTTCTTGGATTGGACTCCATACCACACAAATGAATCAAATCCAAAGCTGTGAGTCTGGTTTGACGACGAGAAGCAACGAAAATCAACACTGGCTTGTTAGGAGAGTGCTGTTTGATTGCCATGAAAGCCGGCTTGTTCATGGTTTTCATAAGGGCACAGAAGGCCAAATTGTCAGGGAAACCATCAATGTACATTTGAAGCGGAACTGGACGGACCGACAGTGAGAAATTAAACAAACCTTCTTTCACTCCCAACCATCCAGCCATGTCCATTGCATTGGAAACAGCAGTGGACATACCTAATAAACGAATAGGCTTCTTGGTTTGAGACGATATATAATTCATACGACTGACAATCATTTCCAAAATTGGACCACGATCACTAGCCAATAAGTGAATTTCATCCATAATAACTAAAGAAACCTGTTGAACAAACTTTCTTGTCTGCCAATTACGAGAAATACCATCAAATTTTTCAGGGGTGGTAATGATGATGTCAGCTTCCCTGACTTGTCTGGCTTCAGGTAATGAATCACCAGTTAACTCGACCAATTTCAAGTTGGTATTCTTGCAAATTCTTTCAGTCCAATCATCGACTCTTTCTCTAACCAACGCTTTCATGGGTGCAATATAAACAATCTTGGATCCGGGAAACTCATTGAAAGCATGCCAGATAGCCAACTCGGCCACCACAGTTTTTCCGGAACCAGTTGGAGAACCCACAAATACACTTGAGTTAGTATTGTATAAGGAATGGAATACCATTGTTTGCATAGGATTGAAGTATTTGAATCTTTTACCATAAATCGCTTCAATTTCAGGATTATGCAATGCGTTGATGGGCAATGGTTGAAGACGTAAAAGATTAGTTCTGATAGTTTCGTTTGAAGGTCTTATCAAGTGTTGAAAAGAGATCGTATGGGTTGATTCAGAGCCAATCCAGCTGTCAGAAATCACCTTGACCACAATCTGAGGAGGTAATGGATCAGCTAAGGGAACCATGAAATCCAATTCGATAGCACTGTTCATTTGTCTTCTATTCAAAATAATCTTTTCCACGTGAAGAATCTCTGATTTATCAGATTCCTCAACAGTTAACCAGAAGAACTGAGCATTGCCATGATACCTCTCATCCCATACGAAGTCTGGATCCAACCAAACCTTCACTCTCATGACATTGGTGGTTATTGGGAATATTTCTGAGTCAATTTCGAGAATTGGGAACCTGGCAATAAGCTTGTAAAGAATCGAGCCTTGCTTGGAATTATGTACCAAATCTCCCAACTCTCCTGCTTCCATATCTCTAAGAATATCCATGGGAGGGCTTTTAGAACGTATGTTCCTTAAAATTTGGTCAGGTAAATCGAACTGGCATAATGGATGTTCCCAAGCCCAAATCCGCTTATCAATTGACTTGCAAATGCTCAACATAATCTTCATTAAAATCCCCCACCTTCTATTGATCGCAATTAAGAACAATGCCCTACAAATTCTGGCAGAGTTTTGAGCAACATAATTGGAGTCAGATACCAAAGCAGAATCCTTAATCATTGCTTGCGACACATAGGCTTGTAACAAGATATTGGTTTTACCCTGAGGACTTTCGACGTCACCTGCGATCTGACATGGGGAGTCTGAATCAAGTAAATTCTTCAATTCTTCAGATTCTTCCTCTCTAAATTTGATGGAATCAAATTCACTACTCATACTAATCATCGACAAAACATCAGCTTCAGTGGCTCTAGGATTCATCATTTGATTGAAGATTTCAACCGAATTATTGAGCAAGTAAAAATCAGAGGCAATTCTACCCAAGTCTTTAGGTATAAAGGCACCTGATTGTTCCTCAAAGATGATCATTTGCAACTGATGAAGTCTTCTGGCTGCGCTTATAATCATTTCCCTTCTTCTGTTGTTTAACAAGGGATCTTCCTGCAATTCTTTCCAATCGATTCCATATGAAAATGGATTTTGTCTCATTCTCACAATCATGTATGTGTATCCCAACCATTGAACACCTTCATCAATGTTGGTAACAGTTCCAAGTGATATTTCGGCATTCAAATTGTCAATAAGCTTTGCTTGAAGCTTCGATTCAATTGGATGCTGTTGAGTAATCAATGAAACATAATGGTCCAATCTATCACTGGAAGTGAGTAAAATACCCATACCATACTTTTCATATTGAGGTCTACCAGCACGACCAAAAATTTGAATAACATCTGAAATACCCAAGTCTACAAAGCCACCTTGTTTGGCATCATACACCTGAGTTCCTTTGACAATAACCACAGCAGCAGGTAAGTTAACACCCCACGCAAGAGTGGCAGTACAACAAAGAACTTTGATTGCGCCCGATTCGAACATTTTTTCGGTCAAGTTTCTATCTGTTCTCAACATACCAGCATGGTGAACACCGAAACCAAATTGGAATAATTCTTTCATGTCTTTATTTCTATTCTTTGCGGCCATCTCTCTTCTGTACTTTTCGTATGATTCACATGTTTCTGATGCATCAAAAACTTCACTTTCACTGTGGCTCTGAGCCATTGAAATATAAGTTCTGGCAGTTTTAATCGTGTCTTTACGGGAATGCACAAAAACCATGACTTGAAGTCCCTGGTTAACATAGTCAACTAATTTGTCATAGGAAATCTTATCAATTCCTTCTCTAGCTTGTTTCGAGCCAGCTTTCCCTCTTACTCCGATTAATTGCTGTTGCAATGGAATTGGTCTGAACGATTGGTCGAAGTAGAACATACCAATGGATCTGTTTACTCCAAGAAAATCTGCAACGTCCATATAGTTGGGCAAGGTGGCAGATAATCCAACCACTCTGATCATCAGCTGGGTGCTTTCAACCTGTCTCAACGTACGTGCTACCAAAGTTTCAATGACCGAACCTCTATCTTCATGAAGTAAATGAACCTCATCAATGATTAAGAGCTTGACCTTGGTTACTAATTCGTTATCACCACTCAGTTTTCTGGTAACCACATCCCATTTTTCAGGGGTGGTAACTATAACTTGGGTATTCATGATCTCTTGCTTCGTCAATTGCATATCACCAGTCAATTCACGTACGTTGATTCCCAACCACTTTAATTTTTTGCTGTACTTTTCCACCACTTCAGCAGCCAAGGCCTTCAATGGAGCAACGTAAATAATTTTGAACTCGTCGTAGTCGATATCTACAGTGATATCACCATCTTCACCAATAGATTCGGTCACAAATTGATTGATGGTATGCAAAATTGTTAACAACGCAATGTCTGTTTTACCAGCACCAGTGGGGGCACACACTAACATGTTTTCGTTGGTGTTATAGGCCACAGGAAAGACCAAACTTTGAGTTCGGTTTAAGTTGGAGTAATTTTTGAATGTTCCTTGACATAAAAAGTCAAGATTAGAGATTTTGACTAGATCCTTATCAGCAATCCATTTGTTACTTTTCTGTTCAGGATAGGGGATAGTCAATTCTTCGTGAGTAGCGTAGGAGGATCTCTCAGTTCCAATTGGTAAGGCAAACTTTTTACCAGTGAAAGCCATGACATTCCCAACATCAGGGTTCTTAAATACGTTGGGATATTGCTGGCTAGCTGCTTTTGGAGCTAGCTTTTGATTCTTTGTTCTTTGGTGATTTTCTATCAATAATTCTGCTCTTTCTTCTGGAGTCAAGAATCTGGGAGTAGTGTCATGCGCCTCCAGTTCTGGCTCATCCCTCAAGATGTCGCTTTTGTTCTGTAATACCTTGGAAATCAAATCGAACTCTTCAAACCCTAATATGTCGAAAAGGGCCGACTGAACAACTTCATCCGAGGGAGAATCAATCAAGACTTGCTTGACAACCATAAATATATCGTTCAATTCTTGTCCACGAGATTTACTGATACGTTGGCAGTCCGATTCAATGTCTTTGAGTGCCTGGCTCTTCTGGCCGGCGGATGTTATGGAATCCAATACGTCAGTCGAGATACTTCCAATTGTGCTGAAAATCTTATCAATGGGGGTGATTTTGGCCTTTTCTGTATCAATTGACGGAGTCTTTTCCTGTGGGAAGTTTACTGAGCTTAAAAACTCCACCATGGGCTCCATGGCTTGCATGAAAGATTTGGTTGAAGTCACAGTGTATGCCATTTTGGTATGTTGCTTGGACTGAAAATGAATTTCTGATTAAAACGTGGTTTGATGCAGTGGGAGGACGTGATTTATTCCTGTATAGTTTGCAAGTAATCGAGTGTTTGGACTCGAGGTTAAGTAAGGTAGTTCTGGTTGTCGAACTTGCTGCTCAGATGAAGATAAGTCTGGTAACTTCGTTGAGCTATCCTACCAACTAAGCGTAATTATTTTCGGTCAATTGGAACTTCAAGCACGATAAGGCTGTTCTAGGTACAATTAGGTGCCAAATTCCAACTCTTTTCTAGCTTTGATCTTGCCAATAAATCAACTATGAGCAGATGATCCAATGAATAAATGAGTATGACAAGACCGGTCAATGAGCAGAGATCGTCTCTAATAGATGTAGGTGTGTCAATAGATCAAATATGACAAGAAAAATCTCTTCTATCAATGGTCTATGGCCCTTAAGTGAAGGTTTAGTAGATTTATACTGATAATTGAGATAATTGATCGTTATGACTAATTGTGCGAAGGCAATAAAATTAACTAAGAAAACGGAGCCCCAGCTTGTAACGAATAAGTAAAGAAGAGCTATGTTTGTTACCAATTGATACAATGATAGAGAAAATTGAATTTGTAAGGTCCAATTGGTCTAAAGGGTTTTTGAGCTGATCCTATACAATTTCATCAGCCTTATATATTGAATGCGAAAGCTCAAAGAGTAAAGACCTTCGAAACCAAATGGTTTATTTAGCCGTTTTCGAAGAGTTTAATGTAACTGAAATTAGCTGAATGTTCCAGTAGTGTAGTGATCCTCAAGAAAATAGCCTGATCTCACTTATACAAACCCGGAAGGTACCAGACAAAAATCTGTCAAGTCAGGTTTAAAAATTACAAGCACATGTGGAACGCTGATCAGCTGCTTACTTGCGGTACTCCCAAAAATGATGTATTAAGTGGCCAAAGAACACCTTTCTACGATATTTAAATTAATGGTGAAGAACTGATCAGCTTCAGTATCAACCTCTCTGGATACGGTCACGTGAGCCCATCTAAAAAAATGATGAGATGAGATGAAGAATTTCTATTCTCCAAACATCATGGCTAAATCACACAAGGGTGCCAAATCGCCCAAAGACGTAAAGTCACGCAAGAGAGCTCATGAAGAGGTCCACGAATCAGAACAAGAACTGGACAACGAAAAATTAGTGGAAGAATTAGACAATGAATTCGATGAAGTAGCAGACTTATTGGGTGAAGACATCCAAGATCCAGAGACCAAGAAGGAGCAAAGAAAGCAAGCCAAGTTAGAGAAGCAAGAGCAAATCACTAAAGAACTTACCAAGCCCAAGGCTAACGCCCCAGAGACTACCGATGATGGTGAGGACAACTACGACTTTGAAAAGGCCGGGTTGTCTGTGCCAACTATGAAGGCCATCAAGGAAATGGGCTTCACCAAGATGACCAAGGTCCAAGCAAAGACCATTCCACCATTGTTGGCCGGAAGAGATGTGTTGGGAGCTGCCAAGACCGGTTCAGGTAAGACATTGGCCTTCCTTCTTCCTGCCATCGAGATGTTGTACTCTCTCAGATTCAAGCCAAGAAACGGTACAGGTGTGATTGTTGTTTCACCTACCAGAGAATTGGCCCTACAAATTTTCGGTGTTGCCAGAGAATTGATGGCCCACCATACCCAAACCTTTGGTATTGTAATTGGTGGTGCCAACAGAAGACAAGAAGCAGAGAAGTTGGCCAAGGGTGTTAACTTGTTGATTGCAACTCCAGGTAGATTGTTGGATCACTTACAAAACACCCAGGGCTTTGTTTTCAAGAACTTGAAGGCTTTAGTTATCGATGAGGCTGACAGAATCTTGGAAATTGGTTTCGAAGAGGAAATGAAGCAAATCATCAAGATCTTGCCAAATGAAGACAGACAATCCATGTTGTTTTCTGCCACCCAAACCACCAAGGTTGAAGATTTGGCTAGAATCTCCTTAAGACCAGGTCCATTATACATAAACGTGGTTCCTGAAACCGAAGTGTCGACTGCCGATGGTTTGGAGCAAGGTTACGTGGTCTGTGAATCAGACAAACGTTTCTTATTATTATTCTCATTCTTGAAGAGAAACGTGAAAAAGAAGATTATTGTTTTCCTTTCTTCATGTAACTGTGTCAAGTACTTCGGAGAACTTTTGAATTATATCGATTTACCTGTGTTAGACTTGCATGGTAAGCAAAAGCAACAAAAGAGAACCAACACGTTCTTTGAGTTTTGTAACGCCAAGCAAGGTATCTTGATCTGTACCGATGTTGCTGCCAGAGGATTGGATATTCCAGCCGTTGACTGGATTGTCCAATTCGATCCACCAGATGATCCAAGAGACTACATTCACAGAGTTGGTAGAACTGCCAGAGGTACTCAAGGTAAGGGTAAGTCTTTGATGTTCTTGACCCCATCCGAATTGGGCTTCTTGAGATATTTGAAGGCCGCCAATGTGCCATTGAACGAGTTCGAATTTCCTTCCAACAAGATTGCCAACATTCAATCACAATTAACCAAGTTGATCAAGAGTAACTACTGGTTACACCAATCTGCCAAGGACGGATACAGGGCATATTTACAAGCATACTCCTCGCATCATTTGAAGACCGTGTATCAGATCGACAAATTGGACTTGGTCAAGGTGGCCAAATCTTTTGGATTTGATATTCCTCCAAAGGTCAATATCACCATTGGTGCCAGTGGTAAGTCTTTGGAAAAGAAGCATAAAAAGCAAAGAAGGTCCAATTAATTTGTGACCCGGGGTTGCATAGGAATTGAATAGTGTAAAATAATCGACAATATACAACAAATAGATGCTAAACATGCTCGTAGCAGTCTTTTTTATAGTGGTAGCAGACCCTTCATAATAAAGCACCACACGGCTACGAGGAGAAGTCAAGTGTTGCGATACTATTTATCATCGTGCAAACATTGAAATAGGTGAACTTCGGGAGAACTGATTTAGCAAACTTAAGTATAATATCTGAACGTATTTCTATCACAAAAAAATCCCATTCCCAAGAAAGCATATTACAGTACCGAGCCGATTATTGCGTCTCGGATAGAAGCCTATTTCTGCTGATTCACCTCAATTACATAACGAGTTATGCAGGAGGGGAAGTACAAGTAAGTTTGGGTCGCATGGAACAGGAAATCCCGGGAGCCTGTCATTCGCCCCACTCCAAAATTTTCTTCCTTGTTGGGAGAATAAGCCATGTAGGCATTTATAATACCAACTAGAACAATTTCCAACTGAATTTGAGAGACAAATCCTTGGATATAGGTACGTTTTGAACACCCTATTTAGCAGAGCTACCTTGCCTCCACTCAAATGGACACAGAACTAGTCCGAGCCATGCATGTGGGTACTTGTAAGACTTTCACCGACATGTAGGCTAAACGTAACTTCAGTGAGTGGATTTGAACAATAGCAATACACATCCATATCACCAGCTAACTTTAGCATTGGCTTCGCTTGTCTAGGCATCACACATAATATACCAGGAATCGGAATTGATGATCTTATTTCCATAATGCTGAAGACTTGATGACTAAAATCTTGGTTTGCTTTTGAATTATGGGCCATGACGAGCTGTAATGTACTACACAGCCTATTCATCTCCCGATTGTTATCAAGACACAAGCGTTTCATGTGATAGAATGCAATGGAACAATTACCCCACACTCTGTATTTTGGTCAAGTTGGTTTACGTTCCCTTGGCAATAGCAACAGCTGGCAAAGTGAGAAGGAAATGGTTGATCTAAACGGTAGGTACTGACCTTGGTACCAGGATGTATGGCTTCTATCGACAACTCGCCCTCCATAAAAGTTTATTCCAGTGGACGCCCGAATAGGGCCTAACGCACAGATCGTCGCAGGTTGCACCTGGTTGGGAGCACGCGCCACTTTGACAGTTAAGGTAATTCTCGTGGCCCTACAATCAGGTCCCAATAAGAATTCCCCAAGTATTTTTGCATCACCTAAAGTTCCCGAGTGCACTTTAACCTCAAAATTCAATTTGCTGCTCCAAGTACAGGAATTTTGGTGGAACTAAATTACCGGTTCAGGAAATAAATGAAAATACCCTAGTACTAATGGGGTTTCAAGTACCCATCACAGCCATCCCAACATCTTAGTGCTGGGTAAATGTTGAAGGTATTTAATTCTTTCCAATTCTCTTTCGTTGTAGTGTTAATAAGCTAAGAATACACCCCACACTGCCATGAGGTGGAACTCTTTCGCATTCGTGCTTTCGATCATTTTCGTGAATGTATGTCATGCGGCACCGACCAGTATGTTGTCGTTAAAGAACACCACACTTCCGTCCCAGGACCCTTTCTATACCCCCAAAAGTGGGTATGAAAAGCTCAAGCCGGGTGAAGTCATCAATTATAGAAAGGTGGACCATCCATACGGAATAACAGTGGTGGAAGAGAAGATCCTGGCCGCATATCAATTCTTGGTTAGATCGGAGGATTCCCTTGGAAACCCCAATGCAATCGTTACCACAGTGCTTATACCCCACAATGCAGACCCTACCAAGATTTTATCTTACCAGGCAGCTGTTGATACCTCCAATACCGATTGTGCACCTTCGTACGCTATTCAGTTAGGGTCTGATCCATCTACGTGGCTTACCAGTAACATCGAACAACTCCTCTCTCAAGCTGGTTTGTACGAAGGATGGATTGTGGTAATTCCTGACTTCTTGGGCCCCAATGGTGCCTTTTGTGCCGGTTATCAGGCGGCATACGCAGCAATGAACTCGTTGAAAGCAGTGGTGGCATCTGGAGATATTACTGGTATCAAGCCAGATGCCGAAATTGTTCTCTGGGGTTACTCCGGAGGAACTCAGCCTTCCATCTGGTCAGCAGCTATGGCACCCGACTATGCACCTGATTTGAATATCATTGGAGCTGCCGTCGGAGGTATTCTTATCTCACCAAGAAACATTGCCGACGCCTCTGTGGGTGGTATTTTCGCTGGATTAATGGTTGTGGTAGTCGATAGGTTTTCCTGGGAATTTCCTGAATTGAGGGAATATTTCAAGAACGTAACTCACCCTGAACTCCAGGACAGGCTTTTCGATGGAGACAGCAAGAGCTTGGCTGCTAATATTGCTAACAACATGTTCTCTACGTGGCAAGATTTTTCTCCCTAGGGAGAGGCCATGTTGGACGATACTATCGTCGAGAAAATCCTCAGCCAGAATAACGTAATGAACTTGAAGGGAACACCAAGGTGCCACTATTTGTTTATAACTCTCGAGGAGACGAGGTTATTCCTGCCGCTGATGCTGACGGATTGTATGATAAATGGTGTGACGTTAGAGTTAGAATTGAGTATCATCTAGACCGCAATGGCGACCATGTTACTCCAGGATTTGCTGGAGCTGGTGTGGCCGTTACCTGGATTAAGCAGCGTTTTGATGGTGTTCCACAATCAGGATTCCATAAAATTGTTTCCTTTTCAAACTTTTTCAGGATTGATAGCATTAGTGGTTACAGTGAGGTGCTTCTGGATTTGTATAGCTCCATCGAAGTAAATGAAATTGGACTTGCCCCACCCGGATCCTCACAAATTTCCACAGGGTTTGGTTCGATATTCGCTTTCCTAATTCGGAATCCAGCTCCAGTTCTGAACCCTCTTCAAGCACAAGCATATCCATGAACCCGAGATCTTCAGCCACAGGAACCGAGTCCATTGTGACTACTTCCAGCGCAAATCTCGATGGTTTAGCCAATGCGAGTTCCACATTTAATTCTATTGGCACAGATGCCGCAACCTCTTCTACCTCCAGCTCTCAACCTGAGAGTACAGGCTCCTCACTTTTGGGGTCTATTATTGGTGCCATTTTCTAACCTCTATCCTATCACATGAGTAGTCTAATTTGTGTTCGCAATTGATACACATTATCATGTTGGTTGTATAGCTAGTTGTAATTCCGATTGAATTTTTGCCCTGCCTCTGATTCTAGTAGTTGCGGTTCCACTGCAAAAACTGAAGATGATGCACTGGAATAAGATTGTCATGATGATAACAATATATGCAGCCCTCGGCCAGATATATCGATTTCGCAACTTTTACCAGAATAGGGCACGGCTAACCCAACTCCCCTGTAATTAAGGTTTGATAGCCTATTGTACGTGCCAAAGATTGAAATAGCTTTCAGATTGTAATGGTTATGATTACTTGCTCATGGAGGGGGATAAGAAAAGGAAATTTGTGCCACAATTGTTGTTAGTCAAAATGTTCCATGTGATTATAACTGCGAGAGAAGTCTTACCCCACATCATTATTCATGAAGGAAACTCGATAGTTGATAATTACAATCAGCAACAATTCAATTGAAGGTAAATGTTGTTCCTGAAGCGATATTTATTACGAGTAACTTCTCTTGGGGCCAATATGGTCTACCCGTTTGGTCAGAAAAATGAATCTCGACAACGGATAGGAATTATTCTGTAGATCGCGTGTCCCCCTTCTTGTTGCGAGCCCGCACTTCCAAGTTTCTTAATGTCTTTTCGCCACTACAATCAGTTCCCACGAGTATCTCCCCCATATTTGGTAATTGCACAGAATCGGGGGCAGAATGGTTTCTAATGACTTCAAGCTGAAAGCTACTTCTCCAAGATCAGTAATTTTCTAGGCAGCATCCTTACTGCATCAGGAAATACCTTCGTTTCTCGTACCTCGTATCAAAGGTTCCAGCGGTTGATGCTCATCAAGAATTGAAGTATTTAATCTGTTAAAGTCGTTAGCATGTCTTGTAGAAACAGTCGAAATCTTTCATTGCATCCATGATGAAGTGGAACCTCCTCAAACTTGTACTCTCGCTTGCCTTCGTTCAATTATGTCTTGCTGCACCGGTAAGTATGTTATCAGTGAAAAACATCACGCTTCCTTCGCAAGACCCTTTCTATACTCCTAAAGAGGGCTTCGAAAAGCTCAAACTTGGAGAGGTGATCAATTACAGAAAGGTGGACCATCCATACGGAATAGTCACCATAGAGGAGAAGATCCAGGCTGCCTATCAATTCTTGGTGAGGTCTGAAGATACACATGGAAATCCCAGTGCTATTGTTACCACGGCGCTTATACCCCACAATGCTGACACTTCAAAGGTTTTATCCTTTCAGGCAGCTGTTGACACATCCAGCACAGATTGTGCACCTTCGTATGCTATTCAGTTAGGATCTGACCCATCGACATGGATAACCACAAATGTGGAGCAGTTAGTTTCACAAGCTGGTTTGTATGAAGGGTGGATCGTTGTTATTCCAGATTTTTTGGGACCCAAGGGAGCATTCGGTGCGGGTTATCAGGCTGCATACGCTACAATGAATTCATTGAAGGCAGTGGTAGCATCTGGCGATATTACTGGTATCAAGTCAGATGCCGAAATTGTTCTTATGGGTTACTCTGGAGGAAGTCAACCATCTATTTGGTCGTCAATATTAGCCCAAGATTACGCACCTGACTTGAATATCATCGCTGCAGCAGTGGGGGGTATTCTTATCTCTCCCAAAAACATCGCAAACTCCACCATGGGAGGTATTTTTGCTGGGTTATTGGTTGATGCCGTGAACGGACTTTCCAAGGAGTATCCCGAATTGATGGACTATATCAAGAGATCCATTTATCCCGAAGTTCAAGACAGAATATTCGAAGCAGACAAAAAGTGCTTGGTTCCCAATATTGTAACCAATTTCTTCGCTACTTGGGACGATGTTTCTTCCAAGGGTGCAGGGTTATTAGATGATCCCATCTTCAATGATATATTAGAACAGAACAATTTGATGAACTTAAAGGGAATACCAAAGATTCCTTTTTTCTTCTATAATTCTAAAGATGATGAGGTGATTCCTGCTGCCGATACCGATAAATTGTACGACCAATGGTGTGAAGCCGGAGTCAGTATTGAGTATCACCAAGATCGAATTGGCGAACACGTTACACAATACGTAGCTGGAGCTGGTGAAGCATTCAACTGGGTCAAACAACGGTTCAACGGAGTTTCACAAACAGGATGTCACAAGACCGTCAAGTTAACCAACTTGATCAGCCTTGATTCATTTTCTGGATACTCTGATATTGTTATGGATTTTTATAACTCCATTCAAGGCGGTGATGTTGGTCCTTCGTCTCCCGCTTCCTCGAAAAATTCTACTATTCTCAGTTCATTTTTTGGAACTCCTGATAATTCCTCTGGTTCTAAGTCAGGCTCTGCTTCAAGATCAAGGTCTTCTGCAACAAGAACGCAATTAGTCAGTACCCAATCCAGTGGCAAAAATAGTGGTTCTGAAACTGCTAGTTCAGCCCTAAATTCTATGGCTAAAAACGCCGCAACCTCTTCTACCCCCGTTTCACAAACTTCCAGCGCAGGTTCATCTCTCGTGGGATCTATTATCGGGGCCATCTTTTGATTATACCAAGTCCTCACCAAAGTTCTCACCAAATAGATTAATATGAATTCCAATATACAAATATTATGCAAACCCCGCGCTAAGGAAAAGGGGAGAGGTATCACCAAGTTGAATGTTATCTGATAACCATTTGCTCAGTCCTAAACGTTCCGTGATTCATAAAATCTATCTGTAGTGAGATGATTTAGAATGCAAGAGTCGCATATCGGATGTGTATCGGATGTGAATCACCATGCTTCAAGAATACAGCCTCAAATTGATCATATCAATTTAAGAAGCCAAACCGGCCATGTCTCCAACATAGAATCATGCCCATGCCCAAGCGATTCTTCCGTATCGCGTATGAAAGATATAAGTCAAAGCCTGGGTGAATAAAGTTCATAAACATTTTATCTATCCATGTTGCGTGCAGGACATTGATCAGTTTCATCATATGAGCGTGTCCTACGCGTTACAGGGAATCATAGAGTACGAGATGGACTACCTTAATAGAAACCTATCCAGTGAAGAGGCCACTAGAACTAACCTTGGTAGTAATGGGCAATATTCCAAGAAAGATCATTTTCGCTTAAAAACCAAAGAAAGAAAATATGACCACCAATTCTTCTCGATGTACCAGTACCGCTATAAGCACCTTAAAGACAGAGTGTTGAAGGCAGCCACTGCTAAATGGGGTGATGGCACCAAAATCATTGACAGCCGCAAGATTTTCAAACAGGACAAGATTTTGGATATCCAAAGCGGTCAATTGTGTTGGGTTATCGGGACAGTGTTCTGTGACCTCAAGAACAAGTTGAACATCTTGCAAGACGTGGAAAAAGGTCAAGACGATGTGCTACCAGTCGAGCCAGCAACCTATGTGGATTCTGAGGATGACGGGAAGCCAATCATGTCAGTGATGATCGAAGATGAGTCGGGAAGGGCTATACTTCACAATGATGACTTCTTGAGAAAGAACATCTTAGTCACCGGGTGTGTGGTTGCGGTGCTTGGAATGGAGATCCAGGCGGGTGTGTTTCAAATAATGGATGTGGTTTACCCTGAGATCTGCCCACCGTTACCTACCACCCCCAAAGGTCGTGGTAAAATTGCTATTGTCAGTGGTCTTGATATTGGCGAGGTCAATGATGATCTCAGACTCGAATTTCTCAAGCAGTACTTGTCTGGAGAATTGGGTCTGGAGGAAGATGTGGAGCACATGAAAAATATTTCAAGATTGGTATTGGCTGGTGATTCCATCAAACCTCTTCAACAGCAACAAACAGATTCTGAGCGTCGTGAATTTATCACCACCAACAATTACGGTTCGAAAAATATCCTGAAGTACAACACTGAATCCATTGTAAAGTTTGATACATTCTTGCACGAAGTCCTCGTCAGCATGCCTGTTTCGCTCATGCCCGGAAGTACAGATCCCGCAGAGATATGTCTTCCACAACAACCATGGCACAAATCAATGTTCAGGACCAATCACGGATTCATGGATGGTGAAAGGTTCGAAAACATAACTAATCCTTACTGGTTTGATTTTGATGGAGTACGGGTTTTAGGAACTTCGGGCCAGAATATTGCAGATATTATGAAGTACTTACCAGGTAACTGCATTGACCAAGATACCCCAATAAAAGCCATGGAAGGTACCATTAAATGGCAAAATATAATTCCTACAGCTCCAGATACGTTGTACTGTTACCCTTACGAAGACTTCGATCCGTTTTTACTCGGTGACGAAACTCCTCATGTGTATTTTGTGGGAAATCAGAAAGACTACAGAGAAGAAACATTTACCTATGACAGCCAAGGCTCAGATCACAGCATCAAGTTGGTTACTGTTCCTCGATTCAGCGAGACTGGTCAAATCGTTCTCTTAGACTTGGATAATTTCGAGACTGAAGTCGTCACTATAGAGTTGTAAATCCAACCTGGTGAAGCATTGAACATTAGAAATCCACATTTGTTTCATGGAAACTTGCATTCTGCTATCATCCACCTACAAAAATACAAAGATATTTTGATAGACTTACAGTATTCATCTTTTCGGGTGCTCGCAAAAGCAGAATCCAATTATTATGGTACGAACAGCAAGAATATATCGACATCTCAATTATCAACTATCGAGTAATTGGGACGAGAGCTTAAAGGTTATTTTCCAATTGACCTCGCAACGATATCATTGCGGACCAGGAGCAATTTGAAGCTAGAGGAAGGTATCCAGGACGCCAGCAATGATTCAACAGCAGCACTCATGTATAGCATGTTCTAGTGCCCACTAGCTAGCTCTGGCACTTTTCGGTGCTTCAAATGCATGGGATAAGCTGAGTAGTCCGAACTACGATAACAATAATCTCAATATACAATACACGAGTTGGAAGCATGATATTTCCAGTATGTAGCACTGCCGGAGATCTTAAGAAAGGAAGCACCAAAGCTTAAAGTCTAAATGGTACACGGGAGGACTCCGGGACCACCCCTCCAGAGAGGCCATTTTTATGGAAATTGGCCGATAACTCCATTATTGTCCGTATCCACAGAATTGCCAACAATAAGACAAAGGAGAATTTGCCAGCGAATGCCGAACTATTCCCCAATAGAAACCGGACAAAGGTCTCCAACCAAACCAAAGCGGTGTTTGCCGAATTCTCACAATGCGCAATGCGAAACCCACTCTCCCTGCTACACTGCAATCCCGAAGGATTCCTTCCCAGGGCCGTTTCCAGGCCTTCGGGGAACTAGGAAACGATTCGGGATACATGGGGACTATTCGGATGCCTGGGAACTTTTTCGGGACCCGCATTTCCAACACCACTGGCACGGCGGGTGTACCGTTAGCACTAAGGCACTAGGGGCACTACAAATACCATTGATATCTCCAGGGACGTTTCAGCAACCCAGCAACTGCTGTGGCCTGCCATGTTGGGTGCTGTGAAACAAACACATGAAACCTGAAGCCCTTGGCTTAGCATTCTTGCACCCACTGGCGGCCAATGGCGGTCTCTGGCGGCCATTGTCCGCACACGACATCGACTCCTGTGCTGGCGTGGCCCTGGCGTGCCCATTGGTCCCGCTAGTGTGCTGCGATGTAGTGTGTCGCCCCGTTAGCCGCAAGCCCGGCGAGTGTGGCGAGAGCGCAGGTGGATTTTGCGAAGAGGTTCCAGAGCCACCGCACTCGTAGGAAATGGGCCCATCGAGGAGTCAAGACTATATCACGAGGGAAACAGTGATCGATTTTGCATTAGACGCAGAACCCGGCTAGCCAATGCCAGCAAGCCCCAATGGGCTGAACATCTTGCGGTGGCTCGAGGTGGCTTGTGGTTGGTGGTCGGTGGTTGGTGGTCGGTGGCAGCAAAATACACGAAGTGCATTGCCCCGCGCCCACACCCACTATTGACACGTACCACGCGGGCGCGGGGTCATCGCCAGGAACAAGTAGTGATGAGACCGGGATTCTAGCACCAACAGGAGCGGATTTCACCTTAGCATTTCACCGTGCCAAAGCCTCACTTGGCAGGTACCAAGACAATGCCTTGGCCCTACAGCGCATGGAGGCCAGCGATGCTTTTCCAGCGGCGCCATCCTTGGTGCCTTGCAGCCCATGGATCACGGCACATCGTGGGTAGACTCAGGCCGTGGGCTGAGAGTGGTGACAATTATAATTGACCGAGTGCTCCAATTGGCCAAGACGAATTCCCTGCACTTGTGGACCCTGGCACAATGCCAAACCCTACCTACAAAATACCGCGCTGGTGGTTTCGCCGCAGAGCCCAGCGAAGGCCCTGCTGGCATATCCATCTCGCATGGCACTAGTCCGGGTGCCTATAGTTCCTCCAGGATACGAAACGGTACCGTAACATGGTTATAAATAAATTTTCTGCTATTTGCGTTTCTATTTTTACTCGGTGCCTGGTAAATCTTTTCAGTTTTAGCCTCACCTGCGGCCAGAGCTCCCCTCCCCACCATGTGTCTGAATATCGGTGCAAGCCCAGCAGCCTGACAGCACCAACTGCCCAGCAATCGAGGCATTGCCCAACGTCCACCGTGCAGGGAGGGCGGATACATAGACCGCAACCGTGTCCTCCACCACCCACTCCTTGTGGCCCGGCTTTGCCCCATTCGATTCCCTAATCTGTACCCTTGTGCACCCGTGGCTCCCCGTATTATGACGTCGTTCCACAGACGCACCGCTCCTCCCGTACCACGGATGACCATCCATGGAACCAGCACCACACTCACCGGCCCGTGACACTGCTCCACCACCACAGCACCCCACCTCCAACCATCTCCACAGACCCACAGACCACCAGAACCTCCAAACCAATTGCAACCCCACCATCGCCCCTCCATGTGGTGGGCTTCTCACCACCCCAGTCGACCTCCCGGATTCTTCCTGCAAGGGAGCCCCTTGGTCTCATCGCACTGGGGCCCGCGGTGTCGGTTCTGGACGCAACTGCTCCAGGCCGCTGAATTGTCCCCACTACCGCGCACTCTACCACCGCTAAATCCAAGACACTTACCAATTTGGCTAGCCTGCCCTTCTAGCCCCTTGTTCTGTAGTGCTGCTGCCCTCCACTCCTTGTAGCTCTCTTCCCTATCACGTCTTTGATGAGCACTGTAGGAACCCTAGCCATGCCCACCGTCCGTCATCGATGCTAGCTCACACCCACGGCTATTGTCCAGCGCTTTGCTTGTTCGTCCGCCAGCCTTCGCCCTCCCGCGGCCATGGCGGTATCCGCAACCTCGCTAGCCTCCCCAGCAGCGCACCGGTCCTCCCCCGCGAGCCCATGACTATTAATAGGTCGTTCTTGGCCAACTTTTGAGCAAGCCTTACAATTCTGTTCCTGTTTTAGTTTGAGTTTTTGTCATATCCCTTTTTTCCATCCTTCCCGTGTATGGTACCCCCATCAATTGCATTCTAAGGGAACCGTTGTCATCATCCATAACTGTCTAAGTGCCAATCATTAGGCAGACCATTGACCGCTGCCCCGTCCATTCCCTCGTCAATTGACCCGCTCCTTCCTTCTTTGCTCCCACCCGCCGTCGCCGTCCCACGTCGCCGCCGTCGCCACTCCGTCACTCCGCTTCGTCCTCCGTCATCATGGCCGACAAAGAGTCCGTGTCCACGCTGGGCTCCATGAAGAAGCCCAAGAACTTGCATATTGCACACCGGCGTTCTCCCAGTGAATTGACCACTTTGATGGTCGAACAGTACAACCTCCAGCGCCAGTTGGAGGAGGTCCAAGCCCAGCAGAAGCAGATCTTGCAGCAGCAACAAATGGCTGCTCAGCTGCTGCTGCGCCAATTCACCTACCCCCCTCAACCAGTGGGCCCAATGGGTGGTCCCGGTCCCTCGGGTGGCTCTGAATTGGTACCCCCTACCGGTGGTTATCGCTCACATTCCCGTTCCAATTCATCCACCTCCTCAGCTGGCCCTGCAGCACACCGCAGAACAGGCTCCTCTTCGGGCCCTGGCCACAGCAGAAGACATTCCTTGGGCTTGAATGAAGCCATCAAGGCTGCGGCTAGTCAAAGGCAAAATAATAGAACCTCCTTTAGCCCTTCAACCCCCACCAACCCCAGCGAAAACGACAATATTGGCTCGTTCAAGTTCCCTGCTTCTGGCTCCCCTGAAGCCCACGATAGCAGTGAGTCTGTTAGTCCTCCTCCAAATTCTCACAATCGCTCCAAATCTTTGGCTTATGGCCAACAATCGTTTAAGTTTCCAGCTGCTCCACCTCAACCTGGTGCTACTCCAGATAATTTGTTGCCTCCAACTCCAAATTTCTCGATCACACACAGTCCTGACAGAGGTCATCAAAGACGCTCTTCTCATTATAGAACAAACTCGAGAAACTTTGATAACAACTCTAACATAAACTCCAATTGGAGAGCTCAACAAGGTAATGGTAATAATTCTCACCAAAGACAAACATCTACCTTGGAACCACCGCAAGGCTCGTTCACCCCAGGTCATAGACAGCGTAACAGCTCCTATGGTGGTGGTTCAGTTTCATCATTGTCCCATTTCATTCCAAATAATGCACCTGGTGGAAACCAAAATAACAGCAACGGTCGTAAGTCCCTTTTCGCTCCTTACTTACCTCAATCCTCTTTGCCAGACCTTATTAACGAAGGTCGCTTGGTCACCGGTACTTTGAGAGTCAACAAAAAAAACAGATCTGATGCTTATGTCTCTACTGATGGTTTGTTGGACGCAGATATCTTCATCTGTGGTTCCAAAGACCGTAATCGTGCTTTAGAAGGTGACTTGGTCGCAGTTGAATTATTGGTTGTAGATGAAGTTTGGGAATCCAAAAAAGAAAAAGAAGAGAAAAAGAGAAGGAAAGACAATACTTTGAATTCTAAATCTCCCACAACTTCGGTACTCAATGATGATATCCATAATGATGCCACCTCCGCCCCCACAACAGACAACTTGTCCTTACCATCCAATGATGATAATCAAGATTCTGAACAAAGTTCCGGCTTAGGAAGAAGAGGATCCTTAAAGCAAAGACCAACAATGAAGAAGAATGATGATGTTGAAGTCGAAGGTCAATCATTATTGTTGGTTGAAGAAGAAGAAATTAATGACGACGTAAAGCCTTTATACGCTGGTCATGTGGTAGCTGTCGTTGATCGTATTCCTGGTCAATTGTTTGCAGGTACGTTAGGTTTATTGAGACCAGCACAAGCAGCACAAGCGGCCAAGGATAAGAAGAGTGGTAAGGAATCTTCTGTTCAAACTCCAAAAGCTCCAAAGATTGTTTGGTTCAAACCAACTGATAAGAAGGTTCCCTTGATTGCTATTCCAACTGATCAAGCACCTAAAGACTTTGTGGAAAACCATGAAAGATACGCTGACCAGTTGTTTGTTGCATCTATCAAGAGATGGCCAATCACTTCATTACATCCATTCGGTACTTTGATCAGTAACTTAGGAAGAATTGAGGATTCTGGAACTGAGATAGATTCTATTTTGAGAGATAACAATTTCTTGTGTGACGAGTATTCTGAAGATTCTCCAATTGGTGGATTCTATGATTTACCTTCATTGGAACCGGAATTGAACAACTTGGAAAGAGTGGAGTACATTAATGACTATATTATTGCATTCACTCAAACTAATGAATTTGTTGATCATGCCTTACATGTGAAGAGATTGTCCAATACCAAGATTGAGTTAGGATTCCACGTTCCTGATATTTCCTACTTCATTCCACAAGGTTCAACATTAGACCGCAAAGCAAAGAAAAGATTTACTTCTGTTTTCTTGCCACAAAAGGTCACACATTTGTACCCAAATCAAGTCAATGATACCATTTCCTTCAAGGAAGGAGGTAGAAATTTAGCATTGTCAGTTGTTTTTGAAATTGACACCACAAATTTCGAAGTTGAAGATTTGTACATTCATGAATCTATCGTCGTTCCGAAACAATTAGTCAATTATGACTCTTTTGATACAGTCTTAGAAGGAAACCCAACTGAAAGTATCTCATCAGCAACTTCAGATTATCTCAAGACATTTAGCTTGATTGCAAAAGAATTCCGTCGTCAACGTTTGGACAATCGTGAACTTAGTATCAAACCAAACTTGACTTTGATGGATCAACTTGATGATGAAAAGGTAAGATTGAACTTGAATGTCTTCAAAGATAGCTTAGCGTTTGATGTTATCACCGAAATCTCTCACAAGGTTAACAACGCTATTGCTGCAAAGATTCATGCTGGTTTGGGTGACCAAGCCTTCTTGCGTCGTCACCCACTTCCAACTCTTCAAAAGATGGAAACTTTTGTAAGGAAGGCTACCAACTTGGGATTCAAGATCGATACTACTAACTCTTCAACTTTACAAAACTCCATTTTGAAAATTGAGGATCCAGTGAAGAGACAAAGTATTGAAACTTTATTGTTCAAATGTATGTCCAGAGGAAAGTACTATGTTGCAGGAAAACAAGATCCAGATAGCTTTGGCCATTACTACTTCAATTTACCATTATACACTCATTTCACAGCTCCACTCAGAAGATATTCTGATTTGATTGTTCACAGACAATTGAAATTGGTTTTAAACAAGACTGAAGAAGAAAAGGACATTGACTCTTTAAAGGCCATTGCAGATTATTGTAACTTCAAAAAGGATTGTGCAGCAAATGCCCAAGAACAAGCAATTCATTTGTTATTGTCTCAAACTATCAATGAAATGAGTGAAAATGCTGGTCAATTATTAGTCATGGGTACTGTTGTTCAAGTTTACGAATCATCTTTTGACGTCTTCATTCCTGAATTTGGTGTTGAGAAGAGAGTTCATGGTGATCAACTTCCATTAGTAAAGGCTGAATTCGATAAGACGGAACGTATTTTGGAGTTGTTCTGGGAGAAGGGTGTTGATGCCGCTACTTACATCCCACCAGATGAGAAGTCTTCATTATCTTACAGAACTTCCATTAAGAACAAACATAGAGCTTCTGCCTTACAAGCTGCTAAAATGCAAAGTAAGACTATTTTGGAGAATAACAACGTTACCACTGACTCTATTGTTGATAAGTTAGCCAAACTTAACTTGGAACCACCGAAGGTTGCAGTTCCACAATTGAAATCAAGCAACGATGAAGAAATTAAGGAATCGACGAGATCGATGCCTTCATCTCCAACCCAAGGAGCATTCCCTAAGAGCACCAGAACTAATTCATCTTCGATACTTGAAAACGACGGTCTGGTTGATCCTCTGGGAAGCTTAGCTCCATACCTCCAAAATCTCATTACTCGTGTGGAAGGCGAATCTTGCGTTCAAGTCATTAAGGAGTTACACCAAGTTCCTGTTCTTATCAGAGCAGAGATCGGTATGGCACTTCCATGTTTGACTGTGCGTGTGTTGAATCCATTCGCTGAAGAACAATAAGCCCATTGAATTGTGTTCATTCAATTCTTCTTCTTACGATTTATCCACCGTGTCAATGAATTTACGAGCCTTCTGCGAATAATAAATAATCTTAATCCTACTTTTCGATCTTCTTTCTTCTCTTTTTCCTTGAATTGACTCCGATTCAATTATACGACGTCATAATAAGTTGTAGTCACGTGGTCGCCCACCTATTTATCAGGTGAAAAATTAGTCACTTTCTCCAGTTCTATATCACTATGGTTAATGGAAAACGCCCCAATGGCTCAGAAAATGAGTCTTCTGACAAGTCGGAGGCCTTAAATGGCACCCAGGCTCCATTACCAGTCTTGCCCATCAAAAAATCCAAGCTTGCTGGAGGAGCTAGCTTCGCTACAACCTACTCTCCTCTTCTGACCCGGGTTGCCTCACCATATACTTTAAATCCTCCAATAGATAGCGACGGATTGTCTTGGCCCTCTAATGGTGCTAGAGCCCGCATAGAACAGACTCCCGAGGAGTCCAAGGCTCGAGAACAACGTATCGCTGCCGCTGTCAAGACCATCTTAACTGAATTGGGTGAAGATACCAACCGTGAGGGTTTACTCGAAACCCCAGAAAGATACGCCCGGGCCATGTTGTACTTCACCAAGGGGTACGAAGACAACATCAGAGATGTTATCAAGCGTGCCGTGTTCGAGGAAGACCATGATGAAATGGTTATTGTTAGAGACATCGAGATCTACTCCTTATGTGAGCATCATTTGGTGCCCTTCTTTGGTAAGGCCCATATTGCCTACATCCCAAACAAGAAGGTCTTGGGTCTCAGTAAGCTTGCTCGTTTGGCGGAAATGTACTCTAGGCGGTTTCAAGTTCAGGAGCGTCTTACCAAGCAGATTGCCATGGCCCTCAGTGAGATATTGAGACCCCGTGGTGTGGCTGTGGTGATTGAAGCCACCCACATGTGCATGGTGAGTAGAGGAGTTCAAAAAACCGGCTCTTCAACCACTACTAGTTGTATGTTGGGATGCTTCCGTGATCAGCAAAAGACCAGGGAAGAGTTCTTGACCTTATTGGGTAGAAAGTGATCCTTCAAAAGAGAAAGAGTGATAATACAAAGTCCTCTTGAAATCCCATGATGTTCTCCATGTATAAATATCCTACAAAACTAGTATCCTGGGATTTAGTTTATTTGCCTGGAAAGTTTGTATTTTGGGGAGTTATGGAGATTCTGCACGAACTTCAACTGTTCGTAAGCATTAACTTTAGTTATGATGTTATGATATTCAACATATAGTCCTTATATTTTCGTAGACACTTATACTGTATCTCTTACTTCATCATGGCACGGGTAATGTTCAGAGAGAAACTCATGTTGTTGCTATTTACAGGTGGATGTCTATGAAGTTGTATGTTTCCACAACCTCTATTGGAGAAGATTTTTGGCCATTTCTATGACCCCGGTGTCATCCCCATATTGGCCAATAACTTGGAAACCTGTTTTACCAAGTGGCAACGAAATTGCAGGAAGTCCGGCCAACGATGTAGATACTGTCATGAGATCATTAATATAGGAATGGAGGAAATTCTCCTTGTCTTGTAATTGAAATTGCTCCATTGTTGGAGCTGACCCGAAAGCCGTTGGCGTGATTATAAAATCACATTTATCCTTTGAAACTATAGGAGAGTCTGTAAAAAGAACAGATGGCATATTGAATATGTCATTGAATTCGTGTACCAATTGCTCGCGTACTTTGGTTGCTTGCAAGTAATGATCTCCGGAATTAGATGATAAAGTATAATTTCCCAAAATGATTCTGCGCTGAACCTCTTCACCGAAGGATTCAGTTCTATTTCCAGTGATAAGATCGGACGCTGGGCCAGGTTTCTCCGTTGAATGACCATAGCGCACACCATCATATCGAGAAAGGTTAGAAGCTGCCTCTGCAGTAGCTAGAGTGTAGTAACACAGTAGCAGGCTCTTTATGCTTGGTAAAGAGACTAACTTGATCTCATGTCCATCTTCTTCTAATTTCAAGAGCAAAGAAGTCCATTGCTCTGACACAGAGGGTGATAATTCTTCCACGATTAATTCTGAGGGAACTCCAATGGTATATGGACCATGCGTATCTCTAGATACAATTTTGCTTCTGATATCTTCATTTAAGCTAGTGGGGTCTTTCCTGTCAAATTTGTTTAGCACATTGTACACATTTTCCACCACTTGGATGGTTGATGCCAATATCCCCACAGTATCCAATGTTTGGGCATATGGAACCACACCCCATCTTGAGATACGACCATACGAAGGCTTGAACCCTATTACTTCACAGTAGCTAGCTGGAAGACGTACTGAACCCCCGGTGTCTGTTCCCAAGCTGAAGGTGGCCAAATCAGCAGCTATGGCCGCTGCAGAACCACCTGAGGAGCCACCTGCTATTCTACCTTCTTTGAATCTGGGATTGAACGTAGGGCCAAAATGACTGTTTGTGTTGGAAGAACCCATTCCGAATTCATCAAGATTTGCCTTGCCCACCAATTTCAGACCAGCAGTTTCTAGAAGCGTCACCACTGTGGACTTGAAAGGACTGGTATAAGAAGCCAAAGTGCGTGATGCCGAGCTTGTTGGTTCATGTATGGTGGCTATATTATCCTTAGCAATGAATGTGGTATTTTCCAATGGCTTTGACGTTGAGCTCGATGTGCTATTGGAAGAATCCATTGGTCTGTCTGATGTAGCATTTATGGTGGCCAGACTGTCGGAATCGCTGGAGATAATGGCATTCCACTGGTCTGTGCTCAAAGAACGTAGAGTTAAGCGCAATCGGAGACCCTGAGCGGATACCCGAGCAAGTGGGACCACCTTGGAATTGACATTCCTTAACATGTTTGGTAGAGATTACGCATTTTGGCGATGATTTATTCTCTGCTTGAGGCCGCGAACTGAAGTCTGCTAATAAGAATTCCAACCGAAATCAGCAAGAAAATAGTCGTCGTAGAGTCTGACAGATGCATAAGTGGATTTCCTGCTTCGTTATTTTCCAGTACTTGCTTGAATTGACGTTAGCTTGATTTTATGTGTTAAGACTTAGAAATGAGTGCTTTGGAAGCTGTGGGTAAAGCAATTCTTAATTCTTTGGAAGATTAAAAAAGCCGATAAGTTGGTCTATTCCACAGTTGTCGCATTCTTTCACTTATTCTAATATTCGATCTATGGGAAATAAATTATCAGTTAGCTCATTTCTGCTTTCCATGCTAAGAAGTGAAGCTACATAGCTCTGCCAAATCTGACAAAAATATCCTTGTTACCAAAATAAATTACTGAATCCTTAGCATCATACAGTGAACACTTTCTCTTCTATAAAGCTCATCTCTACTTCACCAATGCTCTTTCTTGATCCCTTGCTATGTCCCCAATAATTACCAGGCATTAGTATTGAATAAACCAAAAACCCGTCGAAAAGGCCGGTATCACCACACTTGGCTTTCACTAGGGAATACACCCACACCCTCGACGGCCTTCTGGGTGAACCCTATCCATAGCCTTCTGCTAAAACGACCATAGTGTGGAGGTTGGGTGCAAAAGATCACGTGGGAGTCCAGCCAGAGCCACACCTACAGTAGAACAACCCATCACTACTGCCAACACCAGCACCTCCTCTTCTGACTACTCGAACGGGGATGTAATGTACTCTTTAGCCTCTCAGTGATGGTTTTTTCAGCTAAATAAATTAAGAAACTTCCTTATAAGTTCACGCTTTGTGTGTCACTTTTTGCCCTGGCCGCACGTCATGAGTCAGATGGATCTTTTTTCACCATCTTCACTTGTTCTTCCCCAACACCAACATGACCTCCGTCCAAATCTTTGGATCCAAGGGCACTAGCCCATTGGACTTGTCCAATAACTTGAAGTTATCCATTGCCGCCGCAGCCTACTCCAAAGCCCAAGTGGAAATCAACCCAGAAGAGGCCTTAAGCTTGCAAGATAAGAAGACCGGTTTCCAGCTCGTGGAGCCAAACGCCATCGTGAAATACTTAGCCAACGACTTCAGTGCCTCCGATTCCGTGGCCACCGAAGAAACCGCTTTGTACAACGCCCTCAAGAAGAACTCCGAGGCCGAACTTGTGCAAATCGGTGAGCAACTCGTTTCCTCTGCTGGCTTCGACGCTTCCAAGCCATCTGTGGCTCAAATCGTGGTTTTCTCCTCCTTGTACGGTGCTTTGTCCAAGCAGTCTGCCGAGTCGCCATTGAAGACTTGGTTCCAAGCCTTTGGCTCCGTTGAAGCCGTTGCTGCTGGTGTCAAGCACGCTACTTCCATCACCAGTGTTGAGAGACCAAAGCCTGTTAAGACCGGTGCCTCCAAGGTCAAGGGCGGGTTCTCTGTCAAGTCTCAAGACGAAAGTATCTTGCCAAAGCAAAACGAAAGAAACATCTTGATCACCTCCTCTTTACCTTACGTTAACAACGTTCCTCATTTGGGTAACATCATCGGTTCTGTCTTATCTGCCGATATCTACTCCAGATACGTCAAGAACAGAAACTACAACGCCATCTACATCTGTGGTACCGATGAGTACGGTACTGCCACCGAAACCAAGGCTCTAGAAGAAAAGGTGAGTCCACAAGCCTTGTGTGACAAGTACTTCAAGCTCCACAAAGAAGTCTACGACTGGTTCGATATCGGTTTTGATTACTTCGGTAGAACCACCACCCCATTGCAAACAGAAATTGCCCAAGACATTTTCACTAAGCTTTACAACAACGGCTACTTGGAAGAGAGAACAACCGAGCAATTGTACTGTGCAACCCACAAATCCTTCTTGGCTGATCGTTTCGTGGAAGGTGAATGTCCTAAGTGTGGCTACGATGATGCCAGAGGTGATCAATGTGATAAATGTGGTGGTTTAT
Organism: Suhomyces yuchorum; assembly: GCA_030571845.1. Lineage (NCBI taxonomy): Eukaryota > Fungi > Ascomycota > Pichiomycetes > Serinales > Debaryomycetaceae > Suhomyces > Suhomyces yuchorum. The sequence continues at coordinate 267,429 of JAJLYW010000011.1, read as the reverse complement.
TGGATCCATTGGAGTTGATTAATCCTCGTTGTAAGCTCGACCAAGCTGCTCCAGAAGTTAGAGAATCTACTCATATTTATCTTAAATTAGAAGATTTAGAAGGTGAATTGAAGCAGTGGTTTGAGGAATCTTGTGAAAAGGGTAAGTGGTCTAAGAACGCTAAGACTATCACCAACTCTTGGTTGAAGCAAGGTTTGGAACCAAGATGTATCACTAGAGATTTGATTTGGGGTACTCCAGTCCCATTGAAGGGTTACGAAGAGAAGGTCTTGTACGTTTGGTTCGATGCACCAATTGGTTATGTTTCTATTACTGCCAACTACTTCAAGGCTGCTCGTGAAGCCGGTTCCAAGGTTGCCATTGATGAGGACTGGATCAAGTGGTGGAAGAACCCAAAGAACGTCGACTTGTATCAATTTATGGGTAAGGATAACGTTCCATTCCACTCTGTTGTGTTCCCAGCCAGTCAAATCGGTACCAGGGATGACTGGACTAAGTTGCACCATTTGAGTACCACCGAATACTTGCAATACGAAGGAGGTAAGTTCTCCAAGTCTAGAGGTGTTGGTGTTTTCGGTAACAACGCCAAGGAGACTGGAGTCTCTCCTTCTGTTTGGAGATACTACTTGTCTTCCATTCGTCCTGAAGGCTCTGACTCTCACTTCTCATGGGATGAATTCGTTGCTAAGAACAACTCTGAGTTGTTGGCCAACTTGGGTAATTTCGTCAACAGATTGGTAAAGTTCGCTATTGCCAAGTACAACGGAGTTATTCCAGAATTTGACCCTAAGCACATTCCTAACTATGCTCAATTCGAAACCGATGTCAACACTTTGTTGAAGTCATACATTGACACCATGGAGGCAGTTAACTTGAGAAAGGGTTTGGAAATCGCCATGGCCGTCAGTGCCCGTGGTAACCAATTCTTGCAAGACAACAAGTTGGACAACAGCTTGTTCGCCAACACTCCTGAGAAGTCTGATGCAGTCGTTGGTGTAGGTTTGAACTTGATTTACTTGGTCAGTGCATTGATCTCTCCATACATGCCAGAAACTAGACAGCAAATTTCCGAGATTTTGCAAGCACCAGACTTGTCCATCACTGACAAGTTCGAGTTGGTGTTGGAAGGTGGCCACAACATTGGTAAGGCCCAATACTTATTCCAAAGAATCGACGAGAAGAAGATCGAGGAATGGAGAAGCATGTACGGAGGTCAAAAATAGGGTATTAGATGTTTGTATAAATGAGTTAGTTGAAGTTACGAGAAGTATACCATATGTAAATATATTGGAATGTCTTATTGCCACAGAAAGTAAACTCAAACTAATAACTTACCTTTGGCTGCACAAATCATATTGAAATAAGCCATAGAGCTGACCTTGAATTTCTATTTCCGTTCACGAAACAAGTCGTTAGGACGTGGAAATCAGATAGAGGAATTAGCACAGTAAACATATATAGACAAGAATGCGATCAAGCAATGTAACTAGACTTATAAAACTAATTGATGCATTGATACTAGCAAAGTCAGCTGGTTCCCAACGCAAACCTACCGCTAAAATGGCTGTGGATCAGGATGCACACTTGTCACCAGAACTTCGGATCCCGGGGACAATTCAAGTTGTTACTGTCTGTTACCATGAGGTCCCGGAGCGTTGCAGGTTATTCCTAGAAAGCCTCCCTAGGCTAGGTAAGTTCTACCGCGACAATCGCAGCACGCATCTATCGAGCCCCCCTACTAAAAACCCAGTCCCACAGCATCGTCCCAGCAAAAGCAATGCAGTGATTCAGTTATTAACCCATTGGACCATTCCGCTTTCTACAACAGTGTTAGCTGATCCACAATACTGGAGCAGTGGTGATGTTCTCCTGGTACCCCAAACTGGTGGTCCGTTGCAGCCCTGGCCCTAGATCACACCATGTGTGAGTACCCCGGACTTCTCCACACAATCGGAAATGACAAACAGCCCCAAATTGCTCAATTAAAAACTGTTGATTTTAAATTCAGTCCACATTTCAAACAGCTTCTTCTGGACTCCATCCACTGTACATCCGTTCTACACCGCTCCGTATGTCCATGTTCAGAAACCCGGCCGTCATAGGTCTTTGCACCGGCCTCGTGGTACCCCCAGTGCTCGCCAAGTATGTGCTACTCCCTGCGTATGTGCAGTCGAGGATCGATGAGGTAGACGACCTTAGGCATAACATCAACTACTTGGGCTGGCACGTCAAACTATTGGAAGAGGCATTGGGCCTCAAGGACACCGAAACTTTGGTGCCCATCCAGAAACTCCACGAGACCTTCACCCCTCTTTAGCATCAGCTTGCGGCTCTAGAGGCTTCATAAGTTAATATATATATTCTGTGTGACTATCGTAGAAATGTCGTTAAAAATGCTATAATTTGGTATGTATTGGGTTTGGGTATCGTTTGGATTATCCATTTCGTAGTGTCTGTTAGCTTGCATTGGTGTTTTGTAGTCTTTGTTAGCTTGCATTGGTATGTATTCAGTTCCTCGGTGCAGGATAATAAACGGAACAAGGCGTAACATCTACCACGCTAGCCTGGGCCGGTTTCTTCGTCACTCTCTTCGTCTTCCTCGTAGCTATCGTACTCGTTCAAGTCATCTTCTGCAATCTCGTCCAAATCCTCACCGGTGATCTTCATGTTGGAACTCTCCCAGTTGCTCAACTCGTGAGTGTCCGACAAGTCACCACCAGTCAAGACCCGGATCAAATTGACCTTGAAGTCTCTGCTCTGCTTGTCGAAGTCTATCTTGTCTCTCTTGAACTCGGGAATGTCCTTAGTGTGTCCAACACTCTGACCCACTCTTACCAATGTCTCAACCGAGGTGAGCGAATTATTCACCAAGTCCGAATCGAATTTGAAGTTCTTTGCTTCCACTAACAAAATGATGGTAGATCCACCAAACTTGAAGTATCCCACCTCTTCTCCCTTCTTTACTTCATCGTTCTGTTCCTTCAGTAACACAATTGATCCTACCATCATGGCCCCAACAGGAATCATAATTATTGTACCAAATTCTTTGGTCTCGATAGGAATGATGGCCCTGACATTCTCTCCAAATACGTCTAGGTCTGATCTGATTGCCATAGGATTGACAGTATAGTACTCGCCATCGATATACTTAATCTGACCGATTTTGCCATCAACAGGGGAATGGAAACGATGATAATCTTGTGGGGCAAGTCTGAAAATTGCTAAAGAACATGCACTAGACTTAAACAAATCAGTTGACTCTAAATTATTGAAGTTTCCATTGAACAACTTGGCAATTGTGAAGTTCATACCCTTGATCCAGAATTCTGTTGCTTGATCCACATTTGTATATGCAACACATCTTGAGTCTGCTGGAGAAGTGATGATCTTATCGTAATTAGCTTTATCTCCCTCCAAAGGTCTCATTCCCTCCTTCAATGCTCTGTAGAAGAAATCATTAAAGGTCTTGTATTTGCTTATATCTTCTTCCTGAAATTCAGACATGTCAAGCTTGTGGAACTTCACGAACGAATCAATATCATTTCTCAGATTAGGATTGTCAAACTTGATTCCCTGCTTTATGCTCATTTTCTTTAAAATGATCCGGATTCTTCTGGATTTAGCCTTATCTAGTCCATTATAAAGTAATCTGATTCCCAATCGAATGTAAATACCCATTTTTTCCTCCATTATAATACCAGTCCTCCGATCCTGGACTAAGATATTGGCCGAATTTCCACCGAGCTTGTAGCTTCCATAAGTAAGTTTAATTAAAAACTTACTAATCCACTTCTTAGTGGCGATCTGAGGTGTCACATAAGAAGAAACAAGTAGTTTGTTTACAATACTCCAATCTTTAGAAGCACAGATGGCAAAATGAGTAACAATATCCACATCTTGCTTCTTAGAGAATCTTTTTTGAAGACAGATGGGACATTTTTCTATTTCAAAGAGTCGCCTGTTCTCAGTGTGAAGACTTTCATCAGATATGTGCCTCTCTAAGGACTCGATGATTTCGTCATGAGTAAGCAAATCACCTCCCCATGGAGACTTGTCAAACTTCTCATAAAAAGAGGAGACTAATTCGTCACTATTTGTTCCACCCAATGTGTCCAAGAAGGAAATCAATTCGAAGTAATCATATGAGTCGGAATCGTTCAAGTTAAATTGTTCAAGTAAACGTCTCCAAAATTTCATTCTCAATTCTTCGTAAGTCTCGAATCGAACCCTTACTTTCAATTGTGGATGATACTTCTCTCGGAGCTTAGGATTTTCAAGAATAAGTGACAAATTCATGGTCTTAAACTTCGAGGTATCAGCATATTCAAAAGTAATCTTTTTACGATTGGTAAACTTCTTTTTCCTAACTGACTGAATTACATTGTCATCATCAAGAATTTGAATGCTGGAATGTTGGGAATCACTTGCTGTTCCCTGAAGAGAGTAAGGAAGAGTAGGTGTCTTTAAACTCGAAGGTTGGGGGCGGGTGGCTATTTTGACACTAGCATTATTTGGACCAACTGAAGAGTTTCCATTACAATCGGCCCCACTAGCAGAATCCGGGTCTTGACCACTGATGGGCATATACGATGATGAATCTTCCTTACCATTTTCAATCATTTCAAGAATATCACTAATTGGTAAAGTCACATCTGCTACTTTATCATGAAAGGAGAATTGTTCTTTGTCCAAAACATTAAATTGGATATCGAAATTCCGTTCGTGTGCCATAATTTCGAATGCTAGTCTTTCATTGAATATTGGATTAAGCGTATGACGCTTCCAACTTGTTCTGAATGTTTTCTTTCCAAAAGTCACAACCACAAAGGGATCCATATCGAAAGAAGTTCTGGTAAGATTCCGAATTGGAGGTAAGTCAGAGCATGAAATCACTTCAATGAACAAAACCCCCAAGACGCTTCTGTTTCCTAGTTCAAATTTATCTGATCTCTGCCTTGTGAGCTTTTTGAGTAACCTATGCTTCCTCTTGCCTTTTGTTCCAGGTTTTTGAGGCTCATTTGAATCTGTGTATCCGTCAGAAGATAACATGGAGGCATCAGACATTGAGCTTCCGTCCGCTGTATCAAGAGAAACACCTAACCATTTGTTATCCATTAGATTTTTAGATTGACCTCTTTCTTCTTGGGTTCTTGCACTGGTGGAGGTAACAATCGATTCGATATCTGATGTATCCATAATGGCCGGCACATCGTTTGAATCCGAATAAAAACCCTGCTCATCTGGGCGAACACCTCCAGGTCCTGTAGCGGTGTAAATTATCGAATGAAGCCATTTTTCAAACATTGATTTTTTCACGTTTTCGGGGGTTTCCACCGATTCTGTTTTCACTGTGTCGGTGACTTCAATGGCTTCAAGCTTGGACGAGATCTCCTTAGAAATTACATTGTCTGAAGATTCACTAGAACCCATTGAGTCGGAAATAAGTTCAGATCCGACAACATCGTCCACCCCCGTAGGCTGTCTTGTTGGGGGTACGACGAGAATACCGGGGACGTCAGGCTTGGGGCCCTTCTGTTCTGCATCCTTCTCCTTTCCTTTCGAACCCTTCTTTCTCCATTTCTTGACCTTTTTCACCTGCAATTCGAACGATAAAAGGAGAGAACCTGTAACGAAACTATGGTATTGTTTACTGGAATAGAGCTTGTACCACTTCAAGTCGGACGAACATTCGAACTTCCCGTCCACGTAGAACAAATCCGATAAGCTTACTCGAAGTTCTCCCAAGTAGTTTTTGTAACGCTTGTGCTTGTCCCACACCGTCAAGATCAAAGTCTGGGAGTAGTCGTCCTGTTTCAAGGGAAGTAGGAGTTCTGCGTTCCAGCTAGGCTGGTTAGTGTTGAGCTGGCGGGAAGTTCTCTTCTTTGAGTTGTTGATCTGGGCCACCAAGCACGCATTGATGGCCTTCTTGGATTTGGACAGGCTCTTGGGTCCCTCGGCGGTGCCTTCGATTGCTGATTCATGGTTGGCATCGGGAACCAAATCTGCCGCCCGATTGGCGTTGATTTTGAGGAAGAGCTGGTGGTCCAGGCCCGGCACCACCTTCTTGGCCCTTCTTCCAAATCTCATGGTGGTTCGAATGGCTGTGGATGGATTCAATGGAATAGCTTTCGGAAGTAGCCAGGGAGATAATTTCGCAATCGGTCCCACTGCGCTAGTTGTCCCGCGACGGAGGACCTCCTGCGGCGAACACTTCCACGAGGAAGAGGCCGAGGAACTCGAGTCTTGGGGGGGCTGTTGTGGCCTGGCCACTGTCAAACAAGCCTGATGTATTTCGTTTACCCTATTATTATGGCCCATAGAGTTCATGGGCGCTACTGATGCGCTATATATCTAGGAATCTATAAATGGTTCCATGAGTTTGTCATCGTCCCTAGACTGGCCAAAGGAAGTGGCTTGGTCGCACGGCGGAGCCCGTTCCACGTACCACGGGCCCCCGCCCGGCCGCTACGGAGCGCACGGAGAGCAAACGAGCTACTCCAGTGGCACTTACTTAATCAGGAATTCACAGGACGTCAAATGTGTTGAATCCCACTAAACGGGCTTGAAGTTGAATAATCCCTCCTACGCTCCAAGCGGGGATACTCCGATGGCACTGAACGCACAGGCAATGGGGGGTGCCTCCATTGGTGGACCTCGTGTCCACAAACTACTATAGCGTGATAGTAAGAAGAATGTTGCAGTGAATATTAAGCGAATGGAAGCACTGACGAGAGAGCAGAGAGGTATAGCGGGAATCGTGACTTAATCCGGGTTTGTAGTGTGCTTTCTCTTCTACAGTAAAGTGCGGTAGAATGATGGATTGCAGATTCTAGATATTAATTTGGAAAGTGTCAATTATTAATTGCTAATGATAATTAATTGGTCAATTTTGGAAGGCTAATATGCTAATTGGTAAGTGGTAAATTAGTGAGTAGATATTATCTAATTTCTTCGTGATCGATTATATTAATAGCATATGATCAAAACAGGTTGTGTATGCGACTTTGACAGCTTCGAGCCTGAATATTAATCGCTGCTTCCTTGAAGTCCATAAATTATTGCTTGATAACCTGTATTTCCTGGAGCATATAGGGAGATGGTTTGATTTCATACTGTGATTAACTCATCAACATCTCCACCACTCTGTTAACACTTAATCTCTTGATGTCTGTATAGGTTTGGCCCGTTCCCACAAATAAAATAGGAACTTTTGTTGCCATAACCATATTTATCATAGTACCTACTAAGTCACCAACTGTGTCAACCTTGGAGATAATAAAGAAGTCCAAGCTTCTTCTGCTACCAAACGCACTATTGAAGTTGATGGCCTGCTCCACCGAATCTGTACCGACTAACGCCTCACCAACCATAATGATCTTATCTGGGTTGGCTGCATCACCAAACTTTTTCAATGGTGCCATAAGCTTAGCGTTGGAGTGTGTTCTACCTGCGGTATCGATCAAAACAATGTCAAAGCTCTCCTCGGTGGCATATTGGATAGCCAGTTTAGCAGTGGTAACAACATGATCTCCACTTCCGTAACCTTTCTCGAAAATGTCAATTCTGGACTTATTGTCATCCACAGTTAAGTTCTTCAAATTATTAACATGTACCTTCAATTGCTCCACCGCACCAGATCTGAAAGTATCACAGGCACAGATCAACACACTCATGTTGTTTTGCAAAAACCAAAATGCAAGCTTGGCTAAATTTGTCGATTTACCGACACCGTTCACACCCACCACGGAAATAACGTAGGGGCGGGCTGATGCTCTGTTACGCTTGATATCATACAACAAGTCTGTGGAGACGTTTGGAGTCAAGATCTTGGTCAATTCTTCAGTCAATGCCTGCTTGTACATGGTCATGGTGACGTTTTTCTTGCTGCTGAAGTTACCTTTGATCTTCTCGATGATGGTTTTAGCGGTGGCAGGGTGAATGTTTTTCGACACCAATTGATCTTGGAACTTCTTCGAAACCTCGTCCACGTCGATGTTTCCGCCGAAATAAGATGTCAATTTGCCAAAGAAGCCCCTCTTGGTTGTCTGAGCTTCGTTTTGGTCTTCCTCGTCGTCAGACTCGCCCAAGATGTCGTTCAACTCATTAACCAACACCAACTCGTTCTCCTTGATGAATGCAGAATCGTCCCCCAACAAGTGGCTGGTATCGCCCACGGACTCGATAGCGCTATCGTCGACCACCGAGTAGTCAAGCGCCTTGGAGTTGCCGTGGTCGTCGGAGATCTGGTCGCCGTCCCACTTTCTCATCTTTTTGTTGAGCGCCTTGGCCTGTACGGGTGTGCCTGGCTTGCGGATAGGAGTGCTAGAGCCACTGGGGGTGGCGGACCCGGTCCTGGCGATCTCCGAAGGCTTTGTCTTCATCAACTGGTGGAACTGCAAGTCCACCAACTGCTTCAACTTATCGCCATTCTCCCCGTCTTCGTCCTCCTCCGAAAGCTTTGTGTAGGTTTTCAAGATACCCTGTAGGGTGCTCTTCACCTTATCACCATCAAGGGTGGTGACCGAGTCGATGTAGAGCGCCACGTACACACTGTCTCTCTTGTATGCGTAGAATCTCTTTTGATGCAAATTACTGGTGTAGAAATTCTTCTCCAACTCAATGCTGGTTTCGTTGACTAAAGTGTATATGAACTCATTGAATGCGTTGGTCTTTGTATTGTACAGATATTCGATTTTACCGGAGCCCTTGAATATTATCAACGATTGCGACATGATGAGATTCGTCTGGCGTCGTTTATGGTGGTTTTGGTTTCTTGGATTCCTTCTTTCCAAAGAGTGATAGAGGGCGGAGTTGTGTGATGCAGGATTTCGTTGATCCGATTATAAAAATTGGCTGGCAAAAAATAACGTCACAGACAGGATTCGAACCTGCGCAGGTAAAACCCAACACCTAAACTGCTAATAGCAGGGTGTCGCCTTAACCACTCGGCCACTGGGACTTTGGATGCAGTGGAGTGAATTTTAGGGAGATTGACTGTGTTAGGTGAGGAGGTGGAAGGTGTGGATCTGAGTAATTTATTCAATGTATATGGTTTTGGACAGCAGAGGCTCCTTGAGGTAATGCAGTGGATCTTCTAAGATTTTTCTGTGCATGTTTCTGGGGAAAGAAACCATGAAAGCACCTATAGTGCAAGGCATGCAAGGGCAAGGTTACTTGCGTCAATACCGCCCCGGATTAGACCTGTCGAAACCACTTACTGCAGTACCAGGGCACGGTCATTAGAGCTTATACCTCTTAATAATGTCCAGTACGTGTATCTGTTGTCTCCTGAAATAAATAATTAACTGTACTTGCTTTTCATCCCAATGCTCCACATATCGAAAACACAGGCGCAACATCCTGAAAATAGGTACAATGGCTCCAAAATCAAGAGGAGCTCGTTGGTTTCATTACTAAAGAGTATTAAAGTGATTAAGATCCCTATCAAGTTTATAATAATAAAAAAACACCCCAACACTCATTAACCTTAGGCTATGCAATACTCACTAGATCAGGGCATAGTCGCGTGAACTTTTCAAGTTTGCCATATTGAACTGCGCACGCCTTACGGATCAACCATGAACTATCCAGACTCACTCAACACCTATACAACTCGTCCACATCGATTTCTTCTTTCAAGGGCTTAATTCATAGTTCTCATCAATCATCCCTATAAATATATACACACAGCATGGCCTACTACCAGCAGCAGGTCAATGACCCACAAAACATGCAATTCTATCAGTCCAATTATGGAGATTCTTTCCAAAAACAAGCAACCTCTAATATAAGCAATAACTCCAATATGGGGGCCATGGACTCCGGCTTCGCGTCGCTGATCGACGTGAGCGGAGTCATGGGCAGTGGTGAGTTGAGCACAGGCTTGTTGGCAGCCTTTGGTACCTCGGGATACCCAGGAGAGCCCCCTCTCCTTGAGGAATTGGGCATCAACTTCCAGCATATCAAGGGCAAAACCTGGGCCGTGTTGAACCCCTTGAACCGTAACATCTCATCTGACATCATGGCCGACTCGGATATGGCCGGCCCCATCTTATTCGTGCTACTTTTCGGAACCCTACTCCTTTTGGCAGGAAAGGTGCAATTCGGCTACATTTACGGTGTTGGTCTTTTCGGCGTGATCAGTTTGCATTACCTTTTCAAGTTCATGAGCCACGAGATCCAATTGGACTTTGCCCGCTCGGCTTCCGTCATAGGCTACTGTTTATTGCCTTTGGTGTTGATCAGTGTGCTCGGAGTTGTGGTGTCCTTAGACAACTTGCCAGGCTATTTATTGAGTGCCTTTGCGGTGTTGTGGTGCTCCTACTCAGCTTCAGGATTCTTTGTGGCCGTGTTGAAACTTCATAATGTCAGACCCTTAATTGCTTACCCATTGGGGGTGTTCTACACCGTTTTTGCATTAATGGCCATCTTTGTGGAGAAGACCGATATCAAGCTGTAATTAAGTTGTATATAGAATTAGGTTAGCCTTATTTCACGTCATATTCCCCACAACATCCATTCCCTTGACCCAATCTCCCGTTTCCCACCGTAGCACCCAGAGGTTACCCGCACCCAATGACTATAATCAACTATATTGTTGAGCCCTTTCGGTGAAGTCAGTTTAAGGCGCTTCAAGTGAACCTCCAATGAAGCCAGCCACTTCCAGAATTGCAGCTTCGCTTATACGGCATTACTCCTCCAAGCCGCTATACGTCACCAGTCCCATCTTCTATGTCAATGCCAAACCCCATTTGGGGCATGCCTACTCCATGTTATTATGCGACACCAGAGCCAGATGGGAACGTTTGAATCCAGAGAAAAGCGCCTATGTATTGACTGGAACTGATGAGCACGGACTCAAGATCCAGGCAGCTGCTGAAAAGCGAGGTGTGGATCCCCAGCTGTTGGTCAATGAAGTATCGCAAAACTTCAAGGATTTGGCTCGAGACTTGAACATCGAGTATGATCGTTTTATCCGGACCACGGACCCCGACCATGTACAAGCAGTGAAGTACTTCTGGGAGTTGATGGAGAGTAAGGGCTTAATCTATCAAGGCTCTCATAGTGGGTGGTACTCTGTGAGTGATGAGACCTTCTATCCTGAGAATCAGATCATGGAGATCACCACCGATGGTGTCACCAAGATGATTTCTAAGGAGAGCCGTACTGAGGTGGTCTTTCAAGAAGAAACAAATTATTTCTTTAAGCTTTCGGCATTCCAGGATACCTTGATCGAACACTTTATCAAAAACCCTGATTTCATCACACCAAAGTCAAAATACAAGGAATTGTTGAAAGAGCTTCAGCTGACCAGATTGACCGATTTATCTATCTCCAGACCTTCATCGCGCTTGAAATGGAGTATTGATGTACCTAACGACCCTTCGCAAAAGATATACGTTTGGTTTGATGCTTTATTGAACTACTTAACAGCAGCTGGGTTTCCAGGACTGTTTTCCCAATCAGAGTCAAAATTTTCGAGTAACCAGAGCATTTGGCCTGCTACACATGTTATCGGAAAGGATATCATAAAGTTCCATTGCGTTTACTGGCCCATTTTCTTGTTAGCAGCCGGAATAGAACTTCCAAAGCAAGTTGTTGTGCATTCACATTGGCTCAGTGAAGGGTTTAAGATGTCAAAGAGTTTGGGTAACGTGGTGGACCCTATAGAAACATGTGACTACTACGGCCGTGATGCTTTGCGTTTCTTTTTGTCGGAATACTCAAACATTGAAACTGACTGTAACTTCAGTGAAGTTGCTTTTAGTCTGAGCAGAGACACCTTGATTGGCAAATATGCTAACTTGGTGACCAGATGTGGAGGATCTAAATTCAATATCAAAGAAAGTGTGGAATTCTTCGAGCAAGGTCAATACGAACACATCAGCGAAATTATTGAAACTCATGCAATTAATCCAGAATCTGTCCAGGACATTTTGAGACTCAAAGTTAGCTTGACTTCTAAGTTAAATGACTTATACACTAAGATGGACACTAAATTCGAGAAGTTCGATCAAATGAGAGCAATTCAAGAATGGTGGACCATCATTGATGAAGCCAATTTATTCTTCCAAACCGCCGAACCGTGGCTCTATGGAAAGAAATTCAAAGAGACTAATGACGAATCCTTCAAGATACTCCAAAATTATTATGTTTTCCTTGCCGCAGAAAGCAGTAGAATCTGTTCCATCTTGATCAGTCCCATCATTCCAGATTTGACCAAGAAAATCTTAGATAGGTTAGGCGTGGACGCTACTCGCCGCAATTCTGCCTATGCAACCGTTGGTGCTGATCGCTCATATGGTGCAGATGCAAATTCCAAAAAGCACAAGATTCCAATAGAAAGAGTTCCTATAAGAGAATCCAGCTAATCCTTGTATATAGTTATTGTACATATTTTAACGCAAAGAAGTTTCCAACTAATTATCATTTAAATACTCTCAAAATGCTTCCGATAATCTTGAGGAAGTGGTTTTATGTCTTGGTCAAGGTTCGTTCTGCTTTCTACGTGCTAATCATGGATTCCTAGCTAGGTTGGCATTATGTTACACAAAAATCTCTTCTTGAGATAACGCTCGTTGGCCATACCCAGGCCACATTTAGCTAAGGCTGAAGAATATAAATGAGTACTAACAATATGAACTTGTAAATTTATTTAATGAGTGGCTATACAGTTATGGTGATAGGTTTATGGCTTGGGAAAGCACATAAAGGGGTATTGCGTGGGCCCAATTGGCTAGTATGGCTGTGAAAATGAAGTATTGGTGGCCATACGGTGTGAAATGTCCACACTAGGCTCACCTTATAGACTGCATTGGATAAATGCCACGGTTTGCTCAACTTGTGTCTACACATACAAAACCTATTCCTTAACCTCTATGTTTCATGTTCTGTTATGCAAGAAACAGCGAATCTCACTTTTGAAAAGTTTGAAAATTGTGAAAAATAGTTAAAAATGTTAATTTCATTCGACAGAAATTTCCCCGAAGTACAAAAATAACTCCAGTTAATACCGACTACATCAATTACAGTTTTACAGTTTTTTTAATTTTAACAATTTGGTTAAGCTTGGCCTGCTTGTTGTTCCATGGACATGTGAGCTGTACCATCTTCTGAATTTCGAGCTGCAAAGGCCATTACCTGAGCCTAGTAGACTAAAAATGATCTTCTCCAATGATTTTTTCCTCGCGACCCTAGCTTCACAGCCCTCATCATGCTTACTAGAACCCTTTGTCGGTGCCCATCCAATTCACCCATATTAGTGTCCTGCATACATACGTGTCACCTATTGCCCTCTCTACCTCGGTCCTTCTTTCTGCCACCGTACACCCCACGTGATCGCGGTCGGGGGTCTCCCTGCAACCTGCCTACTGTTTATGGCTGCAAATTCATCCCGTTGCAGATGGTTGCAATGGCGTGGTGCTCGGAGAATCTGTGGCAGCGGAGCTGCCCAACCGGGACTTTTTTCCGGCTCAACTTGGAAAAACGCCTTTTCTCAGGTCGAAACACATATGGATGTGATCGCCAAGACCTGCTTAAGTCAGAAACAACACCAATCAGATGGTCTCTGACGGCGGTGGTCTTTTATCTCCTAGTGGAACTTGTTGTAGTGCCGTTCACCCACCAGACAAAACCGGTGCGCGCACGCACTCTCGCGACCAAACTGTCGCCTCAACCGTTACATAATATCCATAACTGATACTCTACGTCCTGTGAAGTACCAACAATCCAGTACTACAATTCCGCTCACTTGTGTTTGAATCGCCAGCGCTACACCCGCCAGCATATCCCGTGTCTGAACAAAGTTCCTCTCCCATTAATCGTTGTCAACCACTTGTGTTGTTACTACAGAGGTGAGCTTACTCAGAGGACAATTACTCGTAACACCTGCAAGCACTTGTTAATTCAAGCGTCCAGCACAAGCGAAGTCCCCAGATCGGCTCAAGGTCACCCGAGCTACATCTGTTCTATTTATTTATAATTGCAATACCACCGGCTGACCATGTCTAGAAGAGGAAGAAGAGTCATAGATGATGACGACGACGACTTAGACTTCGAGAAGAAAGAGGAATTACCGCCAAGAAGAAGCAGGAAGGTGGCGTCTTACAACGAAGATGATGCCAATGAAGATGGCGATTTGGAAGACGAGGCATTCGGTGATGACGATGTGAGCACCACTGCCCAGCCCAAAACAGAGGAACCTGACTTGGAGGCTCCAATTGAGCCCGAAGAGGAAGTGTTTACTCCCAGTGAGGAAGAGAAAGACGACGGTGGAGACGATTACGTTGAAGATGAGCCGCTGTCGAGAAGAAAAAGAAGCAGAAATAGTCGTGCCAAAATTGACTCAGAGGATGACGACTTTTATGATGAAGAGATCGTGAGCGAAGATGACGAATTCATAGATAAGCTCGAGCAGAAACAATTCATCGCTTCGGAAGACGAAGAAAACGCGTCAGAAGACTTTGGCTATGGTGCCCCTCCCAAAAAGAAGAAGAAGTCCAGATCAAGAACCCGGTCAGCTGAACCAAGTGTTAGATTGACCAGATCTGGAAGGACTCACATTGAGGAAGGACCTACGTCTCCTGCCGAAGATAACTCTGACGTAGATGATATCAAGAGGGAGATTGAGGATTTGTATGATTCCTCACCTGCCAACACACCCGTGAAACATAAATTGCGGGATAGGATTCAAAAGGTGGACTACACCATCCCTCCACCTATCTCTACAGATAATCAGCTTGACTCATTACGCGGTCCTACACCTCCATACTCGGGTAGATCAAGAAGTCGTAAGCCTAACAAAGGCGATTATAGAAAGATTTTGTTTCCAACTGCTGGTCCATTTGGAGGTAGCGATGTCATATCATTATTTGGCACAAATATTCCCCCCGGTGGTATCCCATTACCTGGTTTACAAAATGATAATATGAATACGGTTGGTCAAAATTTTATTGATTCAGATTCTTCTGAAGATGAAATCGCTCCCATCAATGGTGAGGCAACTGTTTCAAAAAAGAAGCCTAGCAATGGACCAAAACTCATAACAGGAGGCTCCGACGAAGCATCGGGAGGCAAGAAGAAAAACAATCTCAGCGACACAGATCCACTTGGTGTTGACATGAACATCGACTTTACAGCAGTTGGTGGCTTGGACAACTATATCAATCAGTTGAAAGAAATGGTGGCTCTACCATTATTATATCCAGAATTGTACCAAAACTTTGACATTACACCACCAAGGGGTGTGCTTTTTCATGGACCCCCTGGTACTGGTAAAACCTTGATGGCAAGAGCTTTGGCATCAAGTTGTTCAACTTCTGAACGTAAAATTACTTTCTTTATGAGAAAAGGTGCCGATTGTTTGAGTAAGTGGGTCGGAGAAGCAGAAAGACAATTGAGATTATTATTCGAAGAGGCTAAGAATCAACAACCATCAATCATCTTTTTTGATGAAATTGATGGATTGGCACCAGTAAGATCTTCAAAGCAAGAACAAATCCACGCCAGTATTGTTTCAACGTTATTGGCTTTGATGGATGGTATGGATAATAGAGGTCAAGTTATTGTGATTGGAGCAACCAATCGCCCAGATTCTATTGATCCTGCATTAAGAAGACCTGGTAGATTTGATAGAGAATTTTACTTCCCTCTCCCAGATATCAAAGCCAGAAGGGAAATTTTAAGCATTCATACTAAAAAATGGAAGCCACCATTATCTCCAGAGTTTGTCGAGAAGCTCGCAGATCTCACAAAAGGATATGGAGGTGCAGACCTTAGAGCTTTATGTACTGAAGCAGCTCTTTACAGTATTCAAAGAAAGTATCCACAAATTTATAAGACAAATGATAAATTACAGGTCAACCCTTCCAAAATCAAGGTTATCGCTAAGGATTTCATGAGAGCATTGGAAAAGATTGTTCCATCTAGTGCAAGATCGACATCTTCATCATCATCTCCATTACCCGAACATTTGAGACCAATTTTACAAGCTAATATGGAAAACATTGTCACAAAGTTGAATAAAATTATGCCAAGTCTTTCTGAAGCTAAGTCTAAAAAGTTGACAGCTCTTGATGATGCGTTGTATTTGGATCCATCTATTAAAGATGCAGATGGTGGTTTTGGCAAGCATACCTTATTAAGGAATTTGGAGAGCTCTAGAATATTCAAACCTTATATCCTTGTCACCGGAGAACCAGGTTCTGGTCAGCAGTACTTGAGTGCAGCAATATTAAATTATTTGGAAGGTTACCAAGTTCAATCTTTGGATTTGGGTAAGATGTTTGGAGAACCTTCACAGTCACCAGAGCTGATCATTATTCAAGCATTCGTTGAAGCAAGAAGACATCAGCCATCAATTATTTTCATTCCTAACATAGATGTATGGTTTAAGGTTGCTAATTATTCAACCCAAGTGACTTTAACAACTTTGTTAAGAAATTTGAAGAGTACTGAAAGGGTTCTTTTGTTGGGTGTTTCTGACTCTCCATATACTAGTTTGGATACGGATATTACTAAAGTATTTGGCCATGACAATCATATCAGTTTAACCATTCCTTCAATTGAGAAGAAGTTGGAATTTTTTGATTCTTTAAAACAAACATTGACCATGAAACCATATGAGTTTATCAATGATATTGAAAATAGACCTAAGAGAAAATTGAAGGAATTAAAGGTTGTGAAGACTACTGTGAATAATGACAACGATTCATCGCAAAAGAAGAAATTGAAGCAACAAGAATATGCTGATTCGAAGGTAAAGAATATATTAAAGTTGAAGCTCGCTGCTTTGATGGATTTATTCAAAGTAAGATACAAGAGGTTTAAAAAGCCAGTCATTGATGAGAATCTCTTGGTTCATTTATTCGAACCAGCAATCCTCGAGAATCCATTAAACCAGTACGAAGTTTTGTATCAGAAGTCTACAGATCCAGCACATGAAGATATGTTACTTGAATTAACAACTGGAAGATATTATTATAATATGGATTTGGATATCATTGAGGAGAGACTTTGGAATGGATTCTACAGTGAACCCAAACAATTTTTGAAAGACATCAGGATGATTGTGAAAGACTCAGTTACTTACGGAGATCGGGAACGTTTACTAAAGGCGAATGAGATGTTGACCAATGCTCAATTTGGTATAGACGACTTCAGCACTCCTGATTTCTTGAAACAATGTAAGGAAGTTAGGAATAGAGAAATAGAAAAGCAGAAGAAGCTTTTGGAGGAACACGAGAAATTAGAGGCAGAGTTGAAGAAACAGCAGACGATTGTGATCGATGACACCGCGCCTAATAGCGAAATCGTACCCGAAAAGGTTAATGGAACTCTTCATCAGGAATTGACTAATAGTTTATTGAATGAGGATGAAGCATCAGAAGAACCAAAACGCGAGCAACCAGTTGCAATGGAGATTACTGATGGGCCAGCACAATTCCAAGCGCAATTTCAAGTCCAAGCCCAAGTTCCCCCTCCAACTTCAGTGGAAGGAACTGCACCAGTGGAAAATTCAGCTCAATTGGAAACCACTGCCTTGGGTGCCATTCCAGAACCCCCATCTACATCTCCTGTCAGAGAATCATCGGCAATGCCAATATCGGAACTCATTTCTGAAACACCAAAACCGGTTGCTCCCATCTCAGACATCATTGCAGAAGAAACCAAAGAAGTATCGACTCTCAGCAACAACCACAATGAAGCCCCACCCACGCCGCTCTCAGAAGAATCCGAATCAGAGGTGGAAGAGGAGTTCAAGGTGCAATTGGACAGGGATTTGATCATTGACCGCACCAAATTGGACCAATTTTTCAATGTGGATTTGGCACAATGCATTGAGTTTTCCACGGTGGAAGAATTGGAGGCCTTGATGGCCAAGTTCATGGAAATCGTGTGGGCAGACAGAAACGACTGGAACAAAACCCAAACCATCGAGAAGTTGGCTGATGAATTGAAGCATCTCCGTTGAGCGTGCCCCACAAACCTCATTATATACACCTGTAGCGGTTGCTGGTCATGGCCAGCCATGCTAAACTATCAAATACTTTTATTAAACATACAAGAACTAAACCACTAAACCCTAATCCTCAGCACTTCCATCTCTTGGTCTATAAACAATGTTTTGCTCCTCTAATTCACTAACGATGTGAGGTGGTAATTTACCGTTGATTTTGATGGCATAGATACCCAGGACGAAAGACTCGATTCTGAGCCATCTGGCCACCCATGACGCTTTATTGTCCTCTCCTAAGGCCATTAAACCTTCGAATGATGGTGAGGTGCAATCTTGGACTTGTCCATCTTCGTTGTCTTGGAAGTGCAACACACTTTCACAGTTGGGACATCCTTGCTCCACGAACTTCTTGTACGGTTGGATGATACCGCATAACATGCACGCCCTTTCGGTTCTTGACGACATGTTGATGTTGAGCTGGAGTTGGAGGATGGAAATGTCCAAAATTCATTGAGTGTGGGGTCATGTGACCTCTGAGGTCACATGACGTACTCAGCTGTTGGAGTTAGTTATCTGACCATCATTAACAACTCCAGTCCCATGATACGGCAGGCAATAGCAGGCTCGGCCCGAGGAAGGCGGTCCCTAGGGTTGCTGTTCCCGCAGAGACAGACCCAGCGGTTTTTCTCACTCGACCCTCATGTGGTGGTTTCGACGCTCACCGAGTCTCTCCAGTCCATCCATGCCTATACTGGACTTCCCTGGTGGGCACTTATTCCGCTCACAACCTTCAGTTTGAGAACAGTATGGACGTTGCCGTTGGCAATTTTACAAAGAAAGCGGATCCAGAAGCAGTCCACCTTGCGTCCGCTTATTGGGGCCATGAACCCAGTTCTCAAGCTTAATCTAGCCAAACGGATCCAGGCTGCCAAAAGGAAGGCAGAACAGTCGAAGGAGATGGTCAAAGATGCCAATACTTCAGGAGAAGGCACAAACAAGTCCATGGCTGAGTCATACTTGAACATCCAGTCGCCTCTAGCATCAATGAAGTATGAGGAGATTCTTGTGTTGACCACCAAAGAGGCCAGAAAGAGGCAGAAGAAGCTTTTCAAGGAACACAACGTCCAATTGTGGAAGAACTTCATTCTTCCAGCGTTCCAGATCCCTCTTTGGGTAAGCATGTCCCTTACCATGAGGGATTTGTGTGGCTGGTCGACATGGGAGAGTCTCAGAAATAAGCCCTTGGACGAGGCCTTGTATAGTGAAGGGTTGTTGTGGTTCCAAGATTTGGCTGCCGCTGATCCCTACCATGTGTTCCCGTTGATTTTGGGAGTCACGGCGTTGTGTAACGTGGAATGGACCTTCAAGACTTTGGAGTTGCTGAGGTTGACCCAGAGACGGAAATTGAGACCTACCATTACCGATGCCATCGCCAACTTATCCAGAATGGCCATTGTCTTCATGATGGCCATATCCTTGCATGCCCCAACCGGTCTTTCTCTTTACTGGCTCAGTTCTCAAGTCTATTCCTTGGTCCAAAACGTCATTATGGATCTTATGATACCGATCAGCTACACCCCCAAAAAGAGACTTGGCGACAGAGAAGCCAGCAGCCAAGCAAAGGACGTCATTATTCGTCAGTAGACGTTCTGATGTAATTTACAATATCAATGGAACCCACCAACAAGTTCCAGTACATGTACATACAAATTAACAATACACTAAAAACCCGATGATGCTATCGAGTAACCTGTCATTAAACCTCAATTTTCGCCAAATAATACATCTCTTTGCGTCGTTTCAGGATCATTTGTAGTGGTGTCTTCTTGCTCGTTAATTTAGTGATTGTACTGATTGTGGACTATATTTACTGCTGAGAAGTGTAATTTTTGAGAAGGAGCCCATCAGTTTTAGCAGAACTTCAACTGAATCAAAAATCGAGCCATCTGGAAAATGAACAGGTTTCAGTTGCAGAGCCTCGTGAACACTTCAAATATTCTATTTTACAATAAAATATGTGCAGCAGCTTGCGCATATGAAGGAGAATTGACACTCAGACTGGGGATTTTTCAGTACATATTTAGAACCACTTATACGTGAGAAACAATAATACTCTACCTCCATGTCTATTCAACATATAATCAATTCATATGAGACTCTTTATCCTAACATCAATACGGAATTGAGCGAACAATCTACCAAGAAGTACAACGAAGACCAATGGTCACTTTCGCAATTGGAAGACTGGAGAAACACTACCTTACCTGAAAAGTTAAGTAAGAGATATGAGGAAGAGCAGAAGGTGTGGCTTACCAAGGATGAACTCGTGTTACTAATGGACTGGAAGCTTGCCAAGGGTAAGTTCAGACCCACACTCCCCAAATTGATCAAATCGAACTCCGAACAAGATGTGATACAGCACTCCACAACAGGTTTTCAGGTATTGCTTGACTATTTCCAAAAAGAAGACACTCTTGATTGGGAAAAAGTCAGCGGAGCTCAAAAGAAGGAATACCTCGAACACATAAAGAAAGCGTTCAAAGGATTCTGTGTGCTAAAAGGGGTAGGACCTGCCACCGCAAGCTTGATGGGCTCTCTTCTATACAAAATCAACCCCAAATTGACACCTCCATTCTTCAGCGATGAAAGTTTCTTGTACTATGTCGTCGATGCCCAACGTCCTGGGTCCAAAATTAAGTATAACGTCAAGGAATACGTGGAAGAGTTTGTTCCCGTGTTTATCAATATCTTAAAGCATAACGAAACCGACATGAACATTCTAGAGAAAGGTGGTTGGGCATTGAAGATGTATGAAATATACAGAATTGATAAGCTTATGAACTTGAAGCCTGCATTTGAATATACCGAGGAAGACTTGTCTCGTTATCTCGACAGCACTTCGAAAGAAGAATCCAGTACGGATGAAGCTCCTATTAAGAAGACCGAGAAGAAACGCTCTATAAAGAGTGAAGGTCCATCCACCAAGAGAAGAAAAACTACGAAAAAAGAATGAAAAAGAATGCTATTATTACTATTACCTAAATACCAGTATAATGTAATAGAATATCATTCAAAGGTCCATGTGATCTTTTTCAAAATTCACCAACATAAACTTGTCATCTTTGAGTTCAAAACTCAAGTCTTTGATATTTTTATCCACACTCTCGAACATCAGTTCCAAATTCGAAGTCCGGTTCAAATTAATTTTCTTCAAAATGTTTTCATTGATCAAAGCCAATACCTTAATTACTTCTTTAGAGTAATTATCAAATGCCTCAACCACCCCTGGTAAATTCCGCAATCCTTCATTATCCTTCACAAGCAAAGCATTTGAAAGGCTCACGAATCTTTGAGTTTTAGATTCATTGTAAAATTTTCCCAGTAACAACTCTTTCCTATATTCAAATGCCTTTTCATACATTTCCCCTTCGTTTTCTGTAGATTCAAATTCGAATTTGAACTCTTCGCAATTGAGCTTTCTTTCAATGTAGTTTTTCAATAGAAAAGTATATTTCAACATCTTGAGCTCAAATGCAATATCTGGCTCATCCTTGTTATTACTTTCTAATAAATCTGGATAATTCATCCTTAAAAATGTTAAAAGGTTATCAAACTGATTGGATTTCAAGTACTTTTTAATCACACTTCTATTGACAGCGTGCGATTTCCTTAAAGTCTCCTCTTCCTTGTCCGAGTTGAAATGTTCTTCAGATTGAGTTTGTGATGCTAAATCCTTCAAATCGTTATTAAATGACTTGAATGATTCCAAGTAACCTTGATGATTAAGGTATCCTTTGATCAACAGATTAAGCATCTTGGAATCATCATTAATGTTCAACAATGACCTCTCAATTACATCGGCAGAGTCCGAAGTGCTTTGCTTATTTGATTCCATCTTTTCCAACAATGTAAGGTACAAAAACCTTTGGTTCTCAAGTTTGAAGTTTTGAACATAGTTTGCAATGTTGAATCTGAATTCTCTGAACCCGAAATTACTTTTAATTGACACTTTTGATGGATCGTATCCTTGTTTTGGAGTTGAATCTTTTTTAATTTTGAAACCAATCACTGGATACACCGAATGATCAATCGATTTGATGGAACCAAAAAGATTATTTGTAGATGGATGTGAGCTCGTTAATTCTTCTTGACTAATTACTTTAGCCAACACACCATTCAAGGTTATGAAAATAGAATTATTGATAAAATTAATACCGCAACCAATTATATCTGTTTTGTATAATTTCCGTTTACTTGAATCGGTGATCAAGTGAGTTTTGAATGAAACTCCAATGTCTACTTTTCCACTTTCTGCATCATTGAGACTTGTTCTGTTCAAGGAAGATAATCTTCTGTTCATATTTAAAATGGTAGTTCTTTGAATTGATTCCAAGCATTTGATAGAATTATAAAAGGTCAGATCTTCAAAATTCACAGCAAAACTGCCATTTAGTTCTCCTGGCTTTGTTTGAAGATCATACCCTTCATGTGACTTTCCGTTGTATAGACTTTGCTTCAAGGTGTCCAAATCAATTCTAACGTGCAGATCAGAAAGTGTATGGGTTGAGTGATCTGGAGCTAAAGTGATGTACCTCTTTGTGAATCCAGTCGAGAGAACCAAAGAACAGTCAGAGGAGAGTGAGTTATCGTTCATTGCTATGATTGGAGTGAAGTCCGTAGATTCGGTGATATCCTGTTCCACCTCAACTTCATAGTAGAATATTCCGGTGGAAGTAGCTACTGGCTTTTCTGTGATGAAATTATAGTAGCGTTGATCTTCATTAAACTGGCCATCTTCTTCTTGTGCTTCTTCACTGCTTTGCGGTGCCTTGTACCTCTGGTTGACTCCCATGGTGATATTGGAGTAGCCTTCGTTGCATTCAATTTTCAAGTTGTAAGCCTCAGTAAGGTAATCCAAGTACTTGTTCTCGATCAAAGGTGTCCAGGAGACCGGCAAAGGATACTCAAAGTACGAGGAGTCATCGAACTTGATAAAGCTGGACGAGCTTGAGAATCTCCGGTGTTCGTTGAGTTTGATTTCCTGAACGAGTTGTCGCAAGGTTAACTTCATATAATCGGAGTAGGCAGGTGGAACTTTGACCACCACTTCGCCATCCTTGGAAGAGCTGAAGATGGACGACTGGCCCTTTATGGATGCCAAATTGAGAGACGCTTCCTGGAACTCTAAACTCGTAGCATTTCGCTCCCACTCCGTCTCCTCTTGTAAAAGGCGGTCCTCAAACATCTTGTAGTACTCATAGATCAAAGACGTCTCGGTGATGTTGACCTCGCTGGGGTTGTTGCCAAGCACACCTAGCAACAGGAGCTTGTAGAAGATTTTGAGCTTGATTATGTCGTTTAACACAGGGTCATTGGAAAATGTGTGGAGAGTGGAGTTGGAAGGTAAGCTGTTTTGATAGTATTTGGAGTCGGTTGAAATCACATTGAGCTGGCTCAATTCTTCATTCTTCAACGCTAGCTTGTTCTGGAGCTCGCTACCAAGACAAGTGTTGAGGAGATACGGTGGAATTATGTACGTTAGAGTCATGGTGTGGTCTCCTTGTAAGTAGTAAGATAAGGATCTGTGCAGGCACTTTCAGTGAGGGAGTGCTCACTTTGGTAGAAGGAATGGTGGATTCTTAGTTAAGATGGCGAAAACCTCAACACTGGAGGATTAATCAGGAGAAAAGAGTTCAAGGGAACCTTTCCGAAAGCAATGAACGGCGATGGAAACTTTTGGGGCTTGGTCTTGTTTTTTTTTTTTATTTTTTAGGTCCTTCTGGCCTCACTAACAAATGTAATTTGTCTTCTTAACTAAAAGCTCAATCGAAAAATGAAGGATTCAAAAGTCACCCTGAGAGTTCGACTAGCCGATTAGATTGCGTTTTGAGCTTCTAAATACACTTCACTTACCATATTAACCTAGTGTTATCCACCCAAGAGTCACGTGACACTACTACAAATTTACGAATTTCCTAGATACGCTAAAACTACGGGATGACTGACCATATCATTAGCCAAGTGCAGAGTCACTTGCCCAATATTCCGCTCCAGGTGGTGTCACAAGGTGCCGAAGCGTTGGTATTTCAAACTTCCGTGCACCCTTACCACCCAGCACCCCTTTTATCCAACCAAGAATCATATATCATCAAGTTCAGACCAAGAAAGCCATATAGACATCCCAAGATTGATGCTTCGATCACGAAGAATCGGACCATCGGAGAGGTCAAGTTTATGGCCAAGCTCACCAAACTAGGAATAAGAGCTCCTTCTGTGATACTGGCAGACTATCAGAATGGTATCATCTGGATGGAGTTTCTTGGAAAGACCTTACCAAATGGAAACGTCAGCTCGTTGAAAAACTGGCTCTGGTACTACGAAAAGGACTTGAAGGATCCATCTTTGTGCTTGAGTCCAGAGGTGGAACAAGTCTGTAAGAATGTTGGTAAGCTTATTGGAAAATTGCATTTAAACGACATGATTCATGGAGACTTGACCAGTTCCAATATTCTATTAGAGGGCATTGAGCTAATCTTGATTGATTTCGGTTTATCTTCGTACTCGGGTCTTGCTGAAGATAAGGCTGTGGACATTTACGTTCTTGAAAGAGCCATGTTGAGTACACATTCAAAGTATTCTGACAAGTACATCGAGTGGTTGTTGAATGGATACGAAGAGGTGCACACCAAGGGACAGGTGAAGGCAGGCGGAAAGAAGTTGGTCGAAACATTGAGAAAGTTGGATGAGGTCCGCATGAGAGGAAGAAAGAGAAGCATGTTGGGTTAGGTTGACCCAAACTACCGCAGATTTAATAGATGTCTAGTAACTTAATAAATCGATATCAAGAAACAATTTCATCCATAATAAGATATAAGTTCTACTTATCTATATATAATAAATGGTATACGAGCAGTGTCATTTGCACCCGTGCTAGAATGATACCTGTTCAATGCTATCTCTGTCAAAAATAAGATCGAAAGTTTTATAGCCTTGATCACCCATCTCCAAAACCGTCTTTTCGAATTCTTCCTTTTCCCATGAATTCTTTAATAAAACCAAGACATTCTTTCCGATACTAGAAGCCGATGCAATCGATGTGTCTGCTAGTCTATGTGATAAACTAGCTCTTTGAATATTGTCCTTAGTGGCAGTACCGATTAAAAATAAACTCACTGCTGATAAACAAATAGAATGGTCACCAAGTGGAATCTTTGTCAATTCGTCCAATGCAACATTGACAGAATTTTGAATATTTGGTAAATACGATGGTAAGATTGGGTTGATCATTTTTTCATACAATATCTTAGAAGCATTCAAGACAATCGAAGCAACTGCCAAACTTGTTCTCAAGTTATCATATGGGAGGATGTGTTTGTTGTTGAACTTCAAAGGATCTAGATCACGTTTCCAAACTTCAATCTTCATTTCTATCTTTTGAATTCTTTGTTGCAATGGAAGTATCATAGACCAGAACTTTTCGCTATTCATAAATAATTTATCTTCCTTGTCCAAGATTGTGATTTGATTGTTTTCAAAATGAAGTCTCAATAACCAAGTTAATTTTGCAAGAACTTCAAATGACTCAAGTGCTGAGCCCATAACTGGATTGTTCATCCATGATATTTCACAATCTTTGAATACAGGAAAATCTAACCATTCTTTCATTTCAGGGAAGAAATTGTAAGGAGATGGGAAGGTATTAAGATCTTGCTTTGAACAACAAAGCAAGTTGGCTGAATAATTAAACACAAAACTGTCCATTAACAATTTTTCTGAAGGGGTGACAAATGCCAGGATAGATGAATTTGGTGAGATGGTCAAGTTTTGAGTGAATGGGCCAGCGGTGAGCATGGTTTCCTTTGCTGCCATTGGATTCTGGATGAGTCTTTTTTGGAAATGTCTACGTCTGAGGAGGTTGTAGACAAATATCAAATGCTTTGCACACCTTGAACCGTTAAGACCAAAAGATCTATCTCTAAGACACAAATTTAACCCCGCTCCAATGATCCAGTCACTGTCGATGTCAACTTGTTTAGAGTTTATTGCTTCACCTAATGATTTAAGTGCCAGGTAGTACTTGCTCTCTGCAAGCTTCTTGTAGTGATTTGTCAAATCTCCGTTTTCATGAATTTGCTTGTGACAGCAGTATAAGAATGATGCACCACAGCATAAGAAGATATCAACTAACACTTGAGACTCAGACCCCATTTGAACCCAGATATGACCAGGAGTAAGTAATGGATGGGAATGAGGAAGGGAGATTGAAGGGATGAAGTTCAAGATGAAGTTGTAGTAGAGTTCGGAATCTTGTGGAGAGAAGTTGATGTTGGCAAACAGCTTGGAGAAAGTAGCTAAAGATGCATCAATATAAGGAGTTCCGGTTGGAGACAACAGAATTATTTGTTCCTCCTGTCGAGTGATCTCTTCTATAATGTCGGAGTCATTTTCCGGGATACTTTCGATATCGTTTGGCAACAAGATATCCTGGATATCATCTTCCAACTTGCGCTTGACCGGAGCTTCCTCGTAATCAGGCGTGAAAGGGGTGGCTGTAGGGGATTTGGAGTCAAGCTCGAACATCGACTGTAAGCGGTTTCTCGACTTAATCTTGGTCTTTTCGCTGCTAGCTTCAGCAGAAACGGGGTTCGCAAGTATAACGTTGAACAAGTTCTGGTTGTTTTCGATGTTTTCCTTGGTGGCCTTGAAATCGGTGTCCTTGACGGTGGAAGGGGTTTCCTTGGTGTACTTCCGTTTCTTGCTGCGGCGGATAGGGATGGAGTCATAGGTTGTTTGTTCGATCAGGAAGTTTGCTGGGAGTGGCTCGTTCTTGACGAGCGGATACACACACTTGATGGTGTTACGGATACAGGCCAGGCATGCCGGTTGTTGTTCATCACACTTCTTCTTCCGCTTTCTGCAGCAGAAGCACCCAGTCCTCACACGGTTGTGCTTGGGGTCAGGCTCGGGCTTGGGGGCGGTGTTGGAGATGGAGAACTCGAGCGGTTCCATGGGCGAAGGCGATCTAATGGGGGGTCTGGCGAGGTGTTGTTGGCGGGCAAACATGAGGCCGCTGAGGGTGGGAGACAGAACCAACGAGGTGGAAAAGGAGTGGGAGGGTGACAACGAGAACGCGGTGTTCAGCATCGAAATATCACAAATAAATACAGCAGAACCGTCCAGTATGACCTGAACAAGCCCAGTTGTCTAAGGGAAGAAGGTTATCGCGGGCCGCACGCCAATGGGTGCGAAACCGCTTTTATATGTGCGTGCGAGTGAGGAGAACGTTGGAAGCGAGTGAGTGGGGGAAGATGGAGTCACATTTGCGGCTTACGCCACCTACGACTTACCGAATTACACCAGCAACCTCCGGCACCAAAGCAGGTGGGGGAGAGCAACCAGGGCCGGGGGTGTGTTCTGGCGGTGGCAGACAGTGGGAAGTGGTTTTCGTTGGGCAGGAAAATGGTGGTGATTGGCGTGAATTGATTGGCGTGGAGGCCTCGTATATGTTGGTGGTGGTAATTAGGCGCACCGCTGGGGTTTATCGATGACAGATGATCTTATCTGGCAGGCTATGATTGGGTGAAACGACGGGCTGGCAGAGGGTTGGGGCCATGGGAGGGCTCGCCAGGCTGGACAAGGTGCCTGACGACCACCACCACCAAGATAGCGGGTTTGGCACCCTGGGGCTGGGTGATAAGCCCACGGCCAGAGAGTTGTGATTGGCTTCGGTGGGTGGGAGCGGCTTTGTGACGCAAACTGGCGATATGGAAGGCGGGCACCGGAGTGGATGGCCACTGTATTAGCTAATGTGACGTCAAACGCATGGAGGGG
Source organism: Suhomyces yuchorum (assembly GCA_030571845.1). Lineage (NCBI taxonomy): Eukaryota > Fungi > Ascomycota > Pichiomycetes > Serinales > Debaryomycetaceae > Suhomyces > Suhomyces yuchorum. The sequence continues at coordinate 239,642 of JAJLYW010000011.1, read as the reverse complement.
TTTGTGCGAGTGGGAGGGCGTTACACAATCGGTATTCGATAAGGGGAATTTACGGTGGGATTTCGATTCTGGGGTTACTAATCAACGGTGTGGATGTTGGGCCCTTGGCAGGTGGCCAGACTGGGGGTGTGCTTCTCTTGAGAGTCAGGAGCCGGGGGAGGGGAGGGAAGAACAGGCAACAAGCAGAGGCAACCACCAAGTGCACGGGGAAGTGCCAGACATACCAAGGCGTTGGAGAAGGGTAGGCAGAGCCAATGGCGAAGCAATGGCGAAAGCCAAGAGGAAGGCCGCACAATAACCACGGCCAGAAGGGTATGGGCAGGTGGAAGGGAGGCCGCGGGTCACGGCGTCACGTCCTTCTTTCGTACCGTCACGCTGGGTGGGTTTCGGCGAAGAACCCCGAAGGGTGGTTCTATTTCGAAGGCGTGGTGAGGCATTGCTGGCGCCAGATGTCGCTAAATGCTGCTAGATGACACTAAAAGGCACCAGATGGTTTGGCGAATTTCACGACGCCTTGGGCACCAACCTGGTGCCCACAGCCAAGCTAACAACCCATTAGGGGACGTTTCGGCTCACGCATGCGAGTAGTGTGACCGCCATATTATTTACCAGCCTATTTTTGGAACGCGATGCTTGGTATCTGGCATCCACCATATCTGGGGTGGGAATCTGGTGCTGGCCATCACCATGGGTTGAAGTTCACCGCCGCTGTTGTTGTCCCGCTCTGCTGTGTAGACAGCTGCAAGTACACCCCGGTGTGTTACAGTGGGTTACAGTGGGTTACAGTGTGTTACAGTGCGTTGGGTGTACATTTGCACATCCTGCGTGGGTGACAGAAAGGCATAAACCGTGAGGGATGAGCATATCGTGATGCGAAAAGTAGAGGATCGCAGTGGAGGATCCGTGGATAAACCCAGGCCGTAAATGTGGCCGCTTGCAGTATAGCTGAAAGCGGAGGAACGCCTTAGTGGGGCATGCAGGCGGGCCATGCCAGATACATGGATGGCAGTTGCTGGATCTGGTGAGGGGTCCTCCCGTATCGCACCATGGACGGACCCGGAACCTAGTGACGCTTCCGGCCGGAGTAGGAGGAAACGACGCAAACTGCGACCTCTGCGTACGGTAGCGGGGAATGCTCGTTTTTCGCCGTTGACTGCTGCTAGCAGTTTACCTATCAACTGTGTGGAGAAATGCTGATGAATAAGTGGAAGTGCTAGCGAGGGCTCGATCTACGAGCCAGATGGACCCCATTGCTTCCATATTATGAACACCAGCTCCGATCCCCTCGGTTCTAGACTAAGCCAAGAGGGGCCCCACCAGCACCCCACACTTCTATTTTCTGGGATCGCTGATATCATTCGGAGAATCATTAGACGTCCCCTCGATGTTGTATCATGCACGTTATGGCCCTGGCAGGCTCTCCATGCTGAAGTCATCGCTTATTTCTTGACTGGTCCCCTGGTTGTCATACGAAGGCTTCACTTTTCCCTTTTTCCCTTTTTGATCCTTTCTTTTTTGGTTGTTGCTTCGTTCCTTTTTGCCTCTTGACCCTTTGCTACCCCATACGTCGGACTGTTTAGACGTTCCCCAACTACCAATTGGCCTCGTAACCTTCCTCATCTCGAGCTGGGGTACTGCAATCACCCTTACTCCTCATTCCCTACTCCTACCCCATCTTCTACGGACTACTTCGTGCGTTTCTGGTGTTCCATGTGTGGTCCTAACCTTCTTATCACTTACGAGTGACAATAGCCATTGTTACCGGGTTTCTTGCCCTTTGGAAGTGGCTTTTCGTCTTCGGCCACTGGGCCGAACACCCCTGCCTCGTTGCAATCTGCTTATCCGTTCCCTCACTGTACCTGGCCGGTGCACTAGGATTACCTAATGGATTTGGCCTGGGGACTATCGCCGCTCACTGAAAAATTATACTGGCACCAGTGACACTAATGTTGTGGAACATAGCTAGAACGGGGTTCTCCAGATCCAATGGCTCCATCGTCGGAGCGATCCGCAGCCTCTCCCGCTATCCCTCCAACGAGCAGATCTTCATCCACAAGTTGGACTCGGGGGTGTGCAAGTACTCGTTTTCACCCCGTGCTGATGCTGTGCACATCGGCCAAACTGAGCAACAAGGAAGATTAACGGCCGAAACATTCAAGCCAAATCCCCAGTTCGTGTCCTTGCTCCAGAAAACCGTGGCTGCCAATATCACCAGCGATTTCTCGTTCATCATGGAGGGGGGCATGAACGCACTGCTGTTCATGCCCATCTACGACTTTCGCGAAACTCCTCGCTATGCTCGGGTCCCCGAAATAGAGAACGTCTTTGGCTACATTCAGGTTGATGATGCCGGCAAAATGGTCCCTGATGCCTACGAAGATAACGTGATGTACCGACTCTACAGCGGCACCAGCGGGTTGCCCAAATTGAGTGACTACATGTATGAAAAAGTGCAGCAAGAATGTGAAAGTGCTTGTAAATAGAGTAATGAATAATGAAAGTTAATACGACCACCTCTTAGGGACTACTCACTTAAGAACCGAGTTATGGTGAGGGTTCCACTAATTCTAATTATTTGTGTAAACTGCCATGGTTTCAGTAATTGTTTGAATAATTATTGGTGTGTAGAATTCTGGTGTGAAGAGTTCTGGTAGACGAAAATTACTGCTCGACGATAACATTGCCCTATTCAACAAGGTCCTGATTTTGGTAAAAACTCCTCGGGGCCCCAAGTGGCAAAAATAAATAGGAATGATTTTGCCCAGGATCGAACTGGGGACGTTCTGCGTGTTAAGCAGATGCCATAACCAACTAGACCACAAAACCATTTCTTGAGAGCTAAAAGCCACTCAAAAACTACCTATTGCTAGTTGCGCTTGTGGTGCTTGATATTGTCATCATATCTCCTCAACAACGGGTTCCCATTGCCATTCACAGCTTATCCACGGTCGGGACATCCGATTTGCCATTCATAGGCAAGCTGTAGCATTTTGCGCCTATTAGTTAGTTGGACAATCTCTTGGACAAAGAGGCAATTAATTGCACGAGCCGATTTACCGAGTAGACCTTTCACCATGCAACTACGCCGTTTGTTGCAAGGCCCATCAATCGTGTGTAATTGTCTGCAAAACGTGGACTCTGCCGAACCCAATGAAACCCAATGAAACCCAAGGTCTCTGGCTTCGCGGCATCGCTAGAGCCGGAAGAAAATGGCCCAGGCGCAAGGCACTCGGAAAGTTCTAATCATCACAATAGACAATAGTGATTTTCCCGAGGAACAATCAAAGGTGACACATGTCTTGGTTTCAGCCAGTCAGCAAGTCTCCGGCACAGGCCATTGGCCAATAGCCAGTGGCAGCTGCTTCCAATGCCCCAGCGCATCCTCCCCAATGCGGCCTGGTGCATGGGCCAGTACCAGGGTCCACACTCTTGTAGTGATGGATTTCTGTCAAAGGCATCAATAGTCGGCCCCAACACGTGCCCGCTACGGTGCCCACCCCTTCGCCATCAATAGAACGGCTTCCCCTGCATCCTCTGGTCGTGGGCTTCAAGGTCCTGAAACAACCTGCGGTGATAAGCATTTCTTGTGCCTGGCCAATGCGCACTTGTGCCGGGCCAATTTCACTACCCTGAGGGACGTGAAACCAGCTATTGTAGCAGCCACTGGGTCCCCCAAACACCTAGTCAATTCACGGGGACCCGTTGGACGTTTGTAGTACTAGAGTTGTCACTAGTGGGCCAGTGGGTGCAAAATATCCGCCTCGAAAGACCACTGGTCCATTCCAAGCCTGAGGCATTGGGTGCAACTCCACCATGTCCAGGGCTGCGATTGCTATAGAAACCACTAAAGGAGACTGAGGAGTTGTTTGCTTACTCTTGGGGTGTTGTAGGTTGGTGCCACGCCCCTAGCGGACCTTGAAGGAGCACATTGCGTCAGCTCCTGGCATTACCACCGGCGTTTGTGTTGTCCACACTTTACCCGAAATCTCCATCCCCACTGTTCACCCGGGCATGACAGGTCGTGCCGCGCCTTATCAACGTGCGTTATCGTGCAGTATAAAAGCAGTGGGGAATCCATTGGATAACCACCATCAAATGCAACTCAACAACATCATCTGGCCCATTGTGGCCCTCATGGTCTTGGATAAGGCTTCTGCCTTACCCCAGACTATCTTGAAATACGGAAACACCTTCGCAAAGTACGACACCAGCGGACCGTCGTGCCCCAGAGACGGTCCGGTGTCCTGTTCGCTCCTGAGCTCAGACGGCCAGGACTCCTGCTGTTACGAGTCCCCAGGAGGAATCCTTCTCCAGACTCAATTCTGGGACTACAACCCTGGTATTGGTGCCGACGACGCTTTCACCTTGCACGGGCTCTGGCCCGACAACTGTGACGGCTCATACGCGCAGTTCTGTGACAGTTCCCTCAATTTGAAGGGAGACGTCAAGTCTATCATCGTGGACCAGTTCAAGGACCAGGATTTGTACGACTTGATGACCCAAAACTGGAAAAACTACAACGGTAACGACGAGTCCCTCTGGGAACACGAATACAACAAGCACGGAACATGTATCAACACCTTGAGACCAAAGTGCTTGGGAGATGTGCCAGAGAACCAGAACATTTATGACTTCTACAAGATCTCTGAAGCATTGTACGCCACTGTGCCAACATATGAGTTCTTGACCAAGGCAGGTATCAAGCCAGACCCATCCGCCACCTACACCAAGCAGCAGATTGCAGATGCTCTTTCGCAAGGATTCGGAGGTAAGAACGTTTTCTTCAAGTGTGACAGAAACAACGCCCTTCAAGAGGTGTGGTACTTCCACCACTTGAGAGGCTCTATTATTGGACAGGATTTTGTTCAAATTGACAGTCTCCTGAGCTCCAGGTGTCCACAAGACGGTATCAAGTGGCTTCCTAAGACCAAAGGAAATGCACCAGGCAACCCTGGTAATCCCGGAAATCCTTCCAACCCCAATCCACCAAACAAAGACCCAGTGAGCTCTGGGTTCCTTAGAGTCTCTGACAACCCTGGATGTCTTATCAGTGCTGGAAACTGGTACGGAACAGGAACTTGTGCCACATTTAGAGTAGAGGAATCACAATTTGGTGGCTACAACTTGCGTACCTCCAAGGGTTATTGTGGATTTAACAACAATAACGACTTTGAGTGTGGTTCTAGATATCAACCAAGCAAGTACCAATTCCAGTACGACAGAAACAGCGGAGAAATTTCCTACGGAGGAAAATCCAACTGGTGCTTCGATAAAGCTAACTCACACGGAGGTGGTAACAGCCTTCAAATCCCAGTCAAGATTGACGATGGCTCGTGTGACTCCACCTTCAAGGTCCGCTTAAAGTAGAGTCAAGGACCTACAAAATTTATACAAAAAATGCATTAAGATTTGCCAGCTAGATGGCAATGAAGAATAAAATAAAATGACTAATTAAACTTTTAAAATGTAGAAAGAAATTGATGATTGGAATCATTATACGTAAAATGCAAGTTCTCCTCTCCTGAAGTCGGTATGACAACTGGGGGACATATGCTTCGGAAACAATTTCTGTAAAATACTCATTTAGCATCACAACGGCATGTCGTTACTAAGGTCGACAGTAGTACTCCGCATTCTGTATCTATTCACAAGATTTCCTGGCATAAAAGGACATGGCTGATGCAATGGGAGGACATTACTTGTCCATGGGCAGACACTTGATTTTCACCATGTAGTATTTGCTCCGAACCGAGGCATTATCATCAAAATGGCCTGGTACTCGAACTATGGGATCTCTCAGGGCGATATCATGAGACGATTCGTGTTTGGATGAGACTTCGTGGTCGTCCGACTCGTTATGTTCGTCCTTCTTCTCTGTTTCTTCCCCTTTTTCTTCGGCTCCTGCTTCTTTTGAATCGGTAGTTTTGTCTTCTCCTTCGGCCTTCTTATCTTCTTCGTCACCTTCCTTACTTTCTTCTTTTGTTTCAGATTCTTTCTTTTCGACGCTTTCCCCATCAGAACTGGATTCAGGGTCGCTAGGAAGTGGTATCTGGACTCTGGAGTAAAGTGCACCTAGAGTGAAGTCATTCTCCTTGTGGTTGAAAAAGTAGCTTCCACCAACCATTTGGACCACGGGAATCACGGTGTAGATGATAATGAACGCCATGGTCACCACGGCCAAGAGCCAGCCAAAGAACGAAAACGCCACTAACGTCTTTCCCAAGCTACACAACCCTGGGATCTTTGACGGCTCTGTTCCCTGAAATCGGACACACCCACCAAAAGACACGAACTCTTGAGTCATGAACACAAACGAGAGGATCCAGAGTGCCAAGAGCACCAATTCCATCGACACCACCACCATGTTGGGTAGAGCACTTAATGCTGGAGGAATTAGCACTACCAAGAGGTGCACCATGGAAATGCAAGAGATGGCCACTACGCCCGAGACTTTAGGGAGCCCAATGGGAGTATTCAGGATCAAGGCGATACTGGAGGCCATGACTATCACCGTACAAGCGACCTGGAGGCCCCGTAGCACGAGGGAGATGGCTAAGGAGCTGGTCATACAGGGGTGGGTGCAAAATGGATGGAGATGAAAACCGGCCGAACCTCCTCCACTATATAGTCCAGGGGGCGAAGTGGGGCTGCTGCCTGCCCCAGCCCTTTATTAATCTATTATAATAGTCCATAGATCGTTACTGTGGCCACTGGACCATCTCGACTAGACACAATCACCTTAATTACATGCATAGGTGTTGCATATCGCACTATCCGAATCGAGTAATAGACGAATAATGTTTGCATTGACAACAATAGTAGACGGGCCAAGTTGGAACTCACAAGAGTCACTGCCTCCGATGTCGGTGGCTTGTTGCCTTGAAAAATAGCCTTCAAAAGTGGCCTGTCTCTGGTCACAAACTGGTTTAGGTTTGCCCCAGTATTGATTGGATTGCCAATGGTTCAAATCAACCAATTGAAACCAGTGAGTCCAAGTGAAAACTCTTCCTGCATGAGTATAATGGTAAATTTTGCATTGACACTGATCTGTACCTGGAAAATGCTGGCCAGAGAACGTCAGTGTTTATCGTCCGCCATCGGGGCAGAGTTCAACGAGGGGTCGCCAGCCTCCCACGGAAATTTGACGAAATTAAATCTCTTGGACTATTGTAGAATTAGAGTATGATACAATAGCTTACATGTTAAAGGTTTTTTTTTAATCCGTTGAGGATACTTTTTATTATTTGAAGTATATATGATAAAAGACCACTGCTCTTTTCTTTTCCTCTTTCTAATAGAATTAGAACCCGTTGTGTAAAAAAAATATCGTATAGTGAGTACTAAAGTACCTTGACATTACCATCATTAAATGCAGTTGAAGCAATTAAGCAAAAATTAAATAAAACATGCTGAAGAAGAAAGAACAGTATTCAAAACCGCTTAGTATCTGTAGATATCAGCCTTGAATGGACCTTCCTTTGGAATACCCAAGTATTCGGATTGAACGTCGGTCAAGACGGTCAACTTGGCACCCAAGTGGTCCAAGTGACATCTGGCAACGGTTTCATCCAAAACCTTTGGCAACAAGTGAACACCAACGTCGAACTTGGAAGCCTTACCAAATTCTGGGTACTTGGTTCTGAACTCGTTGTCGTCAGACTTGAACAAAGCAATTTGAGCCAAGACTTGGTTGGAGAAGGAACAGGACATAACGAAGGAAGAGTGACCGGTGGCACATCCCAAGTTGACCAATCTACCGTCAGCCAACAAGATGACGTGACGACCAGATTCCATCAAGTATCTGTCGACTTGTGGCTTGATGTTGACAACGGACTTAGCGTTGGCCTTCAACCAAGCGACATCGATTTCAATGTCGAAGTGACCAATGTTACAGACAATAGCATCTTCTGGCATAACGCTGAAGTGCTTACCAGTGATGATGTCACGACAACCAGTGGTGGTAACGAAAATTTGACCAATGCTGGCAACCTCGTCCAATGGAGCGACTTGGTAACCAGAGACAGCAGCTTGCAAAGCGTTGATTGGGTCAATCTCAGAGATGATAACTCTGGCACCCATTCCTTGCAAAGCCATGGCACAACCCTTACCAACATCACCGAAACCGGCAACAACGGCAACCTTACCAGCGATCATGACATCGGTGGCTCTCTTGATACCATCGATAAGAGATTCACGACATCCGTACAAGTTGTCGAACTTGGACTTGGTGACAGAGTCGTTAACGTTGATGGCTGGGACCTTCAACTTACCGTCCTTGAGCATCTTGTACAAGTGGTGGACACCGGTGGTGGTTTCCTCAGAAACACCGAAACAGTCCTCCAACATCTCTGGGTACTTCTCGTGAACGAGAGAGGTCAAGTCACCACCGTCGTCGAGAATCAAGTTCAACTTCTTGTTGTCCTTGAAAGCGAACAATTGTTGCTCGAGACACCATTGGTACTCTTCTTCGGTCTCTCCCTTCCAGGCGAAGACTGGAACACCAGTGGCAGCAATGGCAGCAGCAGCGTGGTCTTGGGTGGAGAAAATGTTACAGGAGGTCCATGTGACTTCAGCACCCAAAGCAACCAAGGTCTCGATCAAGACAGCGGTTTGAATGGTCATGTGCAAACAACCGGCGATTCTGGCACCCTTCAATGGTTGATCTTGACCGTACTTCTTTCTGATGTACATTAAACCAGGCATTTCATTTTCGGACAATTCGATATCCTTTCTACCGAAGGCAGCCAAGGAGATGTCGGCGACTTTGAAGTTTTGAGCTGGAGCAGACATAATGATGATGTGTTGATGTAGTGAAAAATTTTTAGGGCGATGGCTACTCTTATAGTTTTTCGGCAGACGTTTGCACGTGCGTAAAAGGGGGGCGTTGGGTAGCCCATACGAGGAACGATAGGAACGAGGGCACGGTGGGCCCAGTGTTGAGGATGGTCATGTGACGCGCCGATCATGTGACAGAGGTAATAATAGCAGTGATTGAGGTGACATGTGGTGTCGTATATTGAAGTATCGTAAGGTCGTTTCTATTATAATTCAAACTTGAGCCACTCCAAGTCTTTGGCATCGTTGTTGATGCTGTTACTCTGGCCCAGCAGCTCCTTCTGCTGGAGTTGCGACTTGAGCCCGGTGGTAAGCGAGGACTGGGTAGGCTTTGTAGAAGAAGCATTTGCATGGGTACTGTTGACCCCCACGTTGGGCTGGCTGACTAAGTGGCCGGTTGTTTTGGTGAAGTCGAACAAGCGGTCGTCGCCATCGATGTCCATGGGCATCTCTCCAATGCTCAAGAGCTCGTTGTCGCGGCCAAGCATTTCCACCACCTGGTCGTCAATCTGCTCATACTGGCTCAGGTCTCCTAAAGCTGAAGATGGCATCACTTCCAAATTTAGCGGTGTGGCCGGAATGCTGGACGAGGTGTCACTGTGATTTCCGCTGGTGGGCAATTTTGTGGAGTGACGTGGAGCCTGCGAAGCCAGATACAGTGAATGTGACGTCACAGATCCGGGAGTTGTAACATTGGGTGGATTCTCGGTGGTGAGATACGTTTGGTTGAGTAAGATGCCTGCATTGGTGAAGCTGTTGTTGTTATTGAGTGTCATGGTGGTAGTACTGTTTTGTCTAGAAATGGTTGATTGTGTGCCGGGATTATCAAAGTAGGTGCTGGTGGGTGTCATAAAACGTTGGTTGAATAAATTCATGTTGGAAGACGTCAATGAGTTAGTGGTCACAGGCGTGCTAGATCCGTTGTTGGTTCTATTGGACAAGTTTGTCAGTGAGGTTCTCCTATTGAATGAAGATGACTGGAATTGCTGACTCACGGATGAGTTACGCTTAGGTATGGTCACATTGCTTGTTGGTGTACCAGGGAATCCTTGTGAGTATTCCGAGCCATAGTTTCCATTGGAGAAGCTGTTAGATAATCCTGTAGATGAGAGGGCTCTTTTGCTAAATGAAGATTGGCTAGGAGTCATGTCAAAATCCCTGTTGAATGCAATATTGACCTCCGACTTCTTTCTTTTAAACAGCTGCAGGGGTTGTGAGGTTGGTGGTAATGGCTGTTTTCCATAATAGCTTCCAGAATTGCTTGTGTACGAAGAAGAAGGACTGTTGTACTCACTGTTAGCATTTGATTGATCGTTAGGAATGGGAATCGATCTTGAATTGAATGAACCACCTGGGGTATTCGGGGTCGAAGGAACCGACCCTTCTCCTTTGCCCGAGGGCTTTGGTAGTATTAATACATTCTTATACCTACCATTTGCAGAGCTGGAGAACACATTTGGAGTATTGCCATTGTATGTGGGGTTGAATTTGGTTCTATTGATTGGTTCTGCTGGTGCGATACGAGAAGTGAACGAATTGTTTCGAGAAATGGATGATCCAAGCGAGTTAGGATTGGATGTGATGGGAACTGAAGTAGATGTTTGGGGGTGAGATTTTGGATTGGCCGAAGATGTTCTTCTAGAAGAACGCTTCTTGATCACATCCGTCTTAAGACTAAGGGGTCTGGTAGTGCCGTGTAACTTGTAAAACAATCCACAAGCGTTGCATAATGTGTTACCTTGGGGATCTTTACGCCATAAAGGGGTCTTCAAAGTGTGGCAGTTGGAACACTCGGTAGGTTTGGCAGGTTGCGGGGGTTGTCCCGACAAGAGCGACGAAGTGAGGTTAGACTTGGTAGGAGCCTGGGCACGGTTCGTGGGTACGACTTGTTTCGGAGGAGATGGCTTCTTGGAATCTGAGATGCGTGGGGGCGAGTCGTCGCTCATGCTTGTGGGGGTACTCATGGTGGCAGGGTTCGAAGGATTACCTGATGCTAGGGTGCTTTGGTGTTGTCGGGACGCCGTTTCTTTACAAGATGACGACAGTACTGCTGTGGTGGACTTTTGGGCATATGGAGGGCTGTTTTTGAGGTCGGAGAGTGATAATGGTGACAAAAGGTCCAACACCTTATCCCGCTTATGGGTACCTTCTGCCACGGCGTCTGCAGGCGAGTCCGACATCATGATTTGACGCTGGCACTTGACGTTGTCTTTACGGAGGTGTCTGTTTTCGACTCTGGACTGAAGGGAAAGGAGCTTTTTGGCGGAATAGAAGAGCTCCACAATCGAAGGCCCTGCTTCGAAGTCCTGGGAAGACATGCTGGGCACAGGGGCTGGGGCGGTGGGGGGAAGAGAATGAATGATTCGTGGGCACGGGCGAGGTGGAGCGAAGCTTGGGAAGGGACCTGGAACTGAACAGGAAACAGGTGGGAAAACTAAGTTGTGGGAATGTTTAGATTGGAGTTCTTTAGCTAGGTAGAATAAAAATTAGCAGAAAAATGAGTAACTGGGTTGTGCAGGAGCATAAAGCCGAATCTAGGGAGAGGGTTCAGGCGGGGTCGCGGTGGAAATGTCTAACTGGGAACAGGGAGGGACTACGCAGGCGGTGGGGAGCACAAATACAGCGACAGTCAATTAGCAAGCGGTGGATGGGCTCCCAAGCCCAATCGAGGGGGCTTAATGGGTGGAAAGAGGTGGCAGGGCCTGGCTACACCTGGCTAGACCCTTGCCAGTGCCTGCCACCAGAAAGGTACTGGCAGGGAAGTGATGCCAGGATTGGCTACTGGCAGGGTGTACAATTCACCGGAATAACCCGGCGGAGGGTACCGCCAGTTGAGTGAGGCTAGTGACAGATTGCGCGCAGGGACACCGAACACTGGTTGGGATGCCGTAGCCATTCTCAGGTGAGCATAGGGACGCAATAACCACCAGTAAATGTGTGATCCTACATGTGATGCGCTAGACGAAGGGATCGGAGTGGATAACACCTTCGGGGATCCAGCGCATGTCCTGTGGTGCATCTATGGTTCGCCAGTTTGACCAGGGGGTTATCACCATGCATCGCTCTACAGGTGGGGAAGATTAGGTTGAAACAGCAACTGAGGCAGAATGCCGGCCATACACCTGAGAAAGAGCCAGAAATAGGCAAGAAATGGACAGGCCAACAGCAAGAAAATCTTGGGCAAATGTTGACTAATGCTGGAGCTGGAAGCAGCACCTGGTTGGGGAGCATCAGTTATTCTTGGCCGTCTTGGCTGTGCCTAGCTGCTGCTAGCGATGGGTAGCGAGGACGCGCTACACACCGCATGCGGTAGGGCCATATACTCGCCACGATCACTGCGCCAGAGAGACGGAAATTATTCTGCCACCATGAGTCATTACCGTTGGGAGGAAAATAATCTCTTCACATACAGACGGGCTTTTTATCAGATGAGGTTCTGGGCAGGGTGAGGCATTGGGTGCCTGAAACGGCGTAGAAATTACTTGCCACCCTCACCAACCTCCCAGCCTGGGTGCTACCGTGTGCACGGGAGAACTCCCTTGGCGAGGGGAAGAGAGAACTCTCACCCTACGGTGGACCCGCAGTGGGTCTCGCGGTGGAGTCTGGCGGTGGAGTCTCGCAGTAGACCCTCGCTGGCCCGGCGATACCTACCGCTACCGTCCATTCCTGGCCTTTCCGGGTCCTCCTGGCCACCGGGCTGCACTTGTGCATGATATTCCGCTCGGTGTGTCGGCATTTCCATGGAAGCGCCATTGGCTATTGGCCGTACTTACCAGACGCCCTGGGTGGTGCTGTGGTCGCCGGTACCATGGCGACGGCGTCCCACGCGGCTGACTCTCCGGCCTCACGCGAGCCATCGCCGTATTGAAGAGAATGCGGCGATCGTGACACATTCGAGGGTCCTGGGTGTAGAAAAGTGTTCCTGCCAGGCGCCAAATTGCCCTTCGCTGGTCTTCGACGATGGCTCCACCTGGTGTGCCGTCCCGGCACTCGGTGTTTGGCTGGAGTCGCCCGCTGCCCTCCAGCTGTCACCAGCACCATGTCCATGGTGTGTGCCCTGGGACGCGCCGCACGGAGCAGATGGTGATTTCACGTGACCTGCGTCTGGCAGCGGTAGCACCAACACAAACACCAACACCTACACCGAAGATCGGCACGGCTTGGCTGCTGCATCCCTGAGGCTGCTGCGTGATGGCCGGTACATTGTAGGAACGGCGGCCACTCAACGGCCGCCAACGGCTGCAGAACAGCGCCAGTTTGTTGGGCACCCGGAAACACCGGTCACGTGAAGCGTGGACAACTCCGAATTCTCTGGTGATTCCCCACAACCCCGGCGGTTCTGCAGTGCTTGGCTCCCCGTTCTCTCCTTGTTTGGATCCTTGTATGGCTCCCCTGGTTGTACCCGCCACTTGCTCCACCCATAGCCGAATCCCCAGACCACTTCTCCACCCCAGCCTATTGTTCGGCCCGTCACGTGGCCTGGTGTTGATGGCCGCTTCCACTCTGCAGTGTACTTGGCAGCGCAAGTCCCAATGCGGCCTCAAGCTATCCCACCCGGCCAGGGCACGCTAAACCCCGAAACAATCCATAACGAAGCCCAAAGTCACTGGGGGATACAGGCACGTGACGCTACATGCAAAACTAACAGATGCAAAATCGACTACACGGTGGTTATTAGTTTCGTGGACTTGATGACGTTTTATACAGTTGGATTCCTCAATTTTGATTTGGTTGACGCAGCAAGATGGCTCTAGTAGCTGTATGTACATGGACTGCCATCCAGTGCTGTGGCCACTCAGGCAGAAGCCTCGGTCTTCTTGTATCTTCTATGATGATGGCCATTGTTGTACTTGGTGCCTCCGTTGGATGACTCGATGGGGTTGCTGTTATCAGCATGGAGCCTGTACTCGAACGATACGCCAAAGACTCGTTCGCTCGAACGGTTATCCAAAACCTCCACCGACTCTTGGCCCTGTTGGATGGCATCGCACTCGCGGATAACCCTCAAGATGGAATCACAGATGATTCTGCGTGCTTGGAATGAAGTCAATTTTTTGCTGGACTTGTCCTCGTCTTTCTTGCCCTTGGAGCCGAAGTTAAGGTTGGAGTTCCACACACTGATGTAATCTTCATCCTTACGCACACTCAAAACCAAGCCGCATATGTCGTTGAGCAACAAATCTTGGTACTCCTCGGGGTTGTTTTCTGGGATGAGCGAGCCGGTGACGGTTCTCAAGAGCAAACGTTCCCAGATCAAGCATGTACGCTTTCTGGTCTTTTGCGCCGCATCGGCATCTTCACTAGTACGGCGAGGGAAACGGAAAACCCATCTACCACCCTTGGCATTGATGGGGTCTTCCCACACAGGGTTCACACCACTTTTGAAAATTAAAAGCTCCGTACCGTTGTACAATTCGGAGGATCTCTTGAGCGAAGACATACTCATCCAGAACTGCTCCACAGATCCCACAGAGGTGATGGCCAGGCTGTCAACCAATGATAAGAATTCGATTTCGTGGGTAGTCTGCAAGTAGGAGTCCACTGCCGCAGCAGCACCGGCCACCTGAGTTGGGGTACCCTCGTCCGAGGGATTGGCGGAGTCCTTTTGGCCCCTCAACTTGTTCCGAGAGTGGTGCCATATGGTCCAACAGTATGGAAGAATGTGATGGTCCACGGGAATGCTGCTTAATGTGTCTTCGGAAGCCTTGATGGGGTCTCTCTTGGGCAATATCTCGCTAGGTACTATGCTATTGTGATGCTGGTGGTTATTATTGTGGTTATGGCTGTGGGAATGTGACGAATTAGAGCCGTTGTGCTTGTAGGAAGATTTATATGAAGGCTTGTGGGAGCCAGATGGTTTGGGGGGTTCTGCAGGCCCGGTCTTCATGATCCGGTTGAATAAGGACTCGGCTCTCTTGAGGTTTTCCGACATGATGACTGCTGGCTATGAATGAATGTTACAGGATGGTACCGCTGGATGATGTTTTCACGTCAACTGCGATGAACGTTGAACTGGTTGATGGATCGATAGCACGTGCGATGGTGGTGCCTATCAAACAGGTGGGGGGGGAGCTGATGCGTGGCGTAGAATGGATTTGATGGGATGTTGTTCAACCGAAGCTTGTTGGCGGATTCTGATGTCGACACAATATTTTCCTACTAGTTGAAGATAACAATTTGATTTCGCATCGACATACGCACTGGAAAATTTTTCGAAGCTAGCGAGCGACGGGGAAACCATAGGTAACACCATGGAGTGGAACAAGTGATCCACGGGGAATTATGGCTTGCAAGGAATGAAAAATCCACCGGATATGTCTACCCATTAGTGATAGGAGTTTCTGGGATCCAATTGGCTGTTTTTGCTGCTATTTGTGAGTTAGAACGACGTCCCACCCGTCGAAGGCGTCCGCGAAACACCCCACCGAAAGGGCACTTTTAGCACCGCGCTAGCAAGTTACCGCGGAAATTCGTGGGCAGTTGCGAGACCTTGGTGGGAGTCGTGGTAGAAACTATCAGTATTAGTCAATGTTGCGCACCTTCGCACCACCATCGGCGGCGGTCCTTTCCTTCCATGCTCTGATCCTACATACGAGACCCACTCTGAGCCACTACGGGTGGAAGCCAACTTTCCCCCACCTCCCGTGGTGGGGAACGGACTAGCCACCATGAGGTATTAAATTCATCATCCAGCCTTGATTTCAAATGTGACAAATTCCTTCATTGCGGTCATACCTAGTGGGACCTCGAATCTTTCCATAAAGATTTACAGTCTTTCAAAGCACCTTCTGGGCCCATGCATACTATAATTATTAATTAATTATTGGAAAGAATCCACGGTGACATTATGACAGCACGTCAAAGTGCAAATGCTTGGTAATCAGTAAAGCTATGTGGGTGAAATTGAAGGCCCGACCCCTGATAGCATTGTCTAGGTCATTATTCCTATAATAGGGGCCCAAGTGGCAGTTTCGGGGATGTACACCAACTTTAGTTGGACCCACAATAGTTCACGTTAGCAACACCAAAAGTTCTTATTTGGAGATCTAGAAAATATCCAGTCTCGTAATGCTCTACATGCCCTACAGAATTATCATGATCCCTTATCGTATATTCGCCTAGGCCTTGGCGTAGTAGTGCAAGTAACCACCCAAGGTCTTGCATCCGTTGATGTAGTTAGGAACATCCAACTTCTCATTGATGGAGTGTGCACCGTCGTCACCTCTACCCATTGGCAACAACAACACATCGACACCTAACTCCTGTTCGAAGGTGAGGGTGATTGGAATGGATCCACCTTCTCTGGTGAAGTCTGGAACAATGCCCCACACATCTTGGGTGGCGTAGGAGGCAGCAGTGAAGGACTCGTTGAATGGGTTGGAGACCCAGTAGTTACCGTCGTGGATCAATTCGACCTTCAAGGTGTTTGGAGACTTCAACTCAGCGAACTTCTCTTGCACATGCTTGAACACCAATTGGTCCAACTTGGCGGACTCGATGTTTGGAACGGTTCTGATGGAGAACTTACCAATGACCTTGGCTGGAATGACGGTCTTGGCACCGGCACCAGAGAAGGCACCTTCAATACCGTGCAAGGACAAGGATGGGTATCTCCAACGGTGCTTCAACAAGTCTTGCTTGGAGGTGTGCAAACAGGTTTCGGAGCCGGCAGCAGCGTTGAACTCGTCCACGGAGAAGTCGATGACATCGTACAAGGCGTTTTCCTTGTCGGTGAGAGGAGCAATCATGTCCTTGATACCCTCGATTTGGATTTGGCCGTCACTGTTGACCAAGGTAGCCATGACCTTGATCAAGTCGGTCATTGGCTCGGCGATGGTTCCACCGAAGACACCACTGTGCAAGTCGGCACCTGGGCCATTGACGATGATTTGGTAGTAGTTGCAACCACGCAAACCGTAGGTCAAAACTGGCTTGGTAGTACCCAACCAGTAGTTGTCGGAGATGGTGACTTGGTCGACACCGGCGAAGTAGCCCTTAGCTTCACGAGCGATCAACTCGTCCAAGCCAAGAGAGCCACTTTCCTCCATACCCTCGAAACAGACAACCAAGTTGACGGGGAATTCCCAGCCCAACTCTCTGTGGGCTTGAATCACGTTCAACCATCCGAGAACAGGACCCTTGTCGTCGGTGGAA
Source organism: Suhomyces yuchorum (assembly GCA_030571845.1). NCBI lineage: Eukaryota > Fungi > Ascomycota > Pichiomycetes > Serinales > Debaryomycetaceae > Suhomyces > Suhomyces yuchorum. Next base: position 222,653 of record JAJLYW010000011.1, on the reverse strand, counting down.
CCACGGCCGTATAACACGTCCTTGACCTCGTCGTGGACCAAGGTGAATGGGTCGGTGGCCCAGCCGTCCTCCTTGGCGGCTGGTTGGACGTCGTAATGGCCGTACACCAACACAGTCTTCTTGTCTGGAGAGTTACCGTAGCGACCCAAGATCACTGGTGGCAATTGCAAGTTGGCGTCGGCCACTGGTGGAGGCTGGGTACCCAACTCTTTGCGTTGGATGTCGGAGAATCCCAACTCGGTCAATTCCTTGATCAAGAACTCACCCATCTCCACCACTCTTGGACGGAGGGTCTCGTCTCCGGAGACCGAAGGAATGGCAACGGCTTTTTCCAAACGGGAGATGAAGGCAGGCTTCAACTCGTCGATTTTCTGGAACAATGGTTCTAATGGTAACTTTTCGTAACTCATGATAGCGGTGGGTAGAGAAGTTTAGTGATGGGGATGGGATCATTTTGTGCGCGGGACGGAGGTGGTGGTAGTGGTAGTGGGCAGGTACTGATGGCGGTGTGCAGTCCCGCAACGTTCCCGTACTATGAGCGGCGCCGCCTACAACCGCACGGGTTGTAGCGGGACCGAGTCAGCGACGGAAGGTGAAGACGGTGGGCCGTAGGAAGGTTACGAGGTGGGGATGGTAATGGGGACTAGTGGCACGGGAATGTCTAAGTGGGACTTCGAGAGTTGGCAAATGGATAGGAGTGGGGTGTAGTGGTCAAGCATTGCCGAAAGGCAATGTGGCATCATTTCTGGTTGTGAAACTTGGAGTCCGAGTGAAAACTGTGGGGCCGAATAAGGGTAGAGGAGGGCTTTGACAGAATACAGCGAGCCCTAATTGAGACTCACTAAACACCGTAGTCAGAGTTGTGGAAGGCGCTGGGGTGGGGATTTGGAAGTAGGTATACCAAAAAGAGTTATGTCTCAATCACTTACATGGTTGGGCACCATATGTAGGGCCCTGGGAGGAAGTCTATTCGGTACGCCATAGTCGCAGTGAAAAGTTTCACAGAGCTCGTTTCTTCTTCACATCACCAATACCCTACAAGTTAGTTACTGAGGCTAGAATTCGTATTGACGGATTATTTGTATTTCTACAGTCCTCGGTCGTTTTAGGGTTTCCTCCAGCGTGGATGGGACTTCTTCACCTACTTGATGTTCTAAGGTACAGAGTATTCGCGAATTTTGGTCTGTAGTCGTTCCAATTATAGTTGACTGGATTGGAATCGGACTACACCCTTTTCGCCCGTAATGAGACACTTTGTGATGGTAAGATCTACCTCAATTTTCCCTGCTTCTTGAAGTTCTACATAGCCCCTCCTTTTCACCCCCTGACCACGCCCACCCTTAGTAATCTCGTTCTCTAGCTCCCTCACTGGCCCCATACCTAATGTAACGTACCTTTTTTCAATATAGTAAGCACACTACCTAACATCCAACCCATGTCCAGCAGCCCCAACTCCAGCTCCAGCTCGGAGGAGGAGGACTTCTCGGTGATGTCGCTCCTCGGGATCGACCACAGTCCTCCCAGGAAGAAGAAACAGCCAACTCCCGTGCCAAATTTGGGCACTCTTGCCTCAATCTCCACAGCTCCACCGGATCTCTCTGAACTCGAACTCGAGATCCCTGCCATTTTCCAGCACGATGCCGTTAGAAACGAACAGCTTCACCAGCTGGGGATGGACCTTCAGCGGCTGATACTTGAGGAAGAGTCCAAGATCCGCACAGACTACAACGAATTGATCCTGAAGAAGAAACAAATCATCGCAGAGTTGAACGACAACGGAACCAATGGTGTGAAGTCGTATTCCTTGGAACAAGACAGCGAACTCGTGGAAAAGATCATCAAGGAAGAGAAGCACCACAGCTCGTGGTACGTACCCAATCGCCACTTCCATCTTTTCGACATGATCCACACAGTCAGCCTACCTTCCACCTTACCATTTACCGTCCCAGCATCCCTTCTTCATGATATCAACAATCCACAGCGGCAACCAGGACTCCGGAAGCGGCTTCAGCCGGTTCTCGTGCTGTTCGTCAACTACACCTTGAGCAGCTTCACTAACATACTCCAGCTTCAAAAAGTCAACGAGTTCCTTGCCTCGTGGCCACGATCCGTTGTACCTGCTGAGACCCTCGATTCCCACATCTTGATGCTTCAATTGTCTCTGATTGGGTTGAAAACCGAATTTATTAGTCCCAGAAAAGGTACCAAGGGCATTCCTCTAAAATTGACCCATTTCAACCATAACCTCAAATTGTGCATTCTTCGTACCGCTATTGTTCTCAATCTTCACCTAATTGGTGCCCCAAAGGATTCCTACTACGACCAGCTCTTGGAGTCGTTCATGCTAGTTCTCTGTGACTACAACGCCAATGTGACGGAAACTGACCATCTCCAGGAGTTCGTGATGTCGGTATTTCCCCGCTTGGTATCGGGTTTTTCTGAGCTGGTACACCAGGACCGTTACTGTCGCCAGGACTTCTGTTTCCGATTCTACCTCGTAATGAAGTTCTGTGTCCGGCCTGTCACCTACGGCCAGGATTCGCCTCAGGTGCTCTTGACAGAGTACGAGCTCCACTACAATATTCTCCGATTGTTGAATGTGTTTTTTGCGGCCTCTTCCGAATCCATCCAGGTGGTGGTGGCAGCCCTCAGCATGAGGTTCTGGACCTCGGACGAGTCGCTTCTTTTGATCGATTCCTCTGAGCTAGCGCCTTCTTTGGACACAATCGGCCGGCTAGTGGGCAAGATCACCGAAATCAACCTCGTGAAGAGCTTTGACAACCACAACTTGGATGTGGTCAATGGCTTCTTTCTCAACTGCCATCGGGTGGAGCTCCTCCCCTACCTTCTCCGAGAGCTGTACGTGGACGGTGCTGTGTTGCCCAACGGTACAGACGGTTCGGACCCCGACCCCAGGGCCTATGAAGCGGCCCGAAGCTCCAACGTTCGCCGGTTGAAGAATATTGTGGGGCAACTCAACCAGCTCCGCAACTACTTCCATGGTGTCATCCGTACCATCACCTACATCAACACCGCCTCCACCTACCACCGAGAGGAGTTGGCCCGCCGTGCCACCATTGCCTACCACACTGCAAATTACATTCACAATCGCTTTGATAAGGATCTACGTTTGATATCCCAGGACTTCTTCTATACCTAGGATATAAATACCCCGGAATTGATCTGGAAATACGCCGAAACTGGGCCAGCAATGCCTATTTTCTGCCTCCAAAATGGCTCTTCTTCGAGCCTGGATTAGCTCCGGCGTGTCCGGACGCCATGGTCATTCGGGGCCCAGCTTCCTCCAAACAAGCAACATCTATGGTGGAAGCTGTCATCGTCACTGCTCGGTTATTCGCCCGGACCATTCCTGGCCCGAGAATCCCTCAACGTGTGTGCTGACGTAATCGGTCGCAGCTACTCATGGTACTTAAATGGACTTGACTCACTTATCTCCATGTTTCATTTGAACCGTTAGTTTCAACCTTCCCTCAACAGTGTTCTTCCAGAGATTAGTACGAGTGGCCTCTACGCTCAACAGACCTTCTGCAGTTCCCATCTATTTCCGCCCGCTCTCCCACGCCGCCATGACCCAGCATTCTCCTGTCACCTACACCAACCCCGAGTTGTCTGCCGCCGAAACCCTTCCCGGTTGTGTGGTAGAGCTTCCCTATGGATTCGGACCGCTCCCGGAACAGGCCAAAAACAAGCGTATCTTCTTCTTCGACATCGATAACTGCTTGTACCCCAAATCAACCAAGATCCACGACATGATGCAGGTAAAGATCCACAACTTCTTCAAGGATAACTTGGAGCTCAACGACACAGACGCTCACAACTTACACATGGAGTACTACCAGACCTACGGTTTGGCCATTGAAGGGCTTGTACGCAACCATCTGATCGATGCATTGCGCTACAACTCCGAAGTGGACGACTCATTGCCTCTCAAATCCGCCTTACCATACCGCCCCAAGCTCCGCGAGTTGCTTCTTTCCCTCCGTGCCTCCAAGGAATACGACTACCTCTGGTTGATCACCAATGCATACAAGAACCACGCGCTCAGAGTGATTTCGTTCCTTGGATTGGGGGACATCTTCGACGGCTTGACCTTCTGTGACTACGGCAAGTATCCAATCATCTGCAAGCCAATGCCGCAATTCTTCAATCTGTGCTTGGAGACCACCAACGTGGACTTCAACGATAAAGACGCGGTTTCGCGCCAATCGTTCATCGACGATAGTGAAATCAACGTCAAGGCAGCCCTTGACTTGGGTTTCGGTAACGTGATCCACTACGTTGAGTTCGAGAAGGATTTGGCCAAACTTAAGACCAAGGATGATTTTTCCCAGTACTATGGCACTGGCGATAACTCGGACCCTTCCAAAATCAAAATCATCACCGATATTTTGCACTTGAAAAGTGTATGCTAATCAAGAGTTCTCTCCATAGAACCTCCACTGTTTATTAGACAACTATATAGACTAGACTGTTAGACCACCCCAAGACACCTACTACTAATCGATTATCACGACCATTACTTCAATTCTTCTCATAATCCAGGTGAGTCACTCAATAAATTACCACTGGTTACTAACGACGTTTTGTGCAGTTCAGTCCCCGCCACATCAAGGATCTTGTCAAAGATCAATCATTGACAAACGACACAATGTGTACCGCAAATCCTCAGACTACCATTTATTAATACCGAGGTTCCACTGGGAATCCATAATACTCATCTGGTACTCATCCAAGAATCGATAGGCTCAATTCCCTTCAAATAACTATCAAAACTATCAGAATCCACAGAATCATTCGCCGGTTGCTACCCCTTGTATCCCCTCGCCAATTTGCATCTATTTCAATTGACACGCTAGCCTGAAATGTCCTCCCAGAATCAATGCTACAAGGCCAGAATCCTCTTCTTGCATGGATACACCGAATGTGCCTCCAGTTTCTACCGCAAGACTTCCGCCATCAGGGAACAGTTGAACAAACTCAACTACAAGGCTGTCTATATCAATGCCCCGGTGTTGTTGCAGCCCGAAGATGTTCCACCCAACTTGGAGGAATTCTCTGCTAATGAGGCCCACAAGAGAGGCTGGTGGGCCCACCCAAAAGGTGACGAAGGATTCGGTTTGGACAAAACCATCCAGTGCATCAGAAATTACATCGATGAGGGCATCATCCTCTCGGACGCAAGTAATGAGGTGATCTCTGAAGAGGACGAACGGGACAGAACCCTCCCCATTGTTGGGCTTGTAGGATTCTCCCAGGGTGCTGCCTGGGCTGCCATGCTTGCGGACAAGTTCGATGCTACCTTCAACGTTCCAGCTTTGAAATTTGCAGTTCTTTACTCCGGGTGTAAGGTTGATTTAGTGGCCACCAACAACGGCGCTTTTGACTACTTGTATCCTTCGGCCGAGTCCAGAAACGACAACATCAAGTACTTACATGTACATGGAGAGAAGGACGACATTATTCCTCTCGAGCTCGGAAAGACCTTCTACAACATTGTCAAGGAAAACTCGGACTTCATTATTCATCCCGGTGCCCATCTTGTGCCAAATTCGGGACCAAACGTCCAGGAAGTGGCTGACTGGGTTCAGGCCCATGACGTTTGATTAGCATGGAGTGTTGGTTTACCACCAAAGTTATTCATGCTACTACACTTTGATTTCTGATTCAGGTTGGTTTCTTTTTTGGTAGTCCTGGTCACAGAGGACCTCATTTCTATACTATTTGCAATTTATTCACAACTCATCATTCTCTCTCTTTTTGGTAGGCTTTTTTGGCTTCTTTGTGGGCTTCTTGTTGCGACGATAGAAGGAGAAATACTTCTTCTCCTTCGCAGATAAGGGACCCTCTATAGGTTGGGCGCCCGACACCTTGATCACCCACTCACTGATCTTGGTCTTGTCGTTCAACTTTTCTGCGTCGTGACGAACAAACTTGTTGGAGTCCTTGTCGAAGAAGAAGAGTCCCGGCACTGGGCCCTCCAATTGTACGTCCTTTCCGTCTATCTGAACAATTCCGTCGATCAGGTTCTGCTTGATGGGCATAACGCCAAAATTGACCACTCCCAAAAAGTCTATGGCCAAACTTCTCATGAGAGGGCTGATCTGGTTGCTCTTGGTGACGAGCAAGAACTTGGGCTTGGCTCCAGTCAACCAGGGGCCCAAAGTCTTGCTGTTAACACCGGGGAACTTCTTGACATAGTTTTTGAGTCTGGAAGTGAGGAATGCAGACATCGGTTTCAATGCCCGTTCACCATTATACACCTCGGCGGCGTGGCGGCCCTTCTTGTTGCTACCCTCGCTGTACTTGGGGGGACGAAACACCATGATGGTGGGAAAGCCCTGCACTTGGTACTGGGCACAGAGCGGCTTGTTGGAGTCTTTGTCACAGTTCACAGCAGCCACATTCACGGCGTATTGGCCGTCCCTGTGCATGAGCTTGGCCAACTTGGTGTAGGCAGGTACGAGTTGCTGGCAGTATCCACACCATGGGGCATAGAACTTGACCATGGTGGTATAGTTGGAGTTGTGGACCACCTTGTCAAAGGTGGAGGGCGTGAGCTCAAAGATGTTGGTATCTGCGGCATATATGTCTCCCAGAGCCCGTGCTGCCACCAACATCACGACCTGGAGTAGTAAGAGAACTCTGTGAAGCATGACAGGTCCAGAACAGTTCTTAGTAGGCCTCGGTGGGTCGTTAGTGGGTCAGTAGTATTAAAAAGTGGAATCCTAGTGGAACTATTCTGGTGCGAAACATGGTACAAGAGGTTGATGTGTCCTGAGAAGGTGCGATCTCGGTCTATGATGGGACCGATAATTCACAGCACATGACACAACATCAATTCGACTACGTTGGTCCTTTCAGGAGGCATTGAGCATCTTGGGTTGCTTGTGATAATTAAAACGTGTATTCCAATTTTCATATATTTAGGCAGGATGATGAAAATTGTGGATTGCTGGTAGAGAAGTCTAGGGGATGAAGTCAGACATCCAGTACCGATTGACGGCCATCTGGTGCCTTCAAGGCACCCAATGAAGCCTTTTGGAGGGTTGGAGGGTTGGTCACACCGTGACATCGTGTTGGTCGTTGATGGTTGGTGAGCGGACAGGCTCCTCAAATATAGACACCCACAAAGTTCGAGACGTAGACGGCACTGGCTCCGATGGATACGGAGGCAATCAAGGCCTTCAAGATGTAAGAGACGGGGGAGACGGTTCTCTTATCAGCCATGAGGGTCAAAGTCAAGGATGTGAAGGCTATGGTTAGTATTTCATACGGAAGCGGAGTGCAAAAGGAACGTACCAATGATGAGCAAAATGGCAGTGGCAGTGGCTGAGTTGGCAGTCCATCCAGCCGGGGTGATCTCATACGACCCAATCAGGTATATCTTGTTGTAGTCCTCGTAGTTTCTTTCCACAGTCATGTTGATCGATATAGTTAGTGAGTTTGTCGTGTTCGTTTGAATTGGGTGCGTCACGAGGGTGATTGATTTTTCACCGTCCTGTTTGATCTAGTGGGCCACCCCTGTATAACTTAGGGTCTTCTGAGGGGTAGAAAGGTCTTTTTGAGGAGTTTATTAGGGCCTGATCAGTTTCAATGACGTGTTTTGCTTATTTGGTGGAGTTTATAGGTTGTAAAGGAGAAGGTGGGCATGGATGTCGCACTTACCTTGCGAATGTCGCAAATTGGCCAAAATCCTGGCTGATCTCCAGCATTTACTACAGCACTGTAAGCAACCACATGTGTATTTACGCCTGTGTTTTTGGCTTAGTGAATTTTCTGATGGTTATTTTGCTGCTGGTATACATTCTTTACTAGTTAGCTTTTGGGACGGCAAGTATGGCAATTGTATCCCAAAACATTTGTATCTGCAATTGCTAGCAAGTAAGGCAACCAAAAATTACATTTCATAGCTGAATGCATAATATGATGCAAGATGAAACTTTTGCACTACTTAACTCCTCCAAAAAAGTACCGAGATGCTAAAATCCATATTTTGGTTTCTACAGTCTTTGGAGCACCATGCTCACCGCAAAAACCAACTACATCAAATGTCGCAATTCACAGTAACCTTCCTTTCATAATGAGTGGCTGGAACACTATTGACTCGGATGCAGTAAGTAAAGCAAGCATTTACAGGCTTCAATTCTAACTTCAGGGTGTGTTTTCGGAACTCATCGAAAAATTAGGCGTTCAAGGCGTCGAACTCAATGACCTTTACTCCATCGACTCCGATGGTATCCAAGCATTGGATCCAGTGTACGGGGTGATTTTCTTGTTCAAGTACGGTAAGCTCGACAGACAGTTTGCCCTTGATGGAAACAAGCCCATCACAGGAGAATATGATACCAATTATCAAGAAAAGGGAATCTTCTTCGCCAACCAAACTATTCAGAATGCCTGTGCCACCCAAGCGGTGTTGAACATACTTTTGAACTTGGACCTGGTGGATGTGGGCTCCAGTTTAGGTGAATTCAAATCGTTTGTGACTGGGTTCGATGGTGAGATGGCAGGAGAAACGATTTCTAATAGTGATTTGATTCGTTCGGTGCATAACTCGTTCTCTTCTCCTAACTCCTTTATCATAGACGAAAATAAGAAGCCAAAGCAGGATCTGGACGACAAAAACGACGGACTCTTCCATTTCATAGGATACATGCACAGGGATGGTCACATCTACGAGTTTGATGGTTTGAAATCCTACCCAATTAAACATGTCGAATGTTCTAGTAAGACGGAATTTTACCAGAAATTGTCTGAAGTTATCAAAGGAAGAATCTCAAAATATGATGAAAGCGAATTGAGATACTCGTTGTTGGCAATAACAGACAACAAGTTGCAAACCTGTCAGAATAACAACGATATGAACGGTATGAACTACCAACTTGACAAGAGAGATTCATGGAAAAAAGAAAACGAGTTGAGAAGACATGACTATCTTCAATTGATTGTCAAGCTCCTCAAGGATATCAGTGCAAACAGCTCTGATGAGGAATGGGCCCAATTGAAAAACCTGGCTAGGGAAAAAAGTAAAGCTGAGTACCAGTCATACATTGGAAGATAATTAAATACATTATATACATTATTCATAACTGGAGAAGCTGAACAAGCCTCCCCCTGGACCTCTACTGTGTCTAGAAAAGTAATCGAAGTCAATACTGACGGCATTACCCAAGAGAATTGCTCTTTGGTCAAGAGTTAATGGGCCTGCGACCGATGGATATATATCTCCCATTCCCTCAAAAGATGCTGGATCCATTCTGACAATGTATACACCAGTATCGGTGAACATTTCTCTGCCTAATCCTACCCAGTTTCTGTCAACAGAACCGATCACAGATCCATTACCGTCGGAAACTGGAAAATCGAATGACAAGAAGGGTGCATCGATCTTTCCAAATTGGGCAAAGTCTTGGGTTTCTTCATCTTCCAACTTGAACAAATTGTATCTTCTTCTCCATAAATGCCAGCTTTGTATCGATTCACCTAGAGATTCAAATATGATTTGATTGTTCTCGTCGTAGCCCGGTAAATAACACTTGATGTGTGAGTTTATAAACGAGAATGGTCTCTTGATCGTGAGCAACAATTCTCCCTGGTTGTTAAAGACGTCGATGTCGAAGGGACGGTGTAATCTGAAGAACTGTCTACCAAGCATTTTCAATAATCCCAAATCCTTCTCCTCCATGTATCCAACTTGTTCACCCATAGAGTTCATAATCTTGTAACGATTGGCTTGTTCGAACCCAAGGAAAACGTTCATGAACTCAATTTGTCTTTCTATCACCAACGTAGGTTCTTTGAGAAGTTGGTAGATTCCATCTTCTGGAGTTATCAATCCGTTCTTATTTGGGGGTATTTTGAACACAGTATGGCTTGATGCTGGAGACCCTTGGAATTGAGAAAAATTGCTTGATGGGTTTGTATGATATGGAAAATCTCTCTGGTTCTGCTGGTAAGCATTCTGTTCTTCTCTTTGTTGCGCTTGTTGTCTTTTATAGCGCATCACTTCCTCCTCGGAGATTTCATTGGTAAACCTAGTCCGGTTACGTGGAAGCAATAACGAGCTTGAGGTATGAAAGAAACGGCCTGAACGTATCACGTTGGTTCTGAGGCCTCTTGCAATCATCATAATTTATCAGAAGAGGGATTAACTAAGGTCAATGGCAAGGCGGTGGCAATCCAGTACTATGATGGCCACCGTTCTCATACATCGCGTACTAGGTCGTGCGAATAACTAAAAGGTTCCAGTGCTTGTACTTGACAGCTTCGAAGTCTGACATAGCAGCACTTCAGGAGTGTTTCAATTGGCGTTTTAACCGCAAATAACTTTGTTCGTTGCAATTTTTAGAGCTTGGTGGTGCTTTGATGTAGAGATGTATTCAATGAAGACTTTGGCAATCATTAGGGCCAATAAGCCAATAGACCCAACTAGCCCACAAACCCCTTCTAACTGAATGCTCCAACTCGTTCATACAGCCTCAGTACACAACACGTCAACGGTGAAAGTTCTCTGTCGTTATTCAATTCTCGGTTTAACCACTTTTCACATCGTAACTTTTCATTCAAAAAATTACTTCACGACTTTGTGATCAAAATAGCCACTACGCTAGTTAAGCGAACCACGTCAACGAAATCATTGGCTCGAGATATGGCTTCCTCATAAGCTGATGATTTACGATGTTTCGGCAACATTTTTACTGGCTTCTTCGGCTGGAGAATAATCAGATGGGGTCCCACCAAACTCAGTTGGGGTGCCAGTGTCTGCTGTCAGAAGAGCAATAACCTACAACATTACAGCTTTTCGGTTCAATTGCTGATTTTCTGATCCGTTCTGTCTCGGGTCTCATGTTCCAGGTGTCCGAAGGTAAACACCCGTCGGCTTAAGCCTTTTCTGCCGGCCCACCGGCCCATGTGAAAAATGACTAGGAGTCATCGCGACCCCACACCTTCCTGCATGTCCCTTTGACCTCAGAAGTACCGAAGTTTTCAGGGTGTGATCCAAGGGTAAACTGCTTCAAATTACGAGGGAGCTCCCAGTAGTACAGATTGCTCGGTGTTGATGGTGGCAAGCTTGGGGAAGGTAAGAGAAGACATACTTTGAATTGGAAGCAATCGAAAATCGAGTTCTTGGGTCAAAAGAAACGTCGAGGTGAGGTAATGTAGTTTAAGTGATAGCAGAGTTTTTAGATTGCTAATGTCTCTCCACTTATTACACGTCATTTGCAAGATCCATGGGCTTGGTAATGCTACAGGTATCTATTGGTATGTTAATAAATAACTATGCTAACTTTTTAGTCACAGAAGCAATAGGATCATCGCTGGTCAAATGCTTCTTCATGAATTCGTAAACAGTGAAGGTAACAGCTTGACCTGGAGCCACTCTCATGATTCTTGGGGTGATACCCTTGTATAAAGCTGCGGTACCTTCTTCCTTGATCAATTGACGTCCGATCTTGACGATTCTTACCATACCGGATTCGTTAGAGGCATAGGTAGTCTTTTGCAATCTGGTCTTGATGGTATCCAATGGGGCGTTGGACAATGGACCCAAAGCACCGGAAATCAAACCGATAAGAGAGGTTTCCCATGCTGGCAAAACCTCGGTCTTGTGGTATTCTTGCAAGTATTCTTTTATCTTGGAGTAAACGGTGAAGTTGACACCCTGGTTGGTGGCCTGTCTGGCGGCGGTCAAAGACACACCTCTGTAGAAGGTCTTGAAACCTTCCTCTCTGGCAATGACGTAGGCGGCGTGTGGTGCGTTTCTGTACTTAGGAACGTCCAATGGGTCGGCCATGGAGTGATGTTGAGCCTGCAATCTGATCTTGACCACCTCCATTGGGTTCACCACCAACACGGCTTCGGTGATACCTGCACCCACACCGGCAATGAATGTGTTTCCTGTGGAAATAGTGCCGTCTTGGTTGTACAACAACGATCTGTAAAACTCGTAGGAAGAGAACCGGAGCGCCATCTTGGGCACGATTCCGATCACCACGGCTCCCAAACCCTTGTACAAGGACAAGAACGCTTCTTTTTGCACAATGTTGATACCAGTACGGATGAATCCTGGAGGTTTCTGGCCCGACTTACGGTACAACTGCATCCGGACCTTGACGGTGTCCAAGGGGTGACAGCATAACGCTTCGAATAACCCGGCAGTACCACCGGCAATCAAGTCTGTGAGCGAGGTTCCTTTCTTTTGTGTGGACATGATAAGAATAAAAACCGATTTTTCAGTATCTGTAAACCACTGGACAATTGCACTATTTATATAAATCCGGGGTCCCGCTTGGGGGGTGTGAAATTGGCGACTTCCCTTGCCCCGAGGGTGTTTGCGAGGTGGGCACATGACTAGGCCGCGGGTCAACTGTTTGTCCAGGACTAACGGAAGCACTTTTACCGAGAGCTACTGGACGTGCGGTGGCTGGGTGTCTAGTGGGCCGGTGGGTGGTTGGCTGATAGGCTTCCGGTGACTGGGGCCGCCGGGGGCCGGTGTTGCTCCGAAGGTGAGCGGTGCTGGACGCGATTGGTCGACAACGTGGGCCATGGGCCAAAAGGCCCAGCCTAACTCCGAGTGTGGGGGTGACTCGAAGTCAATAGTCCGGGGTAGGCCGGGGAAACACTTCCATAGCCGGGGATCAACCTATTGGTAGATAAGGTGGGGCTTTGTGGCTGGGTGAGGGTTTTCTGTTTGGGCCCGGGTAATGTGTGGTGGGATTGGTTGGGCTGGTGGGCGGTGTTGCAGCAGGTTGGGTTTGGTCTGGTGTTCGGGGGTTTGTCTGGGTGTTGTCCGAAAGTTGTAGGAACTGGCTGGTGGGACTGATCGTAGTGGTTTCAGGAGTGGAATCCAAACTGTGCAAGTTGCCGATCCCAAACCTTCTGGTAACCCGTTCCTGGGCCCTGTGTTTTTGTTGTTAAAAGGGTGGCTGCAGCCGGGCCATTCTTCGGATCTGAAGGTTCCCGGCACGGAAGAATCATCTCGCAAAGCGAAATCTCGTAAACTGGAACGTTCCTGGCCAAATGTGGAACCCGGATCAATAGACACAATCCTCCTTTCGGAAAGGTACTAGTGGTGTATTTTCTGGGTTGGGGTTTTTTTTGGGTTCCGTAAACTAATCGGGGCGATCCGAGCATTAAATGTGTAATTAGAAAGCGCATGCCCATTACCAGCTGTTGGGTTTACAGGGGCTGTACACGTTAAACATATCTAGTAGAGTGTGGCGGTAATATAGTTGATACTGAGGAAAGGAGACTTCTGGTGTCACACCATGATGGAAGCCACTTCGAAATTCACATATTTGGGATTTTTGAACAAAATCTCCAAAAAATAGAAAAACTGCTTAATCAATAGATTGACTGAATCCTGGACGTACAATGGCAACAAATCAAATTCGAACCAGGTTTCTGTACGAGTTTTCAAGAATTGTAGGTGTATTCTGATAACTGCATCTACGGATAGCACGCGTTTCCATCCCGTTGATGTGGCCTCTTCACTATCGATAACGGAATAAATACGGGTGGTTTTGAAAAACAGGAGCAAGTACTCATTTCTTTTCTGTTAGTATTGGTCGAAAGCGATGAATTTTCTCTAGTGGTACTTACCTTTGGTAATCACTAGCTTGGCTTTTTTCATCGAAAATGCGCTCAATAAGCACCAAATTGGTCACAATACGCTGGAAAAGTTGGCATGTGCCAGCTTCCTTGTCATGATCCCTTATGGCTCGATATGTTACAGATAGTGGATTTCGGCGGGACCCCATTTCATTCCTAATGGCGAAATATGTATTTGTGAAAATTACGCATATATATTAATTGTTTGCACCCATTTACTCATTGGCAGTGTTCAAGGCAGCAGCAGCGTTAGCAGTGGCCACGGAGGGCTCTAATTTGGATTCGGCCTCTTGTTCCTTCTTTAACTCGGATAATCTCTTTGCTTCGGCGTGGATCAGCTGGGCATCTCTGCTGATGCTCTTGTAGAATTCATGCACCTTGAGACCTGCTGAAGATGAGGCTGCCTGCTCGTAGTATTTGGAGAGCTTGGCGGTGTAGGGGGAATTTGCAATCAGAGTGGACCACGAGCCAAGGGTGTTCTGCATGTTGGAAAGGTTCTTGTTTGCGGTGGAGTCTGGTTCCTGTGAATGGATGTATTTCTCATCCAAACCCGTGAGGAAATTCTTGAACGAGGTACTGATACCCTTTTCGTTGTCCACTTCGATGGACTTCTCCACGATCTTATCGCTGAGAACGTAACCCTGACTCAATATCTGGGCCATGATGGCGTATTTGGGCTTCTCCTCCTGAGAAATATCGTCATATTGGCTATCGCCTGTGACGGTGGTGCCTGCACCCAGTTCCACTTCTGCGCTATAAGCAGGAGGAGCCCCCGAACCTCCTGAAGATTCCACCACTTCAATTGGCACTCCGTCCAATTCGGCATCGTTGAGCAAAAGTGCCGTGCTCAATGCCTTCTCTGAGTCAAACACAATCTCATATGATTGGAATTTGTCTGATTTTTCAATAGGGTTGATACTTTTGATCTTACCGCAGAAGGAGAAGAATTCCCTTATCTTGGTGACATCGACGGTAGTTGGAATATGAGAGACTGTTATAGTAGACATGATTGTATGTTTTAATGTTCTGGAGATGATGGAATGAGGTTGTGTCCATCCCCCGCTTTTATATTCTTCTTCCCTATTGATTGCTGCGAGTGTGGGTGGTCATCCTTACACCGCCCCGTTAAGCACCTATTGCTGGTGGCAAACTAGAGCTTGTGGTTTTTGTTTATTGGACTGACAACATTGCTGGGGGTGGCCCCAAGCTTTGTGTCATGTGGTACCAGGAATGATGGTGAAACACTACAATTTTCGAGACATTCTTACCGTTGATTGCCCTGATAATGTGAGGGTCAAGGTTGCATCGAGAAATATTATCAAGTGCACGTCATGGGGCTACCATGGGGATACTATGGGGCTACCATGAGGCTACGCTGTGCTAGGGAAAGTTTGTATTTCAGCCGTTCTAGTGGTATCCAATGGGTACTCTGTTGGATACCTGGGAATGTAGGCTTAACCAGGAGATGAAAGTGTTGTTACTGAGCCTCTTGAAGATCACAATAGTCTCCAACTCCGGGAACAAGCTCCCCCACCTGCTCTTTTGAAGCAATGTTGACATGCGAGGATATTTTACGGGTTGTGATGGGACCCTGAAGGCTGAGGCTAACTTTTCACTGATCACTGCACCTTATGCGACTCCCTCAGTATTACGTCATAGGACATATTTATGGGGAAGCCTCGAGCAACATGAACTACTGAACAGCCAGTGCACTTCATAGAAGCAAGAAGCTCATGGAAGCTCATGGAAGCTCATGGAAGCTCATGGAAGCTCATGGAAGCCAGTGCAGTTTGAAAGTCCATGCTGGCCTGGAATTCTCGAGCCACTAAAAGTAAAATGTCCCCGATGGTTTGGTGTAGTCTACATCAAATCTATTCAAATATCATTAATACATAACTAAAGAAGGGTTTGACCTAATGCACATCTACCAATAGCGCAAGCAGCACTGACGGTGTCTAAAATATGTTCCTCAGTCTCGGCCAACATTGGGTTGGTCTCCACGATATCCAAGGAACTCAAGAGTCCGGATTGTGCAACTTCTTCGGCAATGAATAAACCTTCTCTCAAAGAAAGACCACCTTCGACTCTGGTACCAGTAGCAGGCACAAAGGATGGGTCAATGGCATCCACGTCGTAGGACAAGTGGACAGGGAATTTTCTGTCTGGGTTGACAGCATCCAAGGCCATCTCGACGACCTTACCAATTCCGTACTTGTCAACGTGGTACATGGAGAAGGCTGGAATGTTGTACTTTCTCAAGATGGCCTTCTCACCCTCGTCGACATCTCTCAAACCGATGTAAACCAACTTGTTTGGCTTCAAGTTTTGAGGAATCCATTCGAACTCAGGTGGGTAGGTTTCTGGGTCGATACCCATGACGAAGGACATTGGACAACCGTGCAAGTTACCACTGTCGGTGGATTGAGGGGTGTTGATGTCGGCGTGGGCGTCAATCCAGAGAACACAGGTGTCTGGGTTGTGTTCCAATGCAGCAGAGACGGTGGCAGAACCGATGGAGTGGTCACCTCCAATGGTAAGAGGAAGTCTGCCGGAGGCCAAGGTGGACTTGACTTCGTCGTGGATCTTCTTGCAACAGTCGGAGACGATGGCGGCGTTCTTGACACCGTACTTGTCCTTCTCGTTGGACTTGATTTCTTCGTAGTTGGTGCCGTCCAATGGGTTGGCGATTTGGGTTTCCCAGCCCAAGGACTTAATTTGCTTCTCGAAACCGGCGTTCAAGATGTATTCAGGGCCGAGCTCCACACCTCCTTTGGGTTGACCTCCGGAGAATGGGGCTGTGATGATGGTGGCCTTCTTGTTTGGGTGGAATTTGTATTCGACTGATGTTAGTAATGAGATGAGATGCGAGGGGGGGGAGACACCGAAGCGAATTCAATTCGGTGCCACGCACCCCAAACTGGGAGATGGCCATGGGGAGGCAGTTACGTACCAGACATGCTAATGAGGAGTAGGAAATGTAGTTCGTCTGGGCCATTTATATAAGTTTGGGCTTGGGGTGTTTATCAGCCATGACAGAGGTGGATCGAGTGCTAACGGCAGGAGCATGCGAGCATCGCGTTCAGTAGGAGATTCCGATACGCGTAGGGAAGGCTCATGCGGCACGAAACAATGCGGAGGCCTGGGACGGAACCCATGGAAGGAAAAAGAGATATCGGGGGCAAAAAAGGAAAAGGGGAGACAACACGGAAAGCTATTTCCGTGTGGTTTCAAATCCATCATGCAATGAATTCTGGGGCCGCTTCGTCCGCCATCTCGGTGCTGGTGGTGCTCGACGGGCCCATAGGATGCTGGAATTGCAGGCACGGGGCACTGAGGCCGTAGGGCCCCGTGCAACTATTTGTCGGAGTCGCGACAAATGTGATTGAAATTGGCTGAGGGAAATAGAGACATTTTGAGGGACTTAGTAAGCTGAAACCGGAGCATTGGCCTTAGCCTGGGCCTGAGGCTGCGAAAACTCGCAGCAGCAACGTGTTCGGCTCTGATAGCGTTTTTTTGCGGCAGGCCCCAGCGAGCGCCGAAAACGTTGCGATAAATGGATTGTGGAGGTGAAGTGGAGGTGGAGGTGGAGGTGGACGTAGATCGGAGGGCAAGCCAAGCGCGAGGCAGCTGGAAATGGAAAAGTGAGGGCCAAGGCAGGAGGAGGTCAGTGTCAGATGGAGAGACGCGGAACGGAGCGGGGCACCATGCTGGCGGTGTTTGGCTCCGCAAAGGGTATTTTCTGGTGGGAAACGGGTTGGGCATTCGGAGTATGGCGCGGAAAGCCGAGACCGAGCCCGACCGTTATAGGGACATTAGAGATGGGAAGATTGGGAAATGGCGTGGAGTGGGTAGAGCGGGTGAAGGGGGCAATCATGTGTTATGGGGATCGGGGTCACTTTCAGTAGACGGATTGGGGTTGGGGTTGGGGTCGGGGGTCTGGTCAACCTTCTTCTTTCC
>JAJLYW010000011.1:0-204964 GCA_030571845.1 Suhomyces yuchorum | reverse complement strand
GGAAGTAGTGTTTTAGTGCAAGTAATGTTGGCCATCGTCCTTGATTAAGCTATATGCTTGTGTATGAGAGCCGATGTTGGTTTCGAGTGTTGCGGTATTTCGAAAGAATTGGTATGTAAAACAGACATCGTACGCCCAGGCAAAGAATATACGGGATGGAACCAGGGTGTTTGAGTCGTAGATAATTCAGTGTACACTGCTACTTCGAAACGTTAAGTCACCGGTTTCTGCAATTGCGTATCCATAAACTTGAGGTTCCATATGCTTGAGGTCCTGAAGTCTGAGGTTCCTGAAGGTCAATGGTACCACCCCGATAAGACTCAACATCCACATCGCTTCATTCCCCTGGTATGCACACCTACACTATCGAGCCAATGTCTCAATTAGCACCAATCCCCGAATCGCACCTATCTCTCCGTTTTAATCTGCTCCCATGGCTCTAATCTGTCCATTCGGTCCATGCAATTACACCCGTGGATTCTACCTGTAACTGGCTAAAGCTTCCGAAACGACCCCGGCTATTGGCACTGACTTTCTGCTCTACCGGCTCACCGGTACGCTTTCGTCACAACATGCAAACCACCGTGGTTGACGGAAGTTGCAGTTGCAGTTGCAACCTGCAACTGTCGCTCCCCGGCACACGGTTCCACAGCCCCACAAGTGTCACGGTTCTCCGCCAAGGACCACCCGTCACTCATCGACCCCAGCGTGACCTCTGCCACTCCACCTCGTGGTCCCCTGCCTTTCACTGCTCCAAGATCGGTTGTCCCCCGCGGCCTCCACTGGGCTACTCACACCGAACATTTTACCGAGAACTCACCCACCAGCGGCGGCGCACGTGACCGCGCGCCACCGGGGCCGGTCCGATTATCCCCAGTGGGAGAATCTAGACGAACGTCACCGTGGCAGATCCGCTGCACACGACCGAGCTCCAACGGCACGGTGCCTCACGTGGGCCGGCACCTTCTCCCCGATCTGTCGCCAGGCGTAATCCTCGCTGCTCCTCCATCGTCAATCCTTTGTCCATCGCCTACTGCACAAACCGTTCCCACCTGCAGCCCGCTGCATCCACTACTTGCACTTTCTGGTGTCTTCTTCTCCTCCAACGGCCTACCCGAATCTTCCTGGCCCCACCTGTCACCACCCAGGGCCGCCAACCTTTGAACCCCACACACTACTGTTATCTATACTACCGCATCGCGACTCACGTGGCCCTGCTCGACCCTTAGTAGCACGTTTTGCAGACCTTTACCCACATCTTCCCGTTTTATCGCCATAACACCACCAAAAACACCGTTTACCTGACCGGAAAGCCAAGCTGTTGCCGCGATGAAGTTTGGTAAGACGTTTGTCAACCACCAGATCCCAGAATGGTCCATCTACTACATGAACTACAAGCACTTGAAGAAGGTGATCAAGAGTATTGATGGCGTGGCCAATGACGATGATCCTGCTGCCAGCGTGGAGACAATTTCGGCGGTGATAGCGTCGTTTTTCTTCGAATTGGACAGAGACATCGAAAAGGTCAACGAGTTCTACAACAGCAAGTTCAATGAGTACTTCCGCCGTCTCGACAAGTTGATCCATGTGTTGGGCTATTCCAATGCCACCATCAACCACCAGGTGGAGTCCAACGAGGAGTTGGATGAGATCATCTCCATCCTTCTTGAGTTGCGGGCCATTTTCCGTAACTTGAAATGGTTTGGTGAGTTGAACCACAAAGGATTCGTCAAGATCTTGAAGAAGCTCGACAAGAAGATTACCATGACCTTGAAAGACTTGCATGATCCCGACTCCGAGCACCACCATGATTTCACCACCGATATCTCCAGCAATAATAAGGAGAACTACCTCACCACAAGAGTCAATGCTTTACCCTTTTCCAATGGTTCCGAATTGCTCTCTAGTTTGGATACCATCAACAATATTTTGAACAAATTAGGCGATGAAGATGAAAGCGCAAAATCAGACCAAATTCCCAAAAGCTTCGAATTCCTCAAGATCGGGAACAGAAGAAGATACTCGTTTGATCAAGGGTTCTTGGAACACTACTATGATCTAATCTCACAAAACTCCCACGAAGCATTGCTGAAGGATCTTTCGGAAATCACTGATAAATCGAAGCTTACTTTGAAGTTCTTGATTTCTCTTTTATCAAGAGCAACTTTGGGTAATTCTGTCCAATGTATCGATGTTTTGTTTGATTTCTTGACTAACTTCGTTTCAGAACACTCATCATATGAAGGTAATCCATTGTATGATAAATCTGACATTAGTGGTAGAAACTTCTTTCACCAATACATCACCAGTTTAGGCAAGAAGCAAGTTATCAAGGAGCAGATTGTCACTCCCGGTGAATCCTCTGACATGGACAGATTTTTTGGAAACAAGAATGGTCCAGACGGTGGAGACCAAATCACCGATAACTCAATCCATGGATTTAAATACATCTTGAACAAGTTGGACAGTGCCAAGCTTAGAAGTGTCTTGATGGCACATGATAACTACTCGAGAACTCCATTGCATTATTGTGCTCAATATGGTTTGAAGGATGCCACTAGAATTTTGATAAACTACCTTCATGAATGGGAGCTTATTGACTCTAATATTTCGATTGATAATGTGGAGACTTGGGGTGATCAAGAAGGTTTAACTCCTTTGCATTTATCTATTATCGGTAAACATCCCAAGACAACAGAGAATTTGATTTTGGCCAACCGCAAGAATACCTTGGCATGTCCAGAGCTTTTGTTATTAGCTGTCAGGCTCAATTCTCCTCTCATCTTGAATTCTTTAATCACTCAAGGAAAAATCGATATTGACTACACTGATGCAGAACATAACAACGAAACCGCTTTATACATCGCTGCTAAATTGATGTATTACAATCTCGTTGAATTTCTTTTGGAAAATGGAGCTAATTGTGAATTGGGAGAAAACTTGTTTGGTTGGACCCCCATCTTCATAGCTGCTGCGGAAGGTGATAAATCAATTGTGAAATTATTATTGGAGTTTGGCAGTAAATTTGACATTTTCGATTATTCGGGATGGTTACCCATGGAGCATGCCAGTTTGCGTGGTCATTTGGAGGTAGCTGAATTATTGAAACCAAGCAATAGCAACTTGTTATTGTATGATGCTGATCATCCAGAGAACAATATTCCTAGAATTAATGCATCACAAAGTCCTCCAGCTGATTCTTCTAGACCAAGCATTTCTCCAACCAATACTTCAGACCCTATTACTTCAAGGCCGGTTTCTCCAGATGGGGAATCCTCGATTGACAGATTACCTGAATCAACTAAAAGAACGGTCAACGATGTTTACAAGCAGTTGAAACACACCGGATCTTCTGGTTCGATTCCTAGATCCAAATCCCCCGTTGCTAGACAAAGAAATAGAAATGTGAAGCCAATTAAATCATTTGGTCATCGTTATTTGAATGAAGATGAATGCTTGATTTTAATTACATTGGGTACAACCGATCTCAGGGACCAATCTAAGCCTGTTGATTTGAACAAGATAAGTTTGGCTAAGACATTTTTCACCGAGTTGGATACTGCCCTTTCCTTGAAGATAACTTGTCGTGACAAAACTACAAATGAGGCTGTTGAAATACCTGTTACTATTGACTTGCCATTGGAAGATCAACACGGCAGTGCAACAGACCCAATCTCTTTCAAATTGGTCAATGGCTTGAATGCGGACGATGTTATCATCACTTTTGACTTGATTCCAACATATCAATACACTAGTAAGAAGGAAAAGATATTAGGAAGAGCGATTGCGTTATTGAAAGATGCTTACACAAGTGTTGGAGTGAATTTAAGGTCATTATACAACAAAATCACCTTACCGATCCTTGACTCTTCTTCATTGGATATTTTGGGAAGCTTGAGATTTGAATACATGTGTGTCAAGTCATTCAATCACAAAGCCATGAACATTTCCAGATCTGACACTTACTGGAAACAATTAGTTTCTACTAGGGTCATCGGTCATAGAGGATTGGGTAAAAACGTCAGCAGCAGAAATTCTTTACAATTGGGTGAAAATACTGTGGAATCCTTCATTGCAGCTGCTTCATTGGGTGCTTCTTATGTGGAATTTGACGTTCAATTGACGAAGGATTTCATTCCAGTGGTATACCACGATTTCACGGTCGCTGAATCGGGAGTTGACATTCCAATGCACGCATTGACAGTGGAGCAATTTTTGGGATTGAAGGACGACGAAAAAGAGCACAAGCATCACCACCATTCAAATGGACAAACTCAGGATGATGAAGTTGTTCACAAGGTGAACAGACCTAGATCTTTATCTTCATTCCCCTCTGCACCAAATTTCCAAAACAAATCCAGGAGTCATACCCAATTTTCCAATCTCAGACATGATGATGCCATTGATAGGGAATATAAGGATCAAATCAACAGAAAGATGATGCTTACCAGGACTTGGAAGAATAACGGATTCAAAGGAAATGCTAGAGGTTTTTCTGTCGCTTCCAATTTCGTTACATTAAAAGAATTGTTCAAGAAGTTACCCAAAAGTATTGGTTTTAACATCGAGTTGAAGTACCCTATGTTGGATGAGGCAGAGGAAGAAGGAATGGGTGAAATAGCCATCGATCTCAACTTCTACATTGATACTATTCTCAAGGTTATCTATGACGAAAACTCGGATGGAAGAGATATCATCTTTTCCTCATTTCATCCAGATGTATGTTTGCTTCTCTCCTTGAAGCAACCAACCATACCTATCTTATTTTTAACTGAAGCAGGAACTGCTTTTAGAGCTGATATTCGTGCTAGCTCGCTTCAAAATGCCATTAGATTCAGTAAGAAGTGGAATTTGTTAGGAATTGTCAGTGCCGCTGAAACTTTGGTCCAAACACCAAGATTAACCCAAGTGGTTAAATCTTCTGGATTGGTCTGCGTTACTTATGGTACCGAGAACAATGATCCAGAGTTGGCTAAAATTCAAATGAAAGCAGGTGTGGATGCTGTCATCGCAGACAGTGTGTTGGCTGTCCGTGAAGGTATGAGAAAGGACCAAGAGAGTATGAAGGAGCGGGAAGAAGTAATTAGCGAGTAATCATATCCTATAGAGTTGGATATCCTAGACAATTATAACATACACATGCGATCCGTAATATTCATAGATGAAGAAGTGTAATTACAAATCTAAAACCACAAACTCTTCTAGAATGTAAATTACCTTGTTATGTGACTAGTTCTATTTATCTTTTCATGACTGGCTTTCGTTTGAGTCCTACGATACGTAAGGTCATGAATCTATTCCAAAACCAACTATACCTGAAAACATTCAGTAAGCATCAAGTAAGCACAACTAGTGTTTGGACGGTCTCTGTGACCCTGGAAATGGAAATAGCTTTATTAAGAAATATTCTGGCCTCCCACCTTCAATTACATAAATCAATCCCGTGATCTCGGACATCAAATTTCAATACTGAGCATTGTGGGGGTTTATGGATAATGTCTAACATCCCTAATAACGATGGGTTCACCAGGCCCAATCAACCAATATCACGCAACAAGGCCATTTCCTCGGCGACTTCGGCTTCTTCTCAGGGATCTGGTCCCGGAATTCACGGAGTCCATGTGAACGCCGCTAGAGAAATGGTCAATTTACATACAAGAGGGCGTGTTCCTCAACAGACCTCCCCCAACACATCATCTTCTACTTCATCCGCTTCATCTTCGACAACATTCAATGCCACTAACTTTGCTAGTGCATTTCCTGGGGCATCCAGAACACCAAGAGACCCTGCTCTGGCCCTGAAAGTATCGGTCCCAGCAAAAGCACATTCAGGAGATTGCCAGAATCCACAATGTGAGCATTGTGGAAGTGTAATTATTCCAGCTCCTAGTGCATCTTTCCCAATTCAAGATAAGCCATCCATAACCATCAATGACTGGAGCATATACACCATAAAAAAACCCATCCTTAACTCTGCAGAGTTGGATTACCTCAACGACAATAAATTCGACTACCCATTGCCAGAGATGATTTTTGGAAACAATTTGGTGAAGTTGGTGAATGATAAAACCGGCGAATCGATTGAGTTCGATGCAGTCTCGGCCTTGGAGTCGCTTGAGCCCGATTGCAAGCTCAAGGTAAGTTATCACCAGGAGTGGCTCAGTTCTCGTCGATCAAAAATGTCCTCACTGTCTGAGAAGTCGGAAAAAGCTTTGAAAGAGAACTCTAACAAAGATATCGCTAAATTGACGGACAATTTGGATACATTGAAGCCATACGACTGGACGTATTCTACAAACTATCGTGGGAAGGTTTCTGATAAGCTTCAACTCCACCCTACTGAGGAGCAAATCCCCGTTCAGAAACTTTTAAGGCCAGACCCCATCCTCTTTTTCGACGAATCCATACTCTTTGAAGACGAATTGGGAGATAACGGAATTTCCATGCTCTCGACTAAGATCAGGGTCATGCCATCGTGCTTACTTCTTTTATGTCGTTTCTTCCTTCGTATCGACGACGTGATATTTAGAATAAGAGACACTCGGGTTTACATAGATCTCGAAACAAACTTGGTGTTAAGAGAGTACAAAGAGCAGGAATACCCATATGAAGATTTGTTGAAGAAGGTGTCACACAAGAACTCTACTTCCAACGACCCTAAAAAATTGTTACGAGACACAAACTGGGTTGCCCAGAATATACCTGTGGTTAGCACACAAATAGAGTCCAACCAAAGCTAAATTGAGTATACCTTGTTTATTCTGTAGTTCCGATATACTAGTTATAACCTATTGGGACCAAAGGTTATGTTGGGTAGTGCGCGCACCGGTGTTGAGGTATCACTAAGAATTTTTCAGTTCTCTTTCAACATAACCACCATGTTCAAGTCTACCAGCAGGCTCGTGGGCCTGGTTCTCTCTGGAGCCTCCAAAAGATCCATACACCAAGTTCCCAAACTAAGAAACGAAGAAAAATTCATAGCCAATGGTATCGAAGGGTTGTACTCTCCACAAGGGTTCCAAACTGCCTGGAACGATTATCAAAAGTTCTTGACTTTGAACTTGACCTTGCATACCAACGGAACTGAAAATGAGTTGAGAACTCCATACCAGATCTTATTGAAAACAGCCAAACAAACTACTCA
This sequence comes from Suhomyces yuchorum, assembly GCA_030571845.1. Taxonomy (NCBI): domain Eukaryota; kingdom Fungi; phylum Ascomycota; class Pichiomycetes; order Serinales; family Debaryomycetaceae; genus Suhomyces; species Suhomyces yuchorum. The sequence goes on along the minus strand of JAJLYW010000011.1, from coordinate 197,820 downwards.
ACAACACATTTTCCATTATGCATCCCAAGCTCACAATAACCACTTTGTGATGGAGCAATTAGCAGACAAGAGCGAGGCCGAAAAGACAAGACCATCTAGAGCTTTGATGGAGAAACTCGCTTTCCAGGACATTCCTGATCTCGAAACTTTCAGAGAAAGAATGTTGTTGTTGGCTGATTCTTCCTTCGGACAAGGATGGGTTTTCTTGGTGGAATTACAAGACAAGTCCTTAAGAGTTATGAGATGCAACAACGACGGTACACCTTATTACTTTGGTAAGAACCAATCTTTGGACTTGAATGGTGGTGTTGATGAAGGTAGTTTCGAATACTTGAACACCTTGAACGAGCGCGCCAAATCCAAGGAGAAGGACTGGACTTTGCCAATCTTGGGTATCAACTGTTGGGATGTGGCTTACGCTAAGGATTATGGTTTGACCGGAAAGGCAGACTACTTGGCCAACGTTTGGGATTGTATCAACTGGGATGTGGTCAACAAAAGACTTTTCCAAATCTGATAATAGATGATGACATGTAAATAGATAATCGCTAGACATCTAGCTCTTCAAAGCTCAACATTAGTAGTTCTTTCACTGAAAAATCGTTAAACTTGTTGATGTTCAAAACCAGCTGAAGAACCGTCAACCTGTCAGATATTTTGGCACAATCATTGATGATACCAAGGAGATCATCATCATTGTACCAGTTAATGGGCAAACTTGTAATGAAAGAAGGGATAAAATCGCAAAGCTTGCTCAAAAAGTTCCATCTGGTGACCAAGTCATGATAATCTCTCTGGATTTGTCTTTGTTCTTTCTTGGACATATTATCAAGCTCATTGTCAATTCTTTCTGATTTTTCTGAAACTAAGCTTATCGACTTACTTTTCAATTTGTCATTCAAATTTTGCAAAGTGGTAATTTCTGGCTTTAGTGTATCCATCACGAACTTGTAAACCTCATGTGAAAGAATACTGTAATTTTCTTGTCCCTCTTCTTGTTTCTTCATTTCACGCATCAAATCAAATACCAAACCATCGGAAGTATAAAGGTTCTCTAGGTTGGCCAAGAGGTTCATCTCGGAAGAATTGAGATCTGTGTTAGATTGATGAATAGCTCGCAAGACAGGAAGTGCATTCTGCACAATACCGTTCAAAAGCGTCTCTGTCTTGATCTTTTCGTTGTGCAGCTTCAAAAAGTGTTCAAGATTTTCGGGCTTAACAAATGGATAACGGTCGGTTATCTGTTGATACTTTGCGTGGATCTCGTCAGGACTGCACGATTGTAGTTGCTTCAATTGACTCAAGTAGAGAAGGCGATTAGACTTTTGGAATAGCTCCTGATACGCCTGCGTATATTCTGCCTCTAAGGCCCTGATCTCGTTATTAATTATGTCACTTCCGTAAGGAATACTCTTGGAATAGGTTGGAATGCCATATGTGTGAGACAAAATGGAGGTTGTCGATAAAAACCCGTCGCATGCGGCGCTGAGGTCTTGTGACATTATATGCTGATTTTAAGAATGGTTGGAGTCGTGGGTTCGAAAGCAATCAATAACGGGCCATTGGTTGTCTTTCTAGGCGTTATGTGTTTCTCTCTTGTTGATATTGATACCGTCGCATGTGACCAATGTCACGTGCGTGATTTATCAACAACTTTCCCAGTTGAGAGGTAGGCACTAAGACAGTAACAGAAATGGCATCAGTGGCGGGAGTAAAGCAGAAATTGCTACTTGTTGCTCGTTCGGCTGCATACGTGAACTTTGAGCCCAGCGACATCCAGAAGTACCACCATGAAACCGAGAGATTTCTTGTCAATTCGTCTGACGAGCTTGATGCGGTGGAACTATTCGACGTGTACGAAATGCAGTTCCATTTGTCGTTGATTGTGGGTAGCGACATCGAAGCCAAGGCCATCTTGGACCGTCTCATAGATCAGTTTGGATCCAACAGTAACTCACAGCGGATCAAGTTGCTACAATCGAAATACTACGAAGTCAAGGGAGAAGACATGGAAGCATTGAAAGTGTTGGGCCAGAACCCTGATGAAATGAGATTATCACGGAGATTGACCACCAACAGTCGTAAGAAGGGTAATACCGAAGAATATATCCACAACTTGAGTTTCTATTTGGGGCTACAACCCTCTGACTTGATATCATGGGCCGAGTTGGGTGAAGTTTATGCTGAGAATGGCCACTATGACAAGGCGGTATACTGTTTGCAAGAAATATTATTACAAGAGCCATTTGCCTATCCGATTTTCTACAAGGTGGGATTGTACACTTACTACCGGTTCTTACAGGAATACGAACAATTGAAGACCGAACGCAAGGATAAATTGTGGGAATTGGCGGAAATCTTAAAGGAGGCCCGTGACCATTTTTTAAGGGCAGTGGAGATCTGTGATGTCCACACCAAAAGTTGGTTAGGCATTTATCTTGTGAGTGGACATCCATTGCATGAGAAATTGCGCAAACTTAGCTCTTTGAAAGACGTCAATAAATACTTGCAGGAAGACGAGAAATTGAGGGCCTTGAGTGAGAAAAAGCTTCAACAGCTCGATAAAGAGGTGTTGGAGCAGGCAAAACGTTAGCCTCAATCCAGGAAAGATTACATAGTTTCAACTATAATAATGTGACATGGTATGCCATTTAATTGTAGACGGTTTGCACTATCTTGTTCTGTGGGGCCAAGTATGTCATAAGTGGTTGCTCCTACTAAGTACGGTAAAGAATGCATCGTTAACCAATTTGCTGGACAAGTTAGTGCAATGTTGGCTATTTTCCATCTTTAGGGCCATTTAAATTCACCAAAAAAAAAAGAGCTTTTACATTGAAATTATTCAGAACAACCCTTTGGCTGTGTCCAGATATCTGTGATCTTCGCTAGTTACCGAGTATGATACTCAAGTCAGTTTCTTTACCTCTACATGTAGTGGGCATGTGCCAGTAAACGTGCCTATGGGAGACCAGGGCACATCACCAGAGTTGCTTCCAGTAAGGAAGGACCCTATCTGTCAACTTCACCAACGACATGGGTCCACCAAGGACCACTGTGATCACAGTTGCTCCTTTCCATGAGGTTCATAAGGTGGAAGTAATGGAACATTAACCAATGGAGATCATGGAAGTCATGGCGATGCCTTCGCTCAAATCGAAAAAGTGAGATGTCTCAGTTCGATTGAAACCCCAACGGGTGGTCCAACCAACGATTCAAACACTATCAAATAGTCCTCGTAATCCCCCTGTGGTTCTCTTCAGGCATGTACTGACTGAAGCTAGGGTCGTACTTCGTTCTCATCGCCATCGCCATGAGGGTCCTATGGGCTGGCTTCAATTGAACTAAAATGCCAGCCATGTCCGTTCAAAATCACCAAAAGCGACCCATAAGCGACCCATCTAGGCCCTAGGTCCTCCGGCAACCTTCTGATAACATTCTGACAGCATACTGGGCTTAAGCCGCTGTATGTTCTTCAAGGACTTCAGTTCTTCTCTACATGGTTCTACGCATCTTCACATTAATATTCTCATACATTAGCTATAAATCCATAAACAGCATTAAATTTGCTCAACTTATTTCTTTTCGCCACACTTGCAAGAGGAGGACTCAGCACACTTGCAGTTCTCACCGCACTTGCAGCCTTGGGATTCGGAGGAGTAGATAGCGAACTTCATGTTATTAGATTGTTTGATTTGTTGATGAGTAGTAACAGGGAAACACCAGGGGTTTATATAGTGGAAGCAACGGAGTGGCCTGGCCACGCCTAGCCACCAATCAGGCATACAACCCGAGGGCGTGCGCTCACCGGGTTGCGGTGTTAATGCCACCGAATAGAATCCGATTTCATGTCCGCACAATTGCCGCATCGGGTCAACGGCGGGGTTCCGACAGCCAAAACCGCTCAGAATCCGTCACGTGTGAGGGGGTTTTGCTGTTGCAGTCGGCCAGGGAGTGACACCATCAGATCAAATGCATGGAAGGAACGCTATGGAACAGCTTGGAACATATGCACAGAACAAACAGATGAGATGACGGGGTTGATCTCAATGCCCGTACGCCTCTGTTGCTTTAGGAGCCAACGTTCCAGGTGGTGGCTTAAACTTTCCCTGGAATCAAACTTTCCCTGGAATCAAACTTCCATTTCTTTTCATGTGGACTACCCCCTCAAAGTTAAATGCCGGCCTTCTCGATGGCTCCGGACTTGTCAATATGGCTGTTCAATAACTGAAACATCTCTCGCTTGGGTTCTTGTTGACCGTATCAGTCCTTCACATGCAAGCCGATGACGGTGTGTCAACCGTCAGCGAACATCTCTCCTAGCGATTCTTCTAGTGAATTCGTTAGATTCTGGTGTTCCGCTCCACATGCTTCACTAATGACACACCTGCCACTAAGCTCCACATGCTTCAGGAATTACACATCTCCAGCAAACTCCACATTTGGTGAGTCCCACATCCTCTGGTGTCCTCTTCCTTTCGTGGACCTCGGGTACTTCAGTAAACACGTTTTCCCCCAGCAAAGATGCTGTTTCACAATAAATTGGTAAAGGTTGCAAAATTCAGTCGTTGGTATTCGGTCTAGATCTACTAAGTATAAACACTATGGATGTAAACTTCAACAAGAAACATCCGTGATAGTTTAGTGGCTAGAATTACCGCTTGTCGCGCGGTAGACCGGGGTTCAATTCCCCGTCGCGGAGCTTCCTTTGCGCAAATGGTTTAGTGGTAAAATCCAACGTTGCCATCGTTGGGCCCCCGGTTCGATTCCGGGTTTGCGCATTCTTTTTGATTCTTGATGGAATCAACCCATTTTTTTGCCCTAAAAAGCTTTGGAGTTCATTCTTGTAGTGCCATTCACGTAAATCAATCGAATGTATTGAGTTAAACGTATAAAGTCACTAATTTACCTGCACATTTAAGTTTTCCAGACACTAGGTTGGAAACTATTTATGTCGAATAAATCCATAAATTTCGAAAGATTAAAATTTTTTTAAATCTAGGTGATTGGTAGTAGAAATCAAATGTTCTCCAGCATATTGTGCCGTATCTTCGAGGAGGATTACAACATGCTACGCTAGTTTTAACTATTACTTTTTATTCCTAATGCATCCAATCTAATTAATTTCTATTAGCTATATTTACATAGATTAGAACTCACCCTTGTGATTCAAATCTTCACTTTGTAAAACCGAATCTAAAATACCAGCAGAAGCAGCAACCAAACCCAAGAAAGGTCTAGATGGGTCCAAAACCTTGGACAAGTATTCTGGGTGGTATTGAGTACCACAGAAGAACTTGTGGTCCTTCAATTCCAAAATCTCCATTCTAGATTCAGTCTCATCCTTACCAATGAACTTCAAACCCTTAGCTTCGATGGACTCGATCAACTTAGGGTTGACTTCATATCTGTGTCTGTGTCTTTCCAACACAGATTCGGCACCACCGTACAATTGTCTCAACTTGGACCATTCCGAGTTGGCAACGAACTTGGTGGAGTGAATACCTAATCTCATGGTACCACCAAGCTTAACTTGGTCAACATCTGGCATGTAGACAACAGAAGCAGTTTCTTCGTCGGTCTTTGGATCAAACTCCATGGAGGTGGAGTTCTTGTGGCCAAGCACGTTACGGACAAATTCAATAACAGCAATTTGCAATCCCAAACAAACACCCAAGTATGGAACATCGTTTTCTCTGGCGTACTTAGCAGCAGCAACCATACCTTCGATACCACGGCTACCGAAACCTCCTGGAACCAAGATACCGTCGGCTTGGCAAACGTAGTGCCATGCCTTGTGGTATTGAGACAAGTTGTCCTTCTTGGTTTCTTCTTCCAAGTCAGAAGATTCGACCCATTCGATCTTCAACTTACGGTTACATCTCATGGAAGAGTGCTCCAAGGACTTGATGACAGAAAGATAAGAGTCCTTCAAGTGGGTGTATTTACCCACCAATGCAATAGTGACGGTCTCAAAAGACTTGTCGGCGTCACTAGTCAAGGATCTCCACTTGGTCAACAAACGGTCACCTCTGGAGAGTGCCTCAGCAGAAGTACCGGTAATGTTCAATTTCTTTTGCAAGTACTTCATGATCTTTTGCTCCTTCAACAAGAGTGGAACGTGATAGGTGGAGTTGACATCGTGAACGTTAATCACTTGGTCTGGACCAACGTGACAGAACATACCGATCTTCTCGGTGGTGGCAACCTCCAAGCCTTCTTGACATCTGCAGGCAATCAAATCAGGAGACAAACCCAAGGATCTCAAGTCCTTGATGGCAGCTTGAGTTGGCTTGGTCTTTTGTTCACCGTGGATAACTGGCACCAAAGACACGTGGATCAAGGCAAAGCTTTCAGGGCCAACTCTGAACTGGAACTGTCTCAAGGCCTCAACAAATGGAGCAGACTCGATGTCACCAACGGTACCACCCAATTCGATGATACACACCTCTGGTTCCAAACCAGAGTCATCAACAGGGATCTTAGCGACGCGTTCAATCCAGTCTTGAATGGCACCAGTAACGTGTGGAACGACCTGGACGGTCTTACCCAAGTAGTCACCGTTTCTTTCCTTCTCGATCACATGGGAGTAGATCTTACCGGTGGTGATGTTGTGGTTCTTGGTCAAGGTGATGTTCAAGTATCTCTCGTAGTTACCCAAGTCCAAGTCAACCTCTCCACCATCGTTCAAGACGAAACACTCACCGTGCTCCAAAGGAGACATGGTACCAGCATCGATGTTCATGTAGGGATCGATCTTGATGGAAGTGACTCTCAACCCCATGGTCTTGAACAACAAACCGGTGGAGGAGGCCAAAACACCCTTACCAATACCAGAGATAACACCTCCAGAAACAACAACGTACTTCATTTGTAATGGATGGAACGAATAGGAGTATAAACCAAATGGATGAGTAGTAGGCAGTACAATTACAGTGACCGTGAGATCAGATTATGTAAGATATGCCCTCTTAAACGTGGTGTTTAAGCGGGAAGAAAGAGCAATGGGATGGGGATGGCGTGCCTTTTATAGCGACAGAAAAAAACCACCATGCGATGAGGAGGGGCTCGACTGCCCAAACGGGCAGTCTGTGCGACGCGCGCCATGTGAGCTAAGCTATACACCTTTGGTTGCGGTAGACAATAATAGAGCCACCAAAGGTACCTGGCCAGCTGGGTATCGATGTTTGCCGTGATGCCACCTCCCGGACCGCGTCAGGAAGGAGAGCAAGTGGCAGAGCTACAAAGGGGCGATACCTGGAGGATCTCGTAGGTTCTTGATTGAGTAAAATTAGTCCCCTACTAGTAAATGCCCCAGTAGTTAAGGCCCTGTTGCCAGTTGAGCAGGTCTATAATGTGAATTGTCAAGGCATAAATAGGTCGAGGATACTAATGGACGAAGCCGCGTCATACGATCTTGACACCACCGATTTCGTTGTCTTCGTTCATCAAGAGCTGCGCCTTGCCCTTCTTGATCAATACCTCCTTCACCACCTTGACCAACAACTCCTCGTCCATGTACTTGAGACCGTCAGGAATGCCCGCATCCTCCAGCTTGGTCAACTCGTAGATGGTGAGAATGGTGCCCAATTGGCCCGTTTTCTCCACGTAGCTATACAAGAGATCGCTCCACTCCACCAACGATCTCCAGTACACGAACACTCCAGCACTGGGGTTCTTGGGGTCGATATAGTCGGCCTTGTGCACTTTGTGGATTAAATGGTTGATGATTTTGTTCCGGAAACCGTCGTTAACGGTCCGCTGGATCTCTTTGTTGTCGAATATCGCTGGCAAAGAGTCTAAAGCTAGCGATTCGTACTGGGAGTACTTGGGGGCACCAGTGGAGGTGAGCGACGTGATTCGATAATGCTCACAGTATTCCAAGATGATCTTGACCCAAGAGTCCAACTGATGCAGCGCTATGGTGGCATTGGGCTGATCGGTGTACAATGGCGGAAACGAATGGATCTTGGGGAAGGTGAAAGGTGTAGACATCGATAGCTAGCAACAGTATGGAGGGCGATTATTTAAGGCAGACACGTGACCTCACGATAGGGTACCTAGGTGGGTGGTGAACTCCAGCTTCAAGTGCTACAACGTATCGATAGTTTTATGATGTGTGATTATGTGTAAATAATTTTATAAACAGGTTACAAAACATTTAAGCCTCAGCCAATTCTCTCAAACGACGGATGGTAGATCTGACAGTGGCAGCAGCAGCAGTGGAAACAGTGTAAGCACCACCAGCAACAGTCTTACGACAGGACTTACAGCTCCAGATACCAGCAGCACCTCTTTGGACAGTTCTCTTACCACAGAAGGAGCAGTCGTACTTGGCGTGTTGTTGGACTTCCATCTTCTTGGTTTGTCTTCTCAAGGAAGAACCATATCTGACACCGAATTTACCGGTAATTCCGACCTTCTTAGTTCTCTTAGTCCTGAATAGTTAGTAATGTTCTGGCTTGGGTATCGATGGAGATAGAAACGAAACTTGGAAAGGAGACTTGGATGCATGTGGATTCTGGCCAGCACCAAGGATGTTTGCCGTGACTGGCACTCTGGCAACTGTATTCCCTGACATCGATCATACTCTTAGTATCACACGCTGGATTGGCGTACATGGGACTTGGAACCTTTCATAACTTGCTTTCCACCAGGTAAAACTTTTCATAACCACTTTCCATCAACATAGTGACTCCTCTGATGATATGTGTGACATCCACTGGTTCTTGTTGATTGAAGGCATCCTAATCGTTGTTTCTATCCACTCATCGCTGGCCTCATTGGGGCTTGGTATCTAAACATACATTTCTGCTGATTATTCTGAAGTATTCAAAAGAAGAATAAGATAGTCTTTTAACAATTTTTTCACTATGGTGCGGAGGGCTTCCCTAGGCCATGTGCAGTCCAGGTCGCTGGTGAGCCGCAGAAATTAACTATGAGGGTGAAAATTTTTCAATAGTAGCTCACAACCCATGCACGTGCTTTGAGAGGTGCGCTAGGGCTGGAGCCCTAGACGGGAAAGAGTTGCACTTGAGACTAAAGCGGTAATTGCAACCGCTTGGTTTGGGGTCCCTAAGGTTAACTGGCCCAGTAGCCATCAACTTCTGATAGCCCGAAGCAGTACTACTGAAACTTCCTGAGCACCAAGCATGACGGACGGGCTCTTCTATGAGAATAGTTCTTTTCTTCATTGTATTCAACAGCAGCGTGTTCCAGGTATTGGTATGTACCGAATTGCAGTCATTGGGCATAAGCTAACTTAACAGAACAAATGGACCAACCAGACCAGGTCCAGTACATTGGAAGGGTAAGCGGTCCTGGCTTATGGACAGATTCCACTCCGGATCCCATAGTTGGGACTCCCGACGACTATTTGCCTGGTTCTGATCCTGTTTATAACGATTCTGTCATATTAGCGCCAATACTCAACGATATCTACCACGAGTCACCCACCACCAACAAAGAACGTCTTCAGCTTCCTGGAATTCTGACCATCATTGCTTACACAAACACGTTCAATCCGTCACCCAGGTCTATTTTGGAACTGGGCTCCACGGGGTTTTCCAAGTTCTATCTACCTTCTCTGCCTCCCTCCGCCAGAGTTGTCGATGCGCTTGAATCCGGAACCGTAAAATTCCCGTTGGTGCCCAAAACCAAACGTGGGTATAGCACAAGCACTAGACCCACCAAGAACACCAAGGAGCATCGATCACTCCAGTGGTCTGGGGTCAGAGCAACCGTCGCTGAGGTCAAAACAGGACTTGAAGCTTCTCAAACGGAGATTTTCGCACCCAAAGGTTTCCTTAGTGGGTTCACCAAAGATGAGCTTGTGGACTTCGACAAACACCAAAACGACTATATGTGCGGAGTTTCTACATTTAGGTCAACAGCCTGCAAAAGAAACCTTACATGCAGAAGCCATCCGTTGGAGGAGAAGAAAAGGGTGCTTAGGAGCAAGCCATTTGATGAACTTTTGCTTCTCGAAGTCCAAAAACCCAAGTTCGTAGCGAGGAAACGAAAACTATACAAACAAATATTAGCAGCTCAAAGTAAAGCCAAAATGGAACCGATTCTGGAGAGAAAAATCTTTAGTTCTGCTGAATCCATCGAAACAGGTATGACGCTAAATAATGAAACAGAATTGCCGAGATATTCACACATCAATCTCACTAAGAAATTAGCCAAATTTCATAAAATCGTACATAAAATACCAAAATCCAAAAATTCTACCTCTATCGCCAACCCATTTATTACCACGGATCAAGATGATTTATACTCTACTCGATCAAATAGCTCACCAAGCACCTTAACAAAAGAAGAATCATCAAATATTCTACCCAAAAGGTTTGATGGTTGTCTCCATGCCAGAGACTATCCATCTAGTAATTCCACGGAAGGCTTTACCAAACGGAGCAACGGAAAAACGTTTCGAACAACCGAACAAATATTCAATACTTTGAAAATAGCTGCACCTAGCTTATCTCTGAAAATGCTTTATATTCATAGCCTCTCTAGAACCACTGGCACCAATATCTCTGAGACAGTTGCTTATCTTCATTATCGCTTAAGTGCAAGCTGAACTATTCGAGTTGTTCTTAAATTATACAGAACAAGGCCAAATGCTACAGGATCAAATGCTTGAAGTATTTAACTAATGCTGAAGAATATGAAGTCTTCACTGTATGTATTACTTGGAGTTGTGATTTACTATAAGATGAAATACCGAGTATAGATGAAAATTAAGATTAATAGCCTAGCTATAGCTTCTTGTTCATTAATTAGGTGCTTGCCTAGGAAAGAGATCTGGTCCATCCATCTCAGTATCCTCATCTTCATTAATAACTGGAATAGTTTGGTCGCCATTTGGGAAAACTGCTGGTTGAACGATTTGAGGTGCATTCAGCGGGTTTCTCGTTAGCTGATCTGGTTGTATTTGCTGTGTTGCTTGTTGATTCTGGGCTCTTTGAACCAACTCTTGACGCTGATGATGACGTTGCCTTATAATCCTTTGGAAATGTTCTCTCATATCATCAGGAGCTAATCTTCCTCCATTGATTTCGCTAAATATTTCCCTGTTTATGTCCTGTATTTCATTGGTAGGAAGTATATTCTGTTGTAACAATCCTAACCCAGCGCCTCTGGCCCAGATACTCATCTCTTCTTCGTCCATGTCACCTCCTCCATTCATAAACCTTCTTCTTCTTTCCTGAAACAATGCTTGGATATCACCTTGATCAATATGGTAGGCTCTTTCCTCCATAGCTTGATTTAAATGGTTCCTTAATTGACTCACACCATGGCCTGAAAATACACAGAAAGAATTTCTTTGAGCCTCAGTGAAGTCTGGTGGCGGCTCACGACAATACTGAGTAATTTCTCTTCTTAAAAATGCAGTAATACCTGTCAATGACAAATGTGTTAATTTTGGACAATTCTTGAGCAATAAATAAATAGGGCCAATCGTTAAGTTAGTGCAGTATGACAAGTGAACTCTTTCCAAGCAATCTTGCTCACCACGACGTCTTACCAATTCTATGATCCCATTATCGGTAACTAGACTGCATTTCACCAAACCTATTCTTCTCAATTTTGGTAGATTTGCTAACTCGACCAAAGTCCAGTCAGTGAGTTGTAAACAACATGCTAAATCGATGTACTGGATACGATGACAGGATCTTACCAATGATGCAACTCCGAAGTCGGTGATCAACACACAATGACCCAAATGAATATAATGTAAACTTCTTCCCAATTGGCTAAGTGCCCTTAAAGATGCATCTGTAATTTGCATACATTTAGACAACACCACATTTCTCAATCTAGGAGCACACACCACCAACTTTTCCACCAATTTATCTGTGATTGCATTACAACCAGTAATGTCAATGATTCTAAGCTTTTCAAGATAAAATTCTTTGGGAAGTAGTTCGAGTAAACTGTCAGTAATACCAGCAGCATTACTGATTCTAAATTCCCGTAGCTGGGCGAAATCCAAGAAAATTGATTTCAAATATTGATCAGTAACATTGGGACAGTTGTGAAGATCGATTTCCACCAATGAGGAGCAATTTTGGTACATTTTGGAAATGCATTTGTCTGTAATGTTATTGCTATTGTTGAATTTGACCCTTTTCAACATGGGACATGACTCAAGCAAGTTGATGATTGCATCTTCAGATACATTCCCACAACCAGGAGCATACAAACCTTGTAAGCGAGTACAATTAGTAGCTAATGAATTTATGATGTCGTCGTGAATATCAGTTACACCAGTCAAATCTATGGACTGTAACTTTTCACAATTTTGCAATACTCTAGTGATGGGACCATGAGTAAGTTTGGTACAATTCACCAAAGTTAATCTCTCAAGCTTGGGGCAACCGGTGAATAAAGATAACAATTCGTCATCAACAAGTTTTGTCATGAACGAAAGGTTTAACCGTTTTATGAAGAGGCGATAATCCCAGTGGGTTTTATCGCGGGGTAAGTGCATGATTTCTTTGATTTTCTTGAACGAAACATCGTTCTGCATGTTTGGTCTGAACCAGAGGATTTCGATGATAAGATCGGCAAATTCCCGACACACGGTCAACAAGGAGTACAAGTCCTTTCTGTCCAAGTGGTGGAAGATTTGTAAGAGGATCTCCGTGGGTAGACGTAAGAGCGAGTTGTGGTCGATAAAGCTGTGGTGCTGCAGTATGTCGGAGGCTCTGCGTTGCTTCATAATCGAGGCCCGCAACTCTTTGTAATCGTTCATCTCGTTATCCATAAAGAAGTCCTGCTCCTGGAGGGCACCGTACTGGTATCTATCATGCGCAGGGTAGTCCCGGTAGTCCTGGTATGCCTGAAGATTCACGTTTGACCTTGGTGCGTTGGAGTTGCTGCCATTGGAGTCTTCGCTATTGGGGGAGCTCATGACGACGACGGGTAGGGGTCAGTGGGAAACACGCGTCGATGGCAGATGCTGGGATTGTTGGACGCCACGGAAAGCTTCAAAGACCTGGGGATCGATCTTGGCAGCAAGGGCAGTACGGGAGAAACGAGGACGACGGGTGTTGTTTATCGGAGTGGAGCCCAGTGGAGATCGAAGGGGAAGGGCGCCTGAATCGGGTGAAGCCAACCACGGAATGATAGCGGCGGGATTGTGTTCGGACAAAAGCAAACACCAGAAGGGCACACGGTAGGGGCGACGAGCGGTGGTCCTTCAATTGAAGTGGGTGTGGTTTTACGACGGGTCGTTGTGTTTTACGCCATCAACACTGATTTAGGGCCGGCTGTGTGCAGGAGGCAAGATTGTTCGCGGGGCCGGCTGGTAAGAACGGCACGGGACGAGAATGTGAGCTAACGGTGCGCTGCCAGGGCAGAGCAAGTAACAGGAGCCAGGGACCAAAGGTGGGATGGCGGGAAGCAGTGGCAGGCAGGGGGTATGGGAGAGGTCAATGTTTACCGTGAGAGCAAGTGCCACGTTTCATACAGAGGGACCTCGCTCTTGCGTAGACAATAGGATTTTGTGGGAGGTCCAGTCTCAGGTCTGGTGGTACTGGCGATGGAACATGGGTCTTACTGGTGGAAACTGGGGACTGGCGAGAGTCGGGGCGCCGGGGGCGGCGTGGCCAGCGGTCCTTGCCCGGCTGGTGCCGAGAATTGGCGGCTGGCGTACGAGCTGTAATAATGCAACAATAAAACCTACAGTTGTCACCAGCAGATTGTGTCATGTGGTGTGCCTGAAGGTTCAAGGGACCAATGGACCAATTGAGGGAGCCACTGCGACTCGGTAAATCATCGAAAGAATTGCAGAATGCAGTGAAATGCAATTATGCACAAATGCAGGCATCAGATTTCGCGATGGAACAAAGTTTCCCCCGCTAGGGCCAACGAAGGGGTTGAAGAAACGGGTGAAGATGATGCGGTGGCCGTCATGGCAGCAGCGCCAAAGCGGCATGATGACAAGGCCAGCAGGACCCAGTGCATGAAACCCGTTGCCCCAGAAATACCAAGGACCTGAATCGATGCACTCCAGGACAACTACGGTGCGATTTCTCACTGTTGGGACCATGCATTGGTGGGGCGGGCCCCGGCGGTGGTATGGCAGCAGTGCGCTAGGCGAGATCGCCAACGAAGGTGGGTGCGGATCTCGCTCTGGCGGGGTTGCCAGTGGGATTTTCTCTGAGGGCCTCAGACAATAGAACAATGCCAGAGAATAGTCAGCGCCGCCAGCGACTAGTAAACAGACGGGTGCAGAACCGGTAGCAGGTGCAGCGTCGTCAAATCCGGGCCCAGCATTGCCCACTACCATGTTCTGTGTAAGGCGTTGTGTTTGTGGTTTGTGATTTTGACTTGTGGTTTGGGGTTCGGGGTTGGGATTAGTGAGTGCTCACCCGAGAAGTGAATGGTAGGTTTTAGGCAGGGATGCGTGAAACAGGACGAAGGTGCAAAGTGGTGTGGAATGTAGACATGTGATATGTGATAGGTGCTAAATATTTGTGAGATACCATGCTTTCGATGGGTTGCAAGAGGGTATGTGGGCTCTGCTTACCGAACACTTCCACCAATGGCAAGTGCCCAACGAAGGTGTCCACGTAGAACATCCTTGCATTGTCGCATGCGGTTATAGCGAGCAGACCAGGGGGACCGAGCCTGTCAAACAGCGATCAGATGATTTCAGTAACAATTGCAAAAATATCGGGCATCAGGTGCTTGGTGGCGTTTCGCCTTGCAACCGTAAGATGGCTGGTCAGGACTGCACGATTTTATTCTTGGGGCGAAGAATTGGTTGGCGTGCCCACCAGTTGGTAACTGGCACTTCTTAGTGGACTTGATCAGCAAGCATATTCAGAAGGTTGTTTGTGTCAGCAGATTCTGTGCCAAAAATCCCAGCAGTGAGCCCCCTCGACTTCAATCCTGGGCCTAGTGGGAGAGGTGCAGTAAACCGTGATACCTGCTTGAACGGTAAAAGAGTGTTTGAAGATGTTGATGACTATTCGATTGACATACAATCGAGAATTTTCAAAGAGGAAGAGGTCAGAATCCCCCAAAATTTGTCAATTGGCCTAGTCGTAATTAAAGTACTCGTGCTGTATTGAGGAATTGATGCAAATAGCCATGTATTGGTTGAGATGAGACACAACAGAGGTGTAGGGAGGGGATGAAGGGTGAACAGAATGGTGAAAAGGGTGAAGTGGAGCACTATTAGAGTGTAACCATCGATACCTAGAATTTCACCCTAAAGAAACTCAATTGCTCTTGAATCTTAAACGTTCACTCAGTTGATGCCTTTGCAGCTATGGATGGGGGCCACAAAACATTGTAACGAAATCAGGAACACAAATCTTTTCACTCTTAGAGAGACACGATATTCAGTAGAGGGACTAAATACTTATAAACATTTAATCGCCTTGCAAACACTTTAGGTCACCAACTGGCGTAATCTTCTGTTCATGATGATACGTTTAATACAGACCTGAGGACAGGTTATTGTCCAACTAAACTATTGAGAGCAGATTTTTGCCTGTAAAGTTCGACTGGACAACACACCATAACGCTTCGAAAAGAATACTTTAACCCCGACTTTTATTGATGTTCACTTCCTTCCCATCTGATGGATTTCTCAATCGTTGCACTATCTGCAACTATTTGTTCTTGGTGGAACTTTTTACGCACTGCCAAAACTCCACCAAAACTCAAGAAAGAGCTTATCATCTACCTTACAAGCCGCCAGACTCTGTGCAAAGCTTGTTAACCACAATAGTTACATCAAGTGAAAACTTGAAATCAGACTTCAATTGATAAGAACGTCCCACCAATGAGCACTTTACCTCAATACATACAATTCTACGTGGGCTCCATTCAATCACAAGATGGTGCTAAGCTCCAACATTGCTTGAGTATCAGCCCAGGAGGCAACGAAGGATCTGCTAGATCCAAATTCACCGAGCCCAATGACTTCGATTTGTATCAAGTGCCCGAGAAATTCAGAGCGGTGTTGAGATCCCATCTCAAGCTCATGAGAGCTGTTTACATCGAGAAGAGCATCGAACGGTCCTTCGTGGAATTAAATGACTTGGTGAACAACTTAATACGTGCAGGCGACTCCCAGAGCAACTGGATCAACGGCCCCTTGAAGAACGCCATGTTCGAACTCATGGCGGTGTACAAGGTACGAGAACAAAAGCATCCGGAAGAAATGGCTACTTTGGAGTTCCACGATATTGAAGACGGAGAAACAAAGGTGTCTGCGCTTGAACAATTGGCCAATACCGCAAACAAGGCATTTAAGTTGTCACTTAATGATAAAAACTTGGACTTGGCCCTAAGTAAGAGAACTGATATATACTTCTTTTTGGCAATTTTGATCAAGATTTACTTCAGGATGAACAAGCTCGAGCTTGCAAAATCCATTGAAAAGGCATTAAAAGGAACCCGTTTCAAATTGCCGGACATGAAAAGCTCCATCAGCAACCAAAGGTCTGCAGCAACATATCTTTACTACAGTGCAATATTGTCACTTGACGAGTCTGATTTTAAGGCGAGTGAAGAAAAGCTCGAAAGTGTCCTTGATATCTTGACAGCATATGCACCAAAGAATAAGCAGGTGGAACAAGTACTTTTGATTTTGTTACCATTAAAACTCTATAACAAGAGAACAGTCATGGATCCAAAGTACTGGAAAGAGCATCCTCAATTGAAAATCATATATCATGATAATCTCTTCCGAGCCATAAACTCGGGAAACCTCGCATTGTTTGACTCAAAATTGGAGCAATACCAAACCATTTTCCTCAGAAACCATTTGTACTTACTTATTGAGCTTCTTCGTCAGCATTGTTATCTCAACTTGATCCGCCGCACAAGTATAATAGTACGACAATTGCACGAAGGTCCTCAAAGTCATATCATTCCATTCAGTGCATATCAGAAAGCATTCGCAGTGTCTAGGCAATCTACAGAACCCGAGCAAGAAGAAATCGAATGCATTCTTGCCACATTAATTGCTCATGGCCGTATCAAAGGTTACTTGTCACATGGAAACCGTTGCATCGTTTTGTCTAAAGCCACACCTTTTCCTGGATATCCCCAATAAAAGACACACTTAGATACAGGCAGATACAAAATTGTGGTGAGCCATTGGGAACAGGCCACGAAAATGCATCTACACCAATGGTTCAGGGTGACACCAAAATCTTAAATCTTAAATCTAAAATAGGATGGAAAGGGGTATCGAGATTTGCAAGCATTTGGGCATTTTTCATGGCATTTTTCTAACGATCCCCCTATTCGTCTTTCTACGACCAACTTAACTAGATTCTTCAAGTATAACAAAACAAAGAATTTCACGAGTCAGCTAGGCGACGAAAGCTCGCCAATAAAATGGCTGGGGATATCTCACCGACAATCTTTGTAGAATAATATTCATAGTACGCATCGTAATTTACGGTAGTAAACACTTGACGCATGCAGGCAACTTCAGCTTGTGTGAGATGTTCAATTAAGAAGCCTCATCTGGTGGTGTAGTTGCCCATTGGTGACCATGCAGTTAGAAAATAGTGCATCAGGCGGCAATGCCCTGCTAGGATAAAATTCAAATGGGAGAGGTGAAATGCAGTAGGAAGCGTAAAGTACTCTGTGGCGTGGCTCATGTTCACAGGAGCATGTAATTATGCAAAACCACTCAGTGGTGGGAATTTTCATGGGTGAGAAGAATGCAAGTATGAGAATGAAAAATGTGAAAAATGTTAGACTGAGAAATGAATTGTGAGTTGGCCAACCAGAAACAAAGTCAAGAGGTTCACTAAACAAGCCATACAAGCGTAGTAGCAGCCAGGGGGATTTGTGAGCCAAAACTGGCCATTAGTGGATGTCATCTTGTTAGGCTGAAGAAGTACCCATAGTGCATTTGATTTGAATGCGGTTTGTACAGGACCAACCCTATATCGGTTGGTTCCATGTCATCCAGTACCCCTAAAGTTAGGGAGGAGGGCCATGGCCAGCGGTATGACCTGTGGCGTGGACAGCGGTTTGGCCAGCAGATCTGCAGCAGAACTGCGGTTCGACTGGCACGTTGCATCGACGTAGATCACTTCCCCCAGATAGCCATAGTATTATTTTTCACAGTTAGCGAAAACGTCACTCTGGCACAAAATATCCCGCCAACAGCCACTTCCTCTGCAGAAGGCTCCAGGATGGAGATCAGGTTATGTTTCACGATTTCTCAGCTGATACGAAGCCGTCCCACTCGTCGGAGCCTACCAGTGGGGCCCATGGCCGTCCCAACTGGTGGATTTGGAACACTCACCCCAATGGGGATGCCTTGAGACCGAAATGTGTGAACCTCCACCCGACCTGAGTTACAGCCTTTCCCGCAGGTTCACAACCATGGTCTATGATCAACGGTTCAGTTCAATACCGTCCACCGCATGGGGTGAAAAATTCCAACCTGTAAAATCCACCTCACCCAGCGTCCCAGCGGTGGTGGTCCCGCAGGGGACCGCACCCTTCTGGTGCGCGCAGTGGGCGGATCCTGGGCGGTCTCTGGGCGGTCTGCCGTGGCATTACATTGGCTCCAGCCTGGCCACCTTGGTTTCATCACCTTGTCAGTGGCACCGAGTCTCCAGACGACTAACACCGCTACAACTCCAATACACCACCGTCCCAACCGCCCACCTCCCACCGTTACCACATACCTTCACCACAAAAACAGCACAACCAATTCCACCACACCGCACCACCTGCCCAGGCGCTCCAGTTCGTGTCCTCCCAAACCGGCAACAAGTTCACAACCGCCGGCAGCAATCGCATGCTCACACCTCTCGCTACCCCTAAACACGTCAAAGTCCAGTTGCACCGCCAACCAAGCGCCAATTTCAGCTTCAGCCGGTCATATACACCGTGGCATTCTCCAGCTAGGGAGAATGGGGCCCATGGGTTGTCACCAAGTGGAACAAGGGTGGGCCACACGCTGGGCCCCGCCTATTGCCACCATTCACCGTTTGGTGGCCTCACCTCGAGTTGTAAATAGGGGACCCGATTCATCCGTGCCATGACCGTAGTTCGTACCATCTAGGCATATAGGGGACCTGGGCTGCGCCCACAAAAACGTCCTGCCCGGCACATCCTGGCTATTGTTAGCAATCGGCTTATGTAAACAGTGACTCAGCGAACTCGACTATAACCACCTGCCAGACACGAAAAAAACCAGTATCGGTCAACGTCGGTGTCTAATTTGATTCTAGACAAGAAAGGCGTGGTTTTGGTTCCAATCGAACTCTACCATCCTGTATTGTCTTGCCTGCACCGCATTCTTGCCGTGTTCCTGCTCCTTGAACCATCGGTGAATCCATGGCCATAGTTGTTTCAGTCGTCGCTACGCCATGAACTCCTACTCCAATCCTTCTCCTCCCGCCATATCCTTTACTCCCTCCAACGAGACACCCGGTGTCCCCTCCAGGAGCAGAGCTGGCACGCTCCCCTCGTCATTTTTGTCCGCTTCCAATGGCAGCTCGCCATTGGTGTCGGGCCAATATGACCCCAGCGGGTTGTCCCACATGGATTCGTTCTCCTTGGGTTTGCCGGCCTCGGCTTCCTCCAATGCCATCGATATTCCCCTGGGCTCCGTCGGATCGGGTACTGCTGCCGTTCGTCGTATGAGATCAGGCTCGTTCTTCTCCACAAACTCCATCTGGAATGATGACGCCGTTCATCATTCCCCCAATCATGTCCCTGCGGTTTTGGATTCGGCCAGTCTTCATTCATTCGACAACCAGCCTGCCAACGTCCAGTCCAATGGCAGCTCCTCCTCTGCCTTCTTGAGTCCTAGCATTGCCGCCCAGAACCTGGCTCAACCGGCAGTTCAGCAGTCCAATACAAATGGCTCCAGTGGAAACTTGTTGAATGGACTGAGAAACAGATCATACACAACAACCGCGGCTCCTAGCGTCCCAGTTTTACCCATGGGCGGTAATTACGGCAATATGGATACCTTCCTGCCTTCTCGCATCTCTACCTCTCCATTCATTGCTGCCACCAACAAGGCAAATGATATGAACACATTGTTGGACAATTTGATGTACAATATGAACAACACTTCTACTCCGGCAAATCCGCCTAATCCCAGACTTAGATCCCAAACCTTCTCTGGATCCACCCCCAACATTAATGACTCTCCAATGCTGCAGCAATTCATGAATCAAGCTATGTACCAGAAGATCCCACATAATCAAGTTCATTTGCCTGGCTCGAATCAACAAACATCTCAACCCCCATCCCAACAACAACAACAGCAGCAGCAACAACAACAACAACTTCCAATTCAAAATGCTACTCAGCACCACCCAAATCATCCAGTTCAACCAGTTCATGGAGGATCTCCTGGAACTTCACAGCCAAGTCTTTATGATGATTTCGACTTCTCCCAAGCAGTCATCACCACCAATTTTGAAAATCCTAATTTGGGTCCCACCAAGTACCTCTTGTTTGACAACATTCCTCAATTCATTGATTCTTTGAAATTGTATCAAATTTTGAACAATTCTTTAGGATCTAGAAGGTCATTGGGAAGCGTGAGAAGTATTAAGGTTACCTCTACCACTTCTTCAAAGTTAGCTTTGGTCGAATGTACATCTGTTGATATTGCTATGACCTTGAAAGCAAGTTTCAACCACCTTGAACTTGTTCATGGTGTGATATTATACGTCGCCTTCGCCAAGTTTTCAGACAATTCTACTCACCAAGAGACTATTGCTCCTGTTGCATCGAATAATAGCAATACATCATCGCACAATAATAGCAATTCTTCCACAGGAAATAGCAAGTCCAATATGGTCGTATCCGAAACTGCTAAAGTCAAACCAACAGACCTAATTAGCATTCAAGAAAGTCTTGTTCAATCGATTGACCGCTTGACGTCGAGATCCAAGTCAGTTGACGTTAAAAAGGTGATTTCGATAGTTAAAGCATCAGTTGCATACCCTAATGATAATTATCAAAATAATTTTGGTCCTTTACCTGATCCTATTCCACTTCGTCAATTTGACTCCCCTAAATTGAGAGAGTTAAGAAAGATCTTGGAAAACAATGAGAATGCACTTGCAAATGGTACACAAAGCGCCCCATCCCCAAGTAATGATGCCAGTTCTGATGCCTCAGATGTTAGCAATAAAGTTTTAACTCAATTAGAATTAGAGGAATTATGTCTTGCTATGTTGGACGAATTGCCTGAATTATGTTATGATTACCTTGGCAATACTGTTGTGCAAAAGATTTTCACTTTGGTTGATTCGCCTTTGATTAAACTAATGATGGTAAAAGAAATTGCTCCATATTTGACTCAGTTGAGTATTCATAAGAATGGAACTTGGGCGATTCAAAAAATTATCAATTTGTGTCCACAAGACTACCAACAGATGCATTTGATCGCTGGAAGTTTGAAGCCTTACGCTGTAAAATTATTCAATGATCAATTTGGTAACTACGTCTTGCAAGGCTGTATCAAATTCAAGTCTCCCTTCAATGACTTTATCTTTGAGACCATGTTGGACAACTTTTTAGAGATTAGTTTTGGCCGTTTCGGTGCAAGATGTATCAGAACTATTCTTGAAACAGCGAATGAGTCAAATGTGGTTTCTGATGAACAGGTATTACTTGTGGCTGCTTTGATTGTTGAATTTGCAAATGAATTGGTTGTAAACAACAATGGGTCATTGTTAATCACTTGGTTTTTGGATACCTTCAACGACAAGGGTTCCACGGTTGATGATAGATATCAATTGGTTACCGCCAAATTCTTGCCTAATTTGGTAAAACTTTGCACCCACAAGCTAGCCAATTTAACAATTTTGAAAATTTTGAACAATAGATCTGATTTGAATCTGAAGCAATTAATCATGGATATTATTTTTGGAAAATTTGAAGAAGACGATGGTGATGAAGATAGAGAAAATATCAGATTACCTTCCAGATTATTGGAATTGATTTTAACTGAAGGTCCAGAAAATTCAGCTGGACCCTTGTTTGTATACAAGATTCTTTCAAACCCATTGTTATTGACCTTGAATGATGAAGTTTCAAGAAAGCATCCAGAATATAATCCTAGCAGAAACGCCAGATACCAAAATTTCATTATTTCGCAAATCAGGAGAATTTTGCTTGAACTTAGTATCAATAATCATCAGCCATACAAAAAATTGATGGATGAAGTTGGATTGAGTACCAGCAGACTAAATAGATCTGGGTCTGTTGGCTCTAGAAGAAACAAGAGGATGAACGGACGTGGTAAGAACAACCAAGGAACTTCTCCTCAATCCATGCATCAAATGACATCGTATGGAGGATCTAGCGGTCTGGCTGGTGGTGCACCCAACGGCCAACCTACAACAAACGCCCCACATATGGAATATCAATATAATGTTCCCCAGTATCATGCACAAATGGGGCAGCCCTCTTATTCGATGATGGTTGGTCCTCCTGGAATGATGCCAGCACAGAACACAAATATGGGCCAACCAACGCAGGGAAACTATGCAGCGGAGAATCCAGGCATCCAGCCACAACATCTCCAGCAGGTGCAGCAAGCGCAGCAGGCACAAAGACACCAGTTGAATCAGCAGCAACAAGATATTGCTGTAATGCAACAGTTGGAGCAATTGTCTTTGAGTTCCGCGGCCTTGGGCTACAATTCAAATCCAGGAACCCCGGGGTTGGCATCAAGCAATAGAAGCCTGTTTCTCTGAATGATGAAGTCTTTTGAAGAGCACGGCTGCGCTTGTTACGTTTAACGACTACTTAACGTTTTTATATTGTTTGCCGGAACACATCCGGCATTTCGTGACTAATGAATAATACATCCATTTTCTTGTAGATAGTGATGGGAACCAAAAATTTTAGGTTATTTTAGTAATATTATTTAAGTAATATATGGCAAAGTTATATATCGGTTGTAAAAGGGTAATGTATATGTTGGGAAGAAGACTAAGTAAGTAGCACATGAAGAATCATCCTAAGGATAGGTTTCGAGTTTATGGAAGTTTACATAGCATTATAGAGTCAAAAAAAAAACTACAGAAAAATTCTACGAAAGCCAAATTGGAGCTTAAAAAAAAAAAAGTACAGAACAAGCCAAAATCACCTATTTAGAAACCCTCCACTCGACCAATGCTCGGTAGACCTTGGCAATTCAGCTTCTTCTTCGCCTCTCTATTTCTGGTAAACATATCGTCCGGTCACGTGTCACATCCCGCCGTCGCCCTTCAAAAAAATTTCAACTATCTTAACAGAATGCACAATATACCGAATCAACCATGTCGTTCGTAAACATTTGTCGTGATAATACCGATCCGTTCTACCGGTACAAGATGCCTGTCATCCAATCCAAAACCGAGGGTAGAGGAAACGGTATCAGAACTGCCATTCTCAACTTGGCAGAAGTTGCCCGTGCCTTGGGTAGACCTCCAGCATACCTTGTCAAGTTCTTTGGTTCTGAATTAGGTGCCCAAACCACCATCGACGAGAAGCTTGACCGTTACTTGGTCAACGGTGCCCACGACAGTGGAGAATTGCAAGACTCTTTGGACGGGTTCATCAACAAGTTCGTTCTCTGTGGCTCATGTAAGAACCCCGAAACTGAGATCCAGATTAAGGGTAAGGACACCTTGCAAAGAGACTGTAAGGCCTGTGGTAAGATCACCATGATCGATTTGAAGCATAAGTTGTCCTCGTACATCTTGAAGCATCCACCTACCGCCAAGAAGGGTAAGAAGGCTGCCACTGCCACCGCCAATGTTGTCGGTGGTGGTAAGTCCATTTCTGACATTGCTTCTGGCCAAACTCAAGCAGCCAACGAGGCCGAAGGAAACGACGACGATGATTTCTTGACCAAGAGAATCAACGCCGAAGCCGCCCAATTAGCCAACGTTCAAGTCAAGGATGACGAATGGGCCGTTGACATGTCCGAGGAAGCCATTGCCGCCAGAGCTAGAGAATTAGAGGGTTTGACTTTGAGTGACAGTGAGAGCAAATTCAACGATTTTGGTGAGTGGTTATTGAAGGAATCTGAGGACTCCAAAGAAAACTTGCCTTCTGATGTGGAAATTTACAAGAAGATCATCGAATTGGAGATTTCCGAGAAGCCAGAGACCGTCCAGGTCTTGGCCCAAGTCTTATTCGACGAAGATATACTAAACCAAATCGAGCCCCACGTCGGATTGTTGGTTAAGTTGATCAACGGCCAAGAGGATTTCGAAAAGGCCTTCTTGGGTGGTATTGAGAGATTCTTGGGTTTAGAAAAGCCAGAATTGATCGCCTCTGTTCCAAAGATCTTGCTCGCTTTCTACGACAAGGAAATTGTCTATGAAGATGTGATTCTTTCCTGGGGTAACAAGGTCTCCAAGAAGTACGTTCCAAAGGACGTCTCTAAAAAGGTCCGTAAGGCCGCCAAGCCATTCATAAAATGGTTGGAAGAGGCCGATGAAGAGAGTGACGAAGAGTAAAGAGGTGATGGTTGTCTATCAAGATGAACTTGTATTGAAGGTAATATACAAAGATTAAAGTACACTGACGTAGTGATTTGTAGGTTACTTAGGACCCGGCCTTTTGTTGTTATTGTTCATGAAGTTTTGCATGTTGGGGAAGTTTGGAGGCATTGGTGGCATGTTGGCCATGTTAGGCATGTTCGGCATGTTGGGCATATTTGGCATGTTGGGCATGTTTGGCATAGGTGGCATGCTACCGTTCTTTGGCATGTTAGGCATGTTGGGCATGTTGGGCATATTAGGCATCATGCCCATTGGAGGCATTCCTGGAGGCATCATACCCATTGGTGGAAATCCTGGTGGTGCATTGGCACCACCACTAGCTGCCATAATTTGGGCCATCAATTTTTGTGGGTTGAATTCCCCTCTTAATTTGTCATGTTTACAACAGTATGCTGTCCAGGTGAACTCGTCGAACCCGTAGTTAAAATAGTCAGAGATATCGGCACCTGGGGCTCTCCAAGGCTTCTCTTTCAACACCTCAAGATCAACTTGGGTGATTGGCTTTCCTTCATACTCTGCCACTGCATGCACATCGATAGTAGTTTTGCTTTCAGACAGGTCGTTATTCACAATGGTCGTGGTAAGCGTTTTATCTTCAGCGCTTGGATCTACCGTGGCATCCACTGTATCATTTTGCGGACCAGAGGTGGTGATTGGGCCAGCGGTGGGCACCACTGCTGCCGTATCTCCAATGATAATGTCAATATCGTCATCATCGGATTCTTCTTCTTCGTCATCTTCTTCGTCGCCATCTTCTTCTTCGGGCTGGTTTGCTTGTTCTTGCCCTACTTCTTGAGAAGTAGATTTATCGCCTGAATCCACCGAGGTGTCCAACTTTTGCTTCTTACGGGATTGTTCAACTTCTTCCTCATCGTCGGAGCCGTAGAGGTAGGCATCCTCGTCGTCTTCGTGTTTTTCCATTGGGTCCAGTGTTTATGGTAGATTGTGAAAAGGTTAAATTTTATTCTACATTGCGTCACGTGCTTCTTCTCACATGATGGTCGATATTAAAATACATTAGATTACATAAATATACATTAGAAAAAGGGCAGTTCAGTTAGACTCACTAAGCATCATCTTGACCCAAGGTTGACGACGGAACTTGTTACGGTACACGATCTTCTCGATGGTGGAGATCCACTCGGCCTTTTCGAACTTGTTTTGAGCTCCAAAATCAATGATTTCACCATTGGCAAACTTGATCTTGAATGCATTGTCAAACAACATGACATCGCTGAAATTTCTGTAGTTTATGGAAGAATTGTGCATGTTTTCTTTGTCCACGTAAATGACCTCAACAACCTTAGCCAAATTGATCTTGGCTCTGGTCTTATGACTGAATTCACTATGGGCAATCAAAGATGTTCCCCGAAGCTTGAAGAATCTTCTCTTCCAGGTGTCACAGTCTCCTCCATCTTGGAACAAGTAGCCTTCGAAGGTTTTGGTGGACTCATCTTGCAACTCGTCAATGCTGTCATATGCTGACTTGATGCTGGTTGGTAAGATTTCGTGTTCATCAGTTCTTGGAACAAAAAGCATCTTGACTTCAAGATTACCAATCACATATGGTTTAACAGCCTGTATCTTGCCCGCAACGGAATTGGTTTCCCATTCGTTGAAACAGGTGAGATTGAAGTTCTGGGTTTTACATGTAATGGATTTTTCATATTGCTCCAAATCAACGTAGCATCTACCGAAAGATCCATCGTTAGCGAACTTATTCGACCAAGAGTCATGGGGCTCGATAGGAACAACCTTTGTCAACGTCACCACATCTTTCGAACCAAACATTCTGCTAAACCTGTTGGAAGATTTGACAACCTTGCGTTCCTTGACTTCTCTGTAACCTCCTTTTGGTTTATCATAGCTCATCTTCATAGTCATTATGAACTCCAATGATTCGCCAACAACTAATTCAAATTCTTTTCCGATTAATATGTTAGTACTGTTAATACTATAGTTTGAAGTTCTGATGCAGTGTACTCCATTGTCTAAAGTGATGGAAAATTTACCATTATGCTTAGCAATATCAGGAAGGTTCAAGTTTTTCAATCCAACTACTCTGAAGAATAGCCTACCTCTTTCTTGTGGTGAAGCAGCCTTTGAATCAAGAGCTTTAGGTTGAACGGGAATAGATGGCTGTGGCACGTTCAATTTCTGAGCTTGGATGGTTACCCCATTTGCTTGAGTTGTTGATTCAGTAGTTGGAAGCGAGTTGTTTTCAAGCTCTGAGTCTGGAGTCGAAATCTCCTTTGGTGTTTCTGGTGCATCTAATTTGTTAGTTACATCATTAAACACAGATGATTCGGCTGGAAG
Source organism: Suhomyces yuchorum (assembly GCA_030571845.1). Taxonomy (NCBI): domain Eukaryota; kingdom Fungi; phylum Ascomycota; class Pichiomycetes; order Serinales; family Debaryomycetaceae; genus Suhomyces; species Suhomyces yuchorum. The sequence continues at coordinate 170,980 of JAJLYW010000011.1, read as the reverse complement.
GTTTTTTCCAGAATTGGCTTCGTTGGGTTTGATTTTCAATTCCCTAAGTTTATTGTTCACCAAAGCATTGGCATGAGCTGGAGTTGATTGAACCTTCTGTGTAGCAACTTTCTGTGTAGAAATTTTTTGCGTAGCAGGAGGAACTGACTTATCTTTCTTAGGACTCACTGGTGCAACTGCAACAACGCCGTTACCTCTCTTCACCAATCCCATTGGAGATCCTATCTTGATAACATTTGCCTTTTTTGGAGAAGGTGGCTTGTTCGAAATGGTGAAATTCTTTGTAGGAGACATGTTATTGAGGAACTGATATTTCATCTTAATCTCCTCACTCAATTCTTCTTCAGGCTCATTATTCACCACCATTTTTGGAGGAGTTTTGAAAATGTCTTCCTTGATTGGTGAATGCACAAGTTCTGGGTGTGGTTCTGGGAACAGGGATTTGTTTTTAAGTTTGCTTGGCTTGTGGTCTTTCTTATTGTGAATTACCGAGCTGACTCTAGAGCTTCCTTCGGAATTATTCTCAGTCAAACTATCTCTATTACTGAAGATGTCAAAGTCATGGAAGAATTGATCTTTTGAAAGTAAGACTTCGGGCTTTTTAGATAACTCTTCTGCCAAATGTGGCATTACTTCAGAATTCGAATCCATGGTTGTCTCACAAATTGATGCATGCTGTTGCAACTCATCGAATGCTTGAACTGGCAAGTTCACAACAGAATGCTTCTTCGAGGATTGACCCAACTTTATGTCTGCATATTCCTCTTGTGTTACAGCTTTCTTCGCACTCATGATTTTCCTAACATCATCCTTATCCATACTAGGAAGAGTTTTCATACCACTTGCCTTGATTGTAGGAGGTTCCTTGAGTACATCATCAAAGATTTCATTATATCTATCTCTAGGAGATAAGATGGATGAAGACCTTTTGATTTCAAAAGAAGGTACCTTAAATCTAGAAATTCTAGTTGGAGAGGCAACATTCTTTCTGGAAATACTTCTTGTTCTGAAAGTTGGCTGGTGATTATGAGGTCTTGAAATTCTAAAGTTTGAAGGAGTAAATTGCTGTGGTTGAAGATTCGTAGTTCTGATACCTGGCCTTAATGACAGAGGCAATGGTGGTTCAACGATAGCAGGATCATCAATGTTTGTCAAGACGTTCTTGGTACTCAAAGGAGTAAAGCTATTCCTATTTCCTGTTGCATCCGAATAATTGATTGTGGAATTTCCTTGCTTCAAGAACTTGAAATGGTTTTCAAAACCCGAATCCTCTGATATTTCTGGTAAAAAGTCAGTTACATTTAAATCCTCATAATCAGGGCTGACCACTCTCCTGGACATCACATTCACTTCCTTGAACTTCCGAGGTTGAATGGTAGAAGGTAACTTGAGCTTATCATTTTTTGGTTCAGTAGGAGTTGTCTCTTTAAGAATCTCCTCCTTGGCAACTTTGAAGAAGTCATCTACCATTTTGTTTGGGTGATCTTTATGCTTATCCTGCAAGTGCCATATGGAGAGGAAATTGGTAGGTTTACCTTCATTATCATGTTCAGCTGATAAAGATTCTTCATATGAATCATTCTTGATATTCGTTACATCATCAAACGAGGAATAGTGATTTTCTTCGATTGGAGGCAATGTAATATCGTCATATGGAGCAATGTTAGATGAATTTGCAAGGATTTCGTCCTCCTCGGTAGTCTTGTTGGCTGCTACTTTTTCAGTCTCCAAATTAGAAGCTCTTTGCAAGTTCTCATCTTCAGCATTTGTAGAAACATTTTCCTGTTTTATTTGTTGCACCATTTCTTCTTGTTTATCAGAAGAGAATTCTTTCTTGACGATAGATTGATCTGATTCATCTAAGAAGCTCTCAGTCTTCAATTTCTCGAAGTCTATCTTCTTTCCAGGTGCACTGGAGATAGTCATGTCATTATTAGAATAATCGTCATTATCTTCTCTATCACCATCATGGCTATCTTCCAATTTCCATTCTTTATCCAATTGAAATCTGATAGACATTTTGGTGGAATTCTGAGAGTCATCTGTATCCCTACTTACATTGAAAGATTCATTGGCGGTCTTGGTTGGGGGACTAGACTTTGAACTTCCATGTATACTAGACGAATCACTATTCATACTGGCAACTCTAGATTCGATACTCTTGACCACCGACTTCACTAGCTTAACAGGCAGTCCTGCATTCTCTGAGTCGTGAACTTTTTGCACCTTATTATCAACTGTTTCCACTTGATGATCAGATTCAGTCTTGACAAATTCGTCACTATCTTCTTGCTTGATAATTGACTTCAAAGAAGTGGGTTTCAACTCTTGGACAGTATCAAAATCTACCTCTTGCTTAACTTTAGTTGAAAGGGGAGCTCCAATGTTTAAGATGCTCTCGCTCGCATCAAAATCAGATTCGAGCTTTACCTTTGATATTTTCTCCAACTTTACTGGGCTCTCGGAATTCAACTTCTCATGCAAATCATTTGTCGATGCACTATTAAGCAAGTTCATTATTGACTTTTCAGTTGAATTGTATGATCTATCAAAAGAATCGTGGTATTCTTCCTCTTCGCTTTCCTGCATTTTCAAATTTTGAATTCTGGAAGATGAACTTGACCTCTTGATCGGACTTCCTTGTGACTTGTTGTTGGTCAAAGGGATGATCAGATCTGCAAGAGTATCAGAGAAACCCTTAATTCCATCATTCAATTCCACACCTTTGTTCGACACTGCATCATTCACTGATTCTAACATTCTATTAGTATCTCTCAAAGATTGCAAAGAAGACTGTGAAGAGCCGGAAGATCTTAGTTGAACTTCTGAGTTTTGTGCCAATGAATCTAACGGATTTTCCATATCCATCTTAGGATTTTGCAAGGATAAAGATAAATAATGGATATTAGAATCTGTTTGAAATTTCGTTGCGTCGTTGAGTTGAATAAGATGAGAATCTAAATCAGCAAATGATTTGGAGCCATTTAATCTAGGGTGTTGATCATTATTAGCGAGAAACAAGTCCAACTTCTCATTCAATGACAAGTTACTGTAATTATTATGCTTTAATTTCAAATCTGTCAAAGTGGAAAGATCAAGGTCATCCTGTTTTTTGTTGGAACCAACCAGATTAAGAACCTCATGAAATGTATTAGAAGAGTGTGGGGGAGGGGGAGGAGGTAAGGATCCATCATCATCAGAAAAGGGTGATTTCGATGACAATTCGTTCCATTGGTGTGCAATACTTGAAGGCTTTTGAGGGGTAGTTAACGTTGCATTTGCCGTCTCGATTTGAGTGGAATCGGGTGAAGATTCTTTGTAGTGGTGAATTTCGGGGTTGGAGTTGGTAAACACAACATTCTTTTTGGGTGAAGCATTTGGGGTTTTCTTCATGATTGATTTGCTTGGAGAAGAGTTGATATATTTTGCTGTTGAGGAGGAAGATGCATCGGGGTTGTTCAAGTCTGTGGTTGACGTCAACGGAGTGGCAAACGAGAACTCGTCCTCGCTTGGCTTTGGGTGGGTCATGATGGCAGAAGCGATTGTTTTGTGTGCCTGCTGCTCATCCAAGTCGAAATTTCTTTCCAACGAAGAAAAGTCGAGGGTATCCTTGGATAAAGACAAAGGCTTTTCGCTCTTTTGGTCGGGGGAGTCGTCGCTGATGCAGGTATCGGAGCTGGAATTGCACTCTTTGACACTTTCGGGGTGGATCTTTTGAGGGAAACGGGGGAAGTTCAACGGCTTGGTGGGCGAATTGTTCAACGATGTGGATTCATGGAGGCCCTTGGGCGAGTCGGAGGCCTTGGCGGTGGCGTCGGAGGGTGCTAGGGTAGGCGAAGTGATGTCGAACGCGTTCAACAACGGATGCTTCTCGGTATCGAGGGTCGTCATAATAGAATGGATCAGCTGGTCAACCCCGGTGTATAAGGAGGTTGGGCGTGGTGAACGGAGAAGAAATGAACCCTGTAGGTTTGTTGTTTCTTGCAGGCCTTCTGCACGCGTGATTTGGTGATGATGTTTAGCAAGTGTTTGCCTTATAAGAGAGCTCAGTTGTTGTTTGGGTTTGGTCGTGTTTGGCAGTTTGTTTACATTACCAAAAGATACCGCATTTGTCCCGATCGGGAAGTGCGGCACGGGAACAACAGATCGCGCCGTTATGGGCAGAAAAATACTGCCACCGAGACGAGGACTGAATTTCCTGGCTGGAATCGCACTTTGCGGGTGGAACTACCCATAACTAATGGCGGAGACGGCTACCGTCACGGTCATGGTCACGGCTGCGGTCACCGCAGACTGCGCTACACTACACGGAGGCTCGAGCCAGCACCGAGAAAAGAAAGGCGGCGTGGAAACTCAGGACGTTTGTGGTGGGGCCTCTGTACTGGTGGTGAATGTGGGGACAGACCCACTGAGTCAACAATCCACCAGCTGCCAACAATGCGCTGATTGTAGATGGTCGACAGCAAGTCACGAGATAATCATTGTTGTAGTGTTTGGATTTGGAGAGGAACAGGCAGACAGGCCCATAATGGGTTGGGGTTGCGGGTCTGTAGAGGGACTATGGGACGGGAACTATGGAGTTGACTGGACAAGACATTTCGGGCCAAGAAAACTCCTGTGAAAATGAGTGTGGAAGAGTGTGAAAAGTGTGAGACTAGTGAGCAGTGTGAGTGCGACAACTGTGAGAATAGCGACAATATGGAAAATAGAATTAGAAGTAGAGGAAGTGCAATTGCGAGTGAAAGAAAGCATGATAGGATAGGATAAATCAGGTGGTTTCGGGCTACGTGGAATAGAGCATTGAAATTTGGGTGTTAGAAGTTGAGATCCTTGGACGAGGTGGTGCTTGTTGGTGTCATGCTTTGGGGCAGTGACACCGATTGTAGGAATCTGGAAGAAAAAAGTGAAAAATAAAGAACATGGCTTTGGGGAAAAATTGACTAATGGAGTGGTAGTCGGGTTGCTACCAATGGCGTAACCTGGGGAAAACTTGCTGGAACCTTGCTGGTGCTAGTTTGGAGAATGGATCCCGTAGCCCTTTATTTTTTTGCAATTGCTATGACAAGTGGGGTTTGGTTGGGGTGGTCAGACAAGTCGACTGGTTGGATAGATCACGGGGTAGAAGAGCGGAGATGCGAAACACGATCTCCTGTTACCTTCACAGCATAAAAGTATAGAAACATTCTAAGCGTCGATTTTTACCATGGTAAGACAGGCTGCAATCCTAGTCACAAACTTGCCCTTTCTCAAGTGATTCCTTGTACCCATATCTCTAAACGGGAGGGTACCTTAGGAACTTCCTGAACAGATTTATCTGGACCAAATGGTTCAGTTTATGCATCATGATGTTTGCATCATTGAGTGTTTGGTGATCATCATGCGGTGATTGACTCCACTATCCTTCACTCGCCTGCATCATTGAGTTGATGTGGGTCTGTACAATGTTAGCATCAAAATACCCCCCTCCCCAATGTGCCAAATGTCTCACATTGACGCAATGCTGCATCCAGTGAAGCATGGGCCTGCTACAGCCAAGCGTACATAGGCAAACACGCGGTCGTGACGTTTTGACCCTTTCAATAGTGAATAATACCTGATTTGGACCTGCTGCACCGTGTCACATGCGGCTGACGTGGGGCATCTTGAAGCAATTGCTCCAGGGGCTGTCCCAAACACAATAACATGGCGGCTGTCCCACGAGGTACTGGGAGCGGGCGGGAGATGCAGATGCTCGGAGGAATCCTTCCACCATGCTCTGGCCAGGTAGAAACGCCTGGCCAGCTTTCGTTCTCACTCGCAAGCTTCCTAGATAATAATATCGTAGCGACGCATGAGGGCGCCTGGCTAATTACATGTTTACTAAATAGAAGCAGACGAGTGCGAGTTTTCCAGAGACTGAGAAGATCTGTTTGGGGGCCATGAGCCATCGCCATGCTTTTCCTAGAGGTGGTCGTTTCCATGTTCCTGAAAAGGGCTCGTGGGCGGCGATGGACTCGTCGATGTAGAGCCGCATCCGGCTGGAAGTGGTGGTGACGAAGGGCCGTGTTCTGAGCCAATCAGTGCTGACAATTTTTGAGTTTGTGGGTTTTGAGTTAGTGAGTTTTGAGTTTGTGAGTTTGTGAGTTTGCTAACGCGTGGGTGCTAATCCTATCAATAATGGTCCAATAAAGGTGGGTGGAACCCCTGGCGAAGGGTTCGGGGTTCGGTCGAGAAGATTGCTCCGTTGGCTGTAGGTGGTCACACGATGAAACTCGCTGGTCATCTTCCATAGGCACCATTTGCTCAGTTCCAGGAGCATCAGGTTTGCAATGGGCCTGGTGCGAGTGAAAAATCTCACAAAATATCGCTAGTGAAACTGGGCAACCACTAAAGATCTGAAAATATCCACCAAATCATGTCATAATCGACTGGTGTGACATGGAATGGGTCCCCGTCCGACGGCACACAGGTGTACATGCATTAGCCAGGCACCGATCCAGGGTGCTCACAATAGCACGCGGTGCCGGCGTTCCACTGACTGGGCCAGCGGCCCGAACTCCAATGCGCTGGTGCCTAACGATTCTGCACTATGTGGGCCACCAGATGGATCGCAGATGGGCATAAGCGCATGACAGGCAAGGGGTGGACAAGTGGCAGGCCGATCGCACGTCAACTGCCGGAAAAACACCGGGTGCCAACAATAGCCAACCCTGTGAATGCTTGGCCTGTGGCCGTCTCGCTTGCCAGACGGAAGATCTTGACGTGAGTTCCGGTGCCAAGGGCCACCAGGTGCAATGGCCAAATGCCTGTAGATACGAAAGATGGCAGTGAACCCCAACCAGATCGCCCGAAGGGTGATGGCCTCTGGGTTAAAAGAGTGCGATGGGTTAGGTGCGTAGATGCATTAAATGCTGAAGAACGCGACAGGTTGCATGTTTTTCCGTGTATGGACGCAAGGTAGGTTGCCCAAAGCTCCTTGTGGCTCCTTGTGGCTCCTTTTGGCTCCTTCTGGCTCCTCTGGGGCTCTCTGGCCCCATGGAGTCTAACCGGTCACAGCCCCTGCCCTTTGTGCCTTGTTCCTTGTTCCTCTGGCTCCATCGTCTGCGTCACGTGGTCACTACGAGCGTTGCACCACACAGCCCCAGAGTCCTCGAGCCCCCGATCCCATCCAGTGGCCCCATTCCACTGCTGTCCATCAGGCCCCTGGCCAAGCGCCGTGGGCTCATTCCTTGGTGTCACCTACCCCCAAGCGTGGTGTTTCAGCGAAGGGGGCCACCCTGGAGGTCCCCACGGTGATGATCTCTCGTCTGGCAGACGGTGCGCGGGGCGACGCGTCAACATAAACTTGGACATCATCACCTGAAACAATAACGAGCCCGTGGAACCTGTCCAGCCCCAATCCAGCTGCACGTCACCACCAGGGCACCCCGGCCGCAGACTACCGAACGCCGGTGCTCTGGTGCCTGGTGCTATCGTGCTTTGGCACTCGCGGTATCGGTTCAGTTTCACCACCGCACCACCACCACGGAACGGCCAAATGCAGCAATTTTCCTTCCCTGCCAGTAATTTTCCACCCCGTCGCACCCTCACCGCCAGACCTTCCACCACCGCCTTGGGAGGCATCGACCGCTCCCAGTCCCCATCTGGAAACCTGCCCATGTTGTATTCGGGATCACGCTGGTGAGTTCTTCCGGCGTCCCCGTCCTGACCGGCTCCGCTCCATGGTTCTCGTGCTCCCTTTCTGGAGCCTTGGTTTCCCCTTTTGTCTCCTGGGGTTGCCCTTGGGTCCCGCTGGTGTCCTTTGGTGCCCATGCAACCGTCGTCAGCGGTCGCGGTGGGACACATTTCATGATCTCCCTGCACATTCCCACTGGCGAATTCCGCCCGCCTGCCATCGCTCCGTCACCCCGGTGCCCCTTGTTCGCCAGCAGTGCTTCCTGCGCTGGTGTCTACCGTGGCACTGGGCTCACTACACCCCCTCCTCAAAACCCGTCTTCTGCAGTCATGCCGTCGGCCTAAACAACGCCATGTGTCTCCCCACACGGTACATTGGTCGCGCATTAACAACTTTGTGGTGCATTGTTTTGATGTCCTGCGACCAGTGCAATTTTTCCTGGTATATATAACGCGCCTCATCCGCCTGAGCAGGAGTGCCCAAGTCCTTCGCTTCATCGTCGTCTTCCACTTCATTCACTCGCTATCATGAAGTTCTCGTCCGCTTTGTCCGTCGCCACCACCGTGGCCGTCGCCTCGGCCGCTTCGTCGTCCGGCTGCTCCTTCTCCACCACCATCACCGCTGCCACCGGTGTCTCCCAATTGAACGCCTGTCCTACCTTGGAAGGTACCATCCAAGTTTCTGGAGACCAGATCGGAGCCCTCGACCTCTCTAACGTCAAGGAGATTTCCGGTGACTTGAAGTTGTTCAACTCCTCCTCCGTCACCGACATCAACCTCAACCAGTTGAAGAAGATCAGCGGTTCGTTGTCCATCCAAGCTTACACCCAATTGCACGCCATCGACTTCACCGCCTTGACCGAAGCCGACCACTTGGCCTTGGTTTCTTTGCCATCTCTCGCCATCATCAACTTGAACACCGGTATCTCCAAGGCCGGCTACCTCGAGCTCTCCGACACCGCCTTGAGCTCCTTGCAAGGTTTGGCCAACTTCAACACCATTGGCACCTTGAACATCAACAACAACAAGAACATCACCTCTATCGACCTCAGCGGCTTGAAGTCTGCCTCCGAGAACTTGATCCTCTCTTTCAACAGTGACCACTGTGAAGTCAAGTTGGACGACTTGGCATGGGCCTCCAACTTGACCATCCAAGACGTTGCCGACTTCTCCGCCTCTAACTTGACCTCCGTCAACGGTTCCATGCAATTGGGCTACAACTCTTTCGAATCCGTCGAATTGGCCAGCTTGAAGACCGTCGGTGGTTCCGTGCAAATCTTTGCCAACGATGAAATGACCGAGCTCTCCTTGGAGTCTTTGGACACCATCGGTGGTGAATTGAGACTCTTCAACAACACCGAGTTGGAAGACCTCAGTGAGACCTTTGCCAAGTTGACCGAAATCAAGGGTGCCGTTAACATCGAGGGTGAAATCGCCAACTTCACCTTGCCAAAGTTGGACAAGGTCGATGGTGACTTCTCCTTCTCCACCACCTCCGACGACTTCGACTGTTCCGACTTGAAGAAGTTGCACTCCAAGGGTAACATCCAAGGTCACAACTTCAACTGTTCCGCCCCAACCAAGGCCAAGTCTTCTTCCGCCTCTGGTACCAAGTCCTCCTCTTCCTCTTCCTCCAAGGGAACTGACTCCAGCTCTAGCTCCGGTAACTCCTCTTCCGGAGGTAAGAAGAACCAAGCTTCTTCTCTCTACAGTGGCATGATGCTCGTTGCATGTGGTTCTGCTGCTGTCTTGGCCATTTTGATCTAGAGTGTTTATTTCTTCATTAATATAATCTTATACCTTTTCATATACATTATTTATTTCCATACAATGTAAGCCTACAGTAAACAACCACTAGCATGAACCACCAAACGATTTACTCCTGACTAAAAAATTTTTAAATGCTTGATGGTTAAAAAAGTGTGCCTGACTGTTTCATCTCTTTCGCTAATATGAATTTAGTCAATTTTGTACAATATTGAAATTTATGAGTAAACCTCTGCTTGGACCCTGTTGACGAGCATTTTTCAGTACGCGACTGTTTGTTTTGACACTTTTTGTTTACTAATAAAGACGGTGAAATATTCGCACCCGATAATTATGAGCCTTGAACTGAAAGTAAGTTAAGGTCAAGTGACAAATAATCAGCACATCTTAAGCCAAATACTAAGGCGCCATCAAATCCCGCTTATATCGGGCCCACTTAGATTGCCACTTATGCTGATTATTCTACTGAGGCACACACCGCAGATTCGTTTCCCTCTCACCTTCTTTCAGTAGTACTGGTGGACATTTTGTGCGAGTTAGGAAGACGATTTTCGGCTATTTCCTTGTTTTAGGGCCAGACGAACAACTTACCACTGTCGCAACGTTTCCAGTGGGTAAAAACACCCGTAGTGGAATGGAAAGATTCACGGGTCGTGAAACCAGAAGTCTCGGTATTGGCTGCGAGTCGTGGGATTCTAGTCTCGCATTCTTGGGCACTACATCGCTGCGTCAAGAGCTTTCAAGGGTGAATGGAGAAGGGGCTAGCACCAAGGGGTTGGAATGAAGCTTGGGACAACCTGGTGAACCAGCCCAAAATTGTCATCGCTAGGTATTTGCTCCACAGGTGGTGCAATGGGTGTGGCACCTGAAGCCTGCTAAAAATGGTTATTTGACCATAGATATTCTGGGAAAAATTGAAGAGATAATGCTGCTAGGCCCAGGAACAACTCAACCACACCAATGACAGATTTCTGGTCCAGAAGAGCAAGCACCACTGCTTGTATGTTCACCGGAGAAACTCACATGATTTTGGCTAACATGCAAATAGCACCAGCAAACTACAGTTTAGGGCATTACACTACAATAGAAGTGAGTGGGATTTTTCACTTCCAAGAAATGTGAACCCCCCATCTCTGACAAAAGTCCCCCAGCTATATGGAAGACACCAGCTTGTAGGTACTATGACTACGAGCAAAGCAGAGAGGAATCTGAAGCAATTTTCAGGCAGTTCGTGGGTGCCAGCATTCCGGCATCAGATGCTCATTCCTTGGTGGAACTGGGTATACCGTTCCAAAACTTGAATCTCCGACCCTTTCGGGTGGCCTGCATGTGTGGAATTGGTCTTCCTATTGTGATGAGGCACAATAGGCACATGGCTTCCCAATTCCCACATCGCCAGTGTGTTACGAAGCTGGAGAAGAATACGAGAAGCCCGGGAAAGAACGTATGGGCGGACCGGATTCCGTTCAAGCCCAAATCACGGTCCCTTGGTGACACCAGGGTCCACGCAACTTGCGGTGGAGAGGAAATGGTTGGGCTTGTTCGGTAAAAATCACCCAGACCTTCACCTTAGGTCCGAGACCAACCTGCAAAAAGGGCCTATTGGTTGGCTGCGAATCCCAGTCTAACCTGCAATATGCACTGTATCAATACTTCATTCACATGCAGTGGGCGAGCACCGGTGTATAGGGGCTATTTTGCTCGCCTTTTCGAGGGTCTTTCTCTTGAGACATCGCGTTGGAGTTGGAGATATCATTCCATGCTATCAGCCAGCGTGATCCCTGGTACGCCACTAGTACCGCCCAACATCGGAGTGGACGCGGGTGGTGCGGCGCAGACGCACGCCTGAACGGCGCCAAGCCACGTGACCGCAACCTTTAGTACCTGGATCCATCCGCAGGCACGCTGGTCTGGGCGCAGCCAGGTCACTGGCCCCGATCCACACCACTGGCGTGGCATCGCCGTTCCCTCTCCTAGAACAGGCCGCTAGTAGCACCCACATCCAGTGCTTGCGACCACCGCTGTTCCAACCACTAGCTCACCACCTGCCCCACCTCCCCCTCGCTTCCTCTAGGCGTCCCCTCCATGGTCAATTTACCAGACGCACCTAATTTAACCAGCGACGTCATCTATTTACATATGCTCCCAAAACGGAAATGTGATTATGGTTGATCTGCCCTAACCACCTGCTTCCTGAAACTTCCATCGATCCTCCCAACCGTAGCGAATTCCGCCTTGTATGGCCTTCCATGCACCGCTAGTGCTGGCTTACCATGCACGGGCCTCCACCAGGGCTGTTTGTGGCACCCGGATCCGCTTTGCCCCAATGCCCGACCTGGTGTGCATGAACGGGTGCACTATTTGTATTACCTGTCTCAGCTATTTATAGGCCGTGTCACCACCAAATTTTCTGATATAAAGTCCCGATTCGCTACTCCTTCAGCGAACACTCCTGATAGCAGATAACCTGATTGCACTAGCTTCGTCGACACACCAACTTCAGACGCTCGCACCTTCGCTTTCCCCTTTACAGCCAGCAGACAACCCCAGCCGTTCGTTGCGTTCCTCCCCAGTTCGACTCTGCCCGCTCCTCCACAGCCCACATCGCTAGGACTACGTTCTTCTGATCCATTCTCACATACCGCCAACATGACTATGGCTTCGATCCAGCAACTAAAAGAATCCTACGCCCAAGCCGGCCAAGAACAGCTTTTCGAGCACTTCGACGCTTTGTCGCCTGCCGAACAAGCCCAATTCGTTGAACAATTGACCAAGATCGATGCTCCCAGCGCCTTGGTCAACACCGTGGCCAGTGCCTTGAAGTTCCTGGCCTCCAACTCCGCCAACCGTCTGTTTGCCCAGCTTCCTGCCCTGCAGACCGCCTCCACCTTGGACCTCGAAGACGCCGACCGTGAAAAATGGTCCCGTTTGGGTTTGCAAGCCATCGCCAATAACGAAGTGGGTATTCTCTTGATGGCCGGTGGCCAGGGAACCCGTTTGGGATCCAAGAACCCCAAGGGATGCTTCAACATCGAGTTGCCTTCGGCAAAGCCCATGTTCCAACTTCAAGCTGAAAAGATCTTGAAGGTTCAAAAAATGGCCCAGGAAACCTTCTCCACTGCCACTGTTCCTACCTTGTACTGGTACATCATGACCAGTGGTCCTACCCGTGAAACCACCGAGTCCTTCTTCAAACAGCACAACTTCTTTGGCTTGCAGCCTTCACAAGTGATCCTCTTCGATCAAGGTACCTTGCCATGTTTCAACTTGGACGGCTCCAAAATCTTGCTCGAGGCAAAGCACAAGTACTGTGAGTCTCCAGACGGTAACGGTGGTTTGTACAAGGCCATGCAAACCAACGGAATCTTGGACCACATGATCTCCAAGAACATCAAGCACCTTCACATGTACTGTGTGGACAACGCCTTGGTCCGTGTGGCCGACCCGGTGTTCCTCGGTTTCGCTATCGACAACAAGTTCGATTTGGCCACCAAGGTGGTCAGAAAGAGAGATGCCAGCGAGAGTGTTGGATTGATCGTTTTGGACGACGACTTGAAGAAGCCATGTGTGATCGAGTACAGTGAGATCTCCAAGGAGTTGGCCAATAAGACCGACCCTACCGACCCAAACAAGTTATACCTCAGAGCTGCCAACATCGTCAACCACTACTACTCCGTGGATTTGTTGAAGAACTACATTCCAAAGTGGACCTCATCTCAAGAGTTCTTGCCATTTCACATTGCTAAAAAGAAGATTGGAAGCTTGAAGAACGGCGAGTTTGTGACGCCAACCGAGCCAAACGGTATCAAGTTGGAGCAATTCATTTTCGATGTGTTCCCATCGGTCGACTTGGACAAGTTCGGATGCTTGGAAGTCGACAGATACAGCGAGTTCTCTCCATTGAAGAACGCTGACGGCGCTGCCAATGACACTCCAACCTCATGCAGAAACCACTACCTTCAATTGGGTACCAAGTGGGTCAAGGAGAACGGAGGTATCCTTGAAAATGAAACAGACTTGGTTGAGGTCAGTCCATTGACCTCATATGCCGGTGAAGGGTTGGATTTCGTCAAGGGTAAGGTTTTCAAGAATGGTGATAAAATTTAGGGTTCTATAAAATAATTAATGACTGCATTTTGTACAGTGTAATTGTAGTGATTCGCCAAACTGAGTCGGTACCATTTACTCTCCCAAAGCTGGCTCTAACAGAGCTTATAGAAATTAAACTCAGCATTTGGAAATCCACATGCACTTGCCTGAAAGCTTAATTAACCTCCTACCAAAATAGAATAATCATCAATATGCTGAATAATATTCTTTTTGAGGTCTGGTTGTATCCAAGAGTGGCCCACAATCAGGCATCCAGATATCCACCGAATGTTTTTGGAGAACTCCAAAGCACTATTTATTGGTTAATCGATGGCAAGTCCGAATTGACCGGCCAACCCAGTTATGGTACTGCCACAACCTACACGAACTAACTACATTCATTCACCTTAATCCGGGTATATGTTTACCTTATTCCTTTATTACCTATATCGTAGCTTATGGTAGCTTATCGATTGCCCCCTGACTGATGGAACTCTCCGTGACTCTCTTGGGTGGTGTACTGGCCATGGACGTCATATCCGTAACTACCAGTGAAGGCCACTATGAGAACTATGAGCAAACCGATGCTGACGTTTCTGATCAGCTTGTAGTACTTGTGGTCGGTGATGGAGGTGGATTGGTTCAAACTAGGAAGTTCCTGCTTCATTTTGTTGATTACTACACTCTACCAGGGGCTTGCCGGACTATTTATACGGTGGTTACTGACACGGTTCGCGTAGGGTATTGTTCTATTGTTAAGCAAAAAACAGCAATGTTGGGCCAGCCAATCTCGTTGGTCGAGGCCACTATTTTATCCTTTCAGGCAGCCATGCCCCAGAAGCAGTTTCAAATAACCGGCCAATTTCAGGGACCAGGAAGGTTTATTTTCAGAAGATTGGAACTGTTCTGCGACTTTGGCAATAGTAGAACGAAGCCCGGTTTTGAGCTTTACGACTGAATTTCCAAATAGAAAGGAGGGTACTACATACAAGCCCAGGTACCAAGGTTGCTATAGGGTGTGGCATTATGGGTCTTTTTGGCAAAATTCTCTATTTAGCTATCAGTTTATTAATGAGGGAGGTGGTAGTTTAGCAAATTCTCCACATTAATGGCAAGTGGGTAGGTAGATGGAAGGGCCTGGAGAAATAGGAAGTGTATCAAGACAATTTTAGGAAAATAGCGTGGTGAATATCATTCTCTATCAAGACGGCATTAGAATAGAGGAATGGTCTAGGGATGTAAATTAACTTAAGTAGCTGGAGCTCAACTGGAATGCCCGGATGATTGGATAGAACCCCAAATATTGGTTCAAGACGTCAAGGTCTATTGGGCACAATTCAAGTTTGTGACCCAATGGGAATAGATCAATTTTCAACTGCCCCAACCGAAACGCCATTTTCACCAAGCTTAGCCTGCCTGAATGCTTCATACTTACGAGTGTTTGTGACCTCCTTTAACTCTTCAAGATGGGTATTAAGCAAAACATCTTTTAATGCGCCAAAATCGTAGTACTGATAGATGTCCAATTCTCCACTTGGAGTGGTTCTGGTTCTGAAATCTGAGGAATCCGAGCTTATCAACGCAAACGGCATTGTGTACTGGAGTTGCTCCAAGTACTCATTGACTTCAGGGTCGCTGAAGTCTTTTGAAGCTAGAAAATCGTACACTTCAATGCCAAGTTCTAAGAACTGTTCTGAGAGGGATTTCCGATTCCGTGCCAATTCTTCTTCAGTGAGACCATCTGCTTTGCCAAAGACCGGGATAAGATTGGCTCGTGTGCCCAATTGCTTCATACACATGGTGTCCAACGCATTGAGCCCGGGGTTAGTACTTTCTGATGGCCCTCTCCAATACTTACTTGCCATGGTTGCTTTTTAAAAAGAAGACAACCACATGGACTCGCTGGTCTTCGAGTTGAGGGTTGCGCTCGATCTTCAACTCCTCTTCCAAAATGGTTTCGAAGGCCCCCTCCAACACCGAAATTAACTCCTTCACATTCTGCTCGTTGAGTAGATTGAACCCGTAGTTCTTGGTGATACTGACATTGAGCCTCACCAGGATCCCATCGGTCGCTAGGTCCTCTGGATGTTAGTAAGGATTTTGTGATAGAAAGAAGAGGACTCAACCACATACCTATTTGTAATGTTTCTATGGAAAACTCCTCGCTATCAAGGGACTTCGTGAAGAAACACTTTCGACCACACAAACTTTCCACAAATGATCTCTTGCCGGTGTTGTTTTCTCCCACTAGCATGATGTTCAAGCAGGGTCCGCGCTTGTACTTCAGCTTCCAGATCCGAGCAGCCAAAGCCCTGGTTAGTTAGTGTGCTTGTAGAGCTTTGGCTTGCCAAAGGCATACTTCAAACTCCCATCACTGTACACTTACATTAGTTTCCAATCTCATGTCTATTGCCTTGGGCTTACTCCTGGCGTTAATAGTTGGGTGCAAAAAGTGACTGCGACCTCAAACTTCTATATGACGTACATAATATGCTGGCACTAGTATAGTGGTGGGGAGAATACAACATCATCAAATTATACCACCAAACGGTCCATCTCTTCAACGGCATAGTCCAACATGTAACTTTGCTCGATCAAGTCATCCAAACGGGAGAAATGACGCTCGTTGTAAGGCACAATGGAATCTATGATCTTGACAAGGCCCTTGACCTCCATCAAACGTGAGGGAGGGAACTTCTCCATCAACACCCCCAACACTCTCTGACTGATCTCGAAGAACTTGAAGTTGACGTTCCAATCACGCACCTTCTTGAAAAGCACCATCAACTGCTCGTCGTCCAACTGGCCAATAGTCTCCTCCAAGGTGAAGGAACCAATGGCCGAGTCCACGTCTTCGTTTTGCTCAATACAGGACTTGATGACATTGTACATTCTCATGGAGTGGTTGAGGGTCAATGCCAACAAGAAGGCGTTGGACCAGTCGTTGTTCTGGATGTAGTTGGCCAAGGTCTGCTCCTGCTCGATCTTCAACTTTTCCTCGTCCTCCTTACGCTTGATCTCCTCGTCGGTGTTGTCTTCCCACTGGATGATCTTACCGTCAGCATCGGCCGAGATGAACTGCTCTCCCTCGTCCTTGATGTCGAGCGCCCAAATACGGTTATCGTGGTGGTCGAAGGTCTTTATCACCTCCCCAGACTTGTAGTCCCACACTTTGACTAAGCCGTCGGCACCGGTGGAGATGAGCTGTGGGCTGGTCCGGTTGAAAAACTTGACTCTTTGGATGGAGTTGGTGTGTCCCTCAAAAGTCTTGACGCAGGTGTAGTCATTCAAAGACCAAACCTTGATGGTTTTGTCACCACTACCGGTGACGATGTATTTGTCGTACTTGTAGAAGTTGATGTCCCACAAGCCTCTCTTGTGGCCCTTCAAGATACCCACCGTCTCACCAGTGTAGCTATCCCATACCTTGGCCAACTTGTCGTAGGAAGCAGTGGCAAAGAGCTCATCATTAGGTGCAATATCGATGGCATTGATATCCTTGTCGTGGGCTCTTCTTGTGTAGTCAGAAGACTTGACGGTGGTTCCTGATTGGTGGGGAATTTTCCATTTCTTGATGGTCAAGTCAGAGGATCCGGAGATCAAGAAGTCTGGAGTGTCCTTTGACTTGCTTAAGCTAACGGCAGTAACTGACCCAGCATGACCTTGGAACACGGTGTGGTGTACGAAATCCTGTTCCTCATCATCCCATTTCCAGAGTCTGATCTCATTGTCCTTTGAGCCGGTGGCTATCCATTTACCATCGCTTGAAACATCGATTGCGTTGAGAATATCCTTGTGGCCTTCATAGAGCTTCAATTCCAAAGGACGACTAGGATCTATTATTCTCAATGAAGGAGAATTGGTGGCCAAACCTACCAAGTTTCTTTCGGGGCCGACATATTTGAGGTCTGCAATGATACCTTGATTACCAGCCAATCTTTTCACTACTGGTATTTCCACATCTCCCAAATCGATGGAACTGATGCCTGAAAGATCAAGTTGGGCCAAGGTCTGGTCACTCAACACCAAGAAAAGATTGTTGTCTTCCAACTTGATCACGTCGATGATCATAAGATCTTCGTTGGTTTCGTATGGAGTTGGAGAAGATGCTAATTGTTTTCCTGTGGTGATATCCCAAATACGGAGCATGTTGGAGGCACCGGCGGTATAGAAGTATTGAGAAGACCCGAAAGTAATAAAGCCGGAGTTTTCGATCTGCTCTTTGATGTGGAATGAATTAATGGGCTTGTAGTTTGGTGCTTTGTAAACCACCACAACACTGTCTCTTCCACCGGTGATCAAGTATTGTCCATGTGCATCGAATGATATACCTCTCACGGCCGAGTTGTGCTCCTTGATGGTGTGGGTGCATTTTCTCTTGACTAAATCCCACACCTTTACTGTTCCCATGATATCACCACTAGCCAACTTCCAATCGGAAGAATTCAATTCTCCATAGAAAGCCAACGAACACAAGGTAGTCCCGTGTCCTTTCAACGAGTGGGTCACGTAGCCCCCTTCGATGTCCCAGATAGTGATACTTCCATCAGAGCCTCCGAATGCAAATAAGGATGAGGTGTTGTCAGCTGCTGAAATGTATACCGGGGAGGACACTTTGAAGCTTCTCTCGACCTTTCCTTCCTGGAGACCAAAGATCCTCAACTGCTGTGATTGTGACAAGATGGCCAACTTGCTTCCATCGGGGGTCAACATCAAACTTGTTATCAATTCCCCATCTCCTTCGATATTGTGGATGACTTCGTTGGTGATGAGGTTAGTTATTATGATGTCCTCGTTTAATGGCGTGGCGAGGATTTCTCCGTTGGACGATATGGTGGCAGAGGTGCTGCCAAGGTAGAACGGATCCAAGTCCGTGTTCTTGAAAGTCGTCTTAAGATCCATGGTGGAGTTGGTCTAATGGACTTTTCATTTTTTATCGAGAGATGGGATGGGCCACACGTGACCCGAGAAGGATGCCAGTCCTGCACACACATGGGATAGATTGGTACTGCATGAAGCCCTCGATATATCAACTCTTATTCCTGGTAAGGGGGAGAATTATGAACATATCGATAACGTAGGATAATTACTCAAGTAGAATATCCTGAATTATTGGATCAAACTCTCCTTCAGCCGATTCCTAGAAAACAAGATATGAAGGATATTATCAAAGCAATAGTGCTAACAATTTTGGCCGTTATTCCTTTTTATATCTATTATGCAACCGACCTACCTGTCGAGACAACTATACATTTATACAGCATGGTTCTACTTGTCAATGCATTCGTCATTGTCATCTGATATTGATAAACCACTTTTTGGTGTGGTATACTATGGTCAAAACGAAAGAAGTATAAGGACTCATTTGCTGAGCGGATAAGTTGGACTTTAATATGAAGTCAGCAGATGATAGGCAACCTGGCGAATATCAGCAGCGGCTTCTTCAGGAACAGAGGCGATGAGACTTCACAGCTACAGAAGAGGGAGGAATGGCTAATATGTACACGAAAGGCCCAGAACCATGTCAATTGCGTGGCTACATTTGGTGCATTTAGCTTCTTTGTACTTTTGTTAGCCACTATTATGAAGCCACATAGCGATGCACACGATTGTCTGAGAGCGCGGAGATATCAGTTCCATCTACCGAATTCACTGGTTATATATTCCAGAGGACATGTAAAGTACAATACGACAACAGTGTATAGTTGATACTGTCTGGACCGCTATTCGCAAGTCCCGTTCTTCGAGTTTATTATTATAATTGCTTCTGATTGTACTAGATACAAAAAAGAATATTTCTAAGATCAAAGTTCTAATAATTCCGATAAATCAAATGTCACAATAAATTCACAATTTTTAACTCACCAAAATCCGATACATGAATATTTGATACTCACTGATCGACAATATAGTGAATAGTGTATTTTACTTTAAGAGAAATTTTATCACATCAGCAAAATAGTTTACAATGTCTAAGTTGGATGCATGTTTATAAATATTCTAAATACTCTAATAATTGATACCCAATGATTTGGCAGTGTTCTGCATGTACACTTCAAGGTAATCTTCTAATCCCTTACCCTTACCGCCAAAACGATCTCCCCAAACAATCTGGCGAAGTCTTATCATCAAAAAGACAACGCTGCTGACGAAAAGGGCCGATCTGATTCGAAAGTAATTGAAGTAATCTGCCACTCCGTGGTTCTTTAGAGGGTATGCATTGACCAGTTCTTTTGTCAACAAATTGATTCTATTTACAGGCGATCCAAAAGATTGGTTCAAATTCTGGATCATCCGCATGGTTCTTGAAATGAAGATTAGCTCTTGAGGAAACGCACTTTCGTCTCCGATGAAATTCTTCAACAAATCATGCATGTTTCTCTTGTCCTTACTATAGTTTTTTGGTGTAGAAAACGGTTTCAATTGGATCATCGATGCAAACATATCTGGAGAATTGATACCCCATTCACTTGCGATACGAGCGACTTCTTGGCGATTGACCATGAAAATATACTTCCAGAGCTCACTGTATTGCTCCTGGAATTTAGGACTCAATTCAATGTACAAGCCGTGATCGAGAATCACCAACTGCTGTTTGTTGTTGCTGTCAAACCTTGCCAACAAGTTTCCCGGATGCGGATCAGAATGAACAAACCCATACTTAAAGATTTGTTTGCCAAAAGCTCGCACATATTGAGTCATGGTCAATCTAAGATCAAAGCCCTTGCCGAGAAGAACATCTTTATCTGAGAGTGGGACACCATCTATCCATTCGGTAATTAAAACTTGGGTACGGGTATACTCTGGATAGCTCTTAGGAATATAAATGTTCACGTCTTTCAAGCTATCGTCGTTGGCAATGATCTGGGCAAGTTTCTGTGAATTTTGCATCTCACACTGGAAGTCAGTCTCTTTGCGCATCTGGTCTGATACGTACTTTGAAAACATACTCATAGGGATATCAAAGATCTTTTCATAAATTTTGGTGATGACTCTGTAAACCCAAAGATCCACGATGATTTGATCTTCGATGTATCCATGCTGGACCTTGATGGCCACATTTTCTCCATTTTTGAGCTGTCCCTTGTAGACTTGTGCGATGGAGGCACTGGCGATAGCATCATGGCTGATGCTGTTGAACATCGATGTTTCGTAGTCGTTTCCATAATTTTTCTTCAAGATCTTGTCGATATTCTCCCAACTATCGACAGGAGCATCGTCGTACAATTTGGGGAACTTTTCTTGATATGCATCGGGGAGAATGGCCCCTTGGTTAGCAATGGCTTGGCCCAACTTGATGTATAGCCCCCTATTGGTCATAAGAAGGTCTAGAAGCGCCTCCGAGGTGATATCATGGATCTCCTGCAAGTCTCTGGTTTTCGAAGCCACCGCGTACTCGTATGCTATCCAGAGCATCACATATAATGCTCTGACCGATCTTGAGAGAAGCGACGAGTACACATTCTTGTCGATGTAGTAGACTACGCCTCCCAATGACACGAGGACAATAACCCCCTTTAAAAACCCTCTTGATCTGGGGTTTGCTGATTGAGAATTTCTGTGAGATCCAGACTGATTAGCCTCATTGGCCAGACTGGCGTGATTAGCACCGTTAGTGTGATTTTGGACTGAAACACTCGAGGAAGTGGAGAAACAAGCACCAGGGACCCCTGTGAATGAGGAATGGGCCCCGATTGAGGTGGAACTCCTCGTAGACTTGGTGATGTAGGTTGGTGCCCCAGGTGGAGCCGAAGAGGAGCGAGGGCCAGGGCCGTGATAAAAGGCACCGAAACCGACGGATCGAGCCAACAGGCGATGCGGTATTGGCCGGACTGCCCCAGAGAAGCGACTCGGCCTGGCGATTTTGCAGATGGCGAGTTTATTCATGCCATGTAGTTTATGTGGGGAAAGAGAGCAATATGTGGAGGATGGACGGTGCGAGGGTGAAGATCAACAGAGGGGCAACGGCCGGAGATGGCGGGGTTAAATAGGAGAAAACGGCTTGTTCGCAATATTAGTAACTGTTGCAGCACGGCACATGGCTTGCTGGCACCGTCAGTTGGCGGGAGATGGTTGCTGGATGGCGGAGGCAACTAGGTAGGGTCACGCGACCAGAGGCACGCGGCACGCGGCACGTGACACATATGATAGTGGACCATCAAACCAGTGGACGTCATTGGTGAGTGGGCCACCACAGCTATGTTTGCCTTAACCAGACAGATTGCCCGTTCCGGCGTCCGCGGATACTCGACCGTTGCTACTAGTGGCGCCAGAAAGGTCGGAACCTTCAGAGGCGGCTTCCTCGGCTTCTTGCTCGGTGTCACCGTGACCGGTGCTGGTTCCTACTACTACTTGATCGATGAATACAAGACCGCCAACAACGTGATTGTGGCCGATGTCGTTGCATTGCAGAACTCCATCTCCAACTTGGAGAAGCACGTCAAGTCATTGGAGTCTAAGAAGTGATATATGTAATATATGTTGATATGTACAAGTGATGTAGAGAGATGGGATGGTGTGGCGTGATTGCAGTGTCCAAGCCAATGGAAGCTTAGAGTGTGCTCTATGGAGTTGGACCGTTTCTATGGTTCTGGACAGGTCCAGGGGCCTGTCACCGGCTTAATGGGTGGTGGAGACCTTCGAGGGTCCTCCATGAGGATCCAGTGGCTGGTGAGATGAGCACCCTGAGTGTGATCCAGGGTGAAATGTGGACTGCGATGCCTGGAGCATGAAAAAGGCCAACGAGCCGTTTAGTGGTGGAAGAGTTGCCACATGCCAATTGAGCTCGTAGCTGCTGCCGACGAGCTCCAGCAACATGAAGAAGCAAGGAATAATCGAAATATGTGAAATTTTGTGCAGATGGTGTAAATGGCGAAAAATGGTGAAGTGGCCATAAAAGCAGTCTTGCTTGTGACTATCCACCTACAATTTTTCAATGAACTTCTCCACATCACGGATGAGGTTACCCAATTCTTCTCTGGATACACTTTCGAGATCTCCCACGAAATTCACCTCCAACTTACGTCCTCCCAAACTGCCCCCTTCCACGATGTTGAACTGCACCAAGCGATCGTTCCACCCAAGATTCATTTGTCTTCTGTAGGTCATGTTGACGTAGTGGTAACGAACTTTCTCGCCATTGATCAAAAAGTCCACATCTGAAGGTATCGAGGTGGGTTCCTTTCCACTGAAATCCAACTTGGCCTTCTTGAGAAATTCATTGATGCCGGGTTGTGCCTTGAAACGAGAATATCTCGAGGTGGTTGATTGTAAAATATCTTGGATGGTATCAGAAGAAGGCGAGTCCTCCATCACTGCTTCGCCAAGCAAATCCCCAGATAATTGACAGGTTATTTTCATATCAGACCTGGCGTTGGGTGTGGCGACGTAACAGTTATTCTCTCCTTCCACAGTAACGATGTTCATGGTATCCACATCGGGCTTGTGTCTTTCATTGAGATCCACCCAGATTTCAACCGGAGGATATTTCATTTGGTCGTGTATATCGGTGTCCTTGCCATCGATGTATGGGGATGGTAAGAACTTCAACTGAATGACATAGGAGTGGGGGTCTTTGTTCAAAAAGTGGTTTATTTCTTTGACTGACAACTCAGGACTTTCGTACAATGGCAAGCTCAATACCGCATCATTGACCAAGGGTATGTTGGAGTTGAACTTGAAATTTGAACTTTCGTCAATGGTGTCAACTTTTGGAATGGGAGAGATTAAATCAGTATCTTCTGACCCTTGGAAAAGAATGTTTCCTAAACGGATGGTGAAAATGGGATTATTAAGCTTATCCTCTGGAAGTCCGTATAAATTCTTTCTGTAGCTGAAATCAGTGATGTTGCTGAAGATTTCATCAATCTGGGATTCAGAAAATTTGGACACATACTCTTTCTTCTCGTGCTCAGTCGGATAATCCTTACTCTCATCACCAAGAATGCCCAATTCCCCCAATAATTTCCAACTTTTATCGTCCAATTCGCTTCTTCCTCTTTCCACAGGCAAAGACTTTGCTTGCTCTACTTCTATTTCGTAGGAGAGACGTTCGCTGCTCAACGATTTTTTGGAAAACCGTTGTAAGTCATTCAAGAATGATTTGTTCATGATATCTGATGATTGATGCGATTCGGTCAAGGAGAATAGATTCTGATTCCGATTGTTCCAGCTTAAGGAATCATCATCCTTGAATGGCACTAAGGTCAAGTTATTCTTTACTTCAGGAAGACGCAAAGTGTTCTTGCTGTGCTCATTGTAGTCCAAGAGCCACAATAAAAGACGTTTTGAACGCTTGATTTGGTTATTACTGAGGGTGGTGAGCTCGTAGTTATCGTCGTTTAAATGCTTGAAGAAGACTTCGGTGTTTTTACCAAGATGCAGCAAAGAGAACTTGCCGAATTTCTTGATGTAAAGCTCTTTGATGTAGGAAAGATCAATGTTTTCTCTGTGGGAATTATTCAAGATTGAGTTGAGAATGATTTCGGCATTTGTGACCTGCGTAGAAGTACCTTTGAACTCGATTTGGTCGCTTTTGATATTGAATGAAATTTTGATACCCGAACGTTGAAGATACTGGATAATATACCCATTCTCAGAAAGAAGTAAAAACAATTGAACTTGGTTCAATTTTATGCGCTTTTTAACAAGCAAATCATCCACAGTGAGTTTATTCAGCGATTTTATTCCCCATATGTTGGAAAGAATCCGGTCTGCTAGTAAGCTTTTATTTCCACGGTTGGAACGTTTGAAGTGGGAAAATTCTGCTTCGGTGTACTTTTCGTTGAGATATCTCGACAACTGCGAGTGCTTGAAGGCTGCGGCTATATCCTGTTTGAGCTGATCGTACTTGATCTGGCTGAGCTTGGGGGTGGATGGTCGAAAGTCTTCGATGGAAACCGAGGAGGTTGATGCAGTAATTGTGGGAGGTGAAGGATAGAGGTCGGAGTTTGTTATGGAGAAAGGCTCGCTTTTGGAACCTCTAGAACTCTGTTCCAAATCCTCAACATATCGATTGAATCTTCTGTCCCTGAACTCTTCTGGTTTCAAGAAGATTTGCTTCTTGGTCCTGATTTTGGACGGTGTGGCGATCAACGAAGTATCCTTTAGCTGTTCAAGGATTATCGATGGGATGACAGTTTTTCCAGATAGACAGGATGTCGACGACAAGGCCCTGGTGACCCGGGGTCTGGCTATCTTGGATAGCATGGTGATGAATAGAAAATTGTTTGAGTCACGTGTGCTATATGAGATGGCGATGGTGAACGGTTCGAACAACAACCTGGTGCAGTGACGCAACCATGCCCAAAAATCATGGACGAAGCGAGGAAACTGAATTCAATTCCTCAAGCAGTGAATTTGGAACAGCTTGAAGAATCCCGAACTTGTGTGGTGCTGAAGCCTTAGTATCATGTTTGATAGAATGCACACGTGACCGTAAATTGGTGAAGTTGGTACTGGGGGCGTGCGCTTCACGATAAGCATGCCCGGTCAGGTGACACAGGATATAGAGTGAAGGTGGATGGAAGGGGGAAATTGGGGGTGGTGGTGCTACAGCGAAGGCAAACCTTTGCAGATCAGTCAATTGCATCAGAGCAGAATTGATGACCAAGCCCGGGTTTTTATTTGTTCACTTAATGGTGACTTCACTGAGTATCAGGGCCATAATTCTTTATTGTAGCTATTGAATTGTGGCAGAAGTACAGTAAATATGCGGATATGCGACTGGAAGTTTACATGATGCAAGAAACACAGACTGTTTGGGGGGGGGTGGCTACCCTTTAGAACCAGCATCGTGCCACAGAAGTCTAAAACACTCTTTAAACTGCACCAGTAGAGACTCTTCAATAAGTGCTGAGGCTGTGTGGGCCAGCAACTGCACTGGAGGCATACAGCAATGTTTCGGCAGATTTCATCTGCTACTTGGCCATAGGCCATAGGAGAGCCATGATTGTATTACTAGACAATGTCCCCGAAGATAAAGCAATTACGTAAGCAGCACACAATACGTCCCAGTTCAAAAGAGTGACTGGTGGAGAGATTGGCACACCACGAAAAGTGGCACGTTTCACTACCCCACATTGCCCAGGCACTAGACGAGATCTCAGGCCATGAACCAAGGTCCCGAGCCTTGTTGCCCCCACCTGGAACCTTGGCCAGGCTGGGGCAGTATCGGGTCAGCCATCTGACCATCA
Organism: Suhomyces yuchorum; assembly: GCA_030571845.1. Lineage (NCBI taxonomy): Eukaryota > Fungi > Ascomycota > Pichiomycetes > Serinales > Debaryomycetaceae > Suhomyces > Suhomyces yuchorum. Next base: position 145,277 of record JAJLYW010000011.1, on the reverse strand, counting down.
AGTCACCCCCACAGTGCGCACACGTGACCTCGCCAGGCATAGCCAGACGAGGAAGTGGAGCGGTAGTGGAAAATGGTGCCATAACGGGCCCCCGGTGAGACCCGAGTGGAGGTTTAGCTCGTGGCCAAGCTTCGACCCCACAGTTCGGATGTTTACGTTTGTGCCCCTTTTCAACGGGCCATCCGATTGCCTATCTTTCCGGCAATAGGCCTTCTCGCTTGCGGTATCCTCCACGCCACTGCCCTGGGTCCCCGCGGTGGGGCGGGCGCTCGCCTGGTGCCACCCCACCGTGCGTGGCACCTATCGGCAGGTGACAGCGACAGAGATAGTGACAGAGATAGCGATAGACGAGTCCACAATGCTATCAGATAGGAGTCCAGATAGGAGCCACCACGTTGGGAGGAGCAGAAATGTAACATCAAGCTGCGGCAACTGCCCTAGAGCCAATGGGTATGGACTGCAGAACCCACCATACCAATGGCTATGGACTGCAGAATACCCACTATACCAATGGCCGAGACAGTTGCTACTGGCCACTGGCTCTAGCTATTCCTCGTTGTATGGGGACATGGCAAATTCTGGACCCGTAGCACACGGATAGGAAGCCTGGGGCTTGGGGCTTGGGGCTTGGGGCCTGGGGCTTGGGGCACGAGTCTTGGGGCCATTGGAGGTGTCGCTAGGGCCTTCTCTATGCCCCCAGGCTTTCGCAGTCCCGCAGCTCGCGGTAATTTTCCACGGGGTTTCCGCAGTGCTGCATTACCTCATCTGAGGAGGAAGCTTAAACTGGAAGGGCTGCGATGGCCACAAGGAGAAGATGGCATGCTGCAACTACAACAGTTGAGCCGAGTGCTCCGCACACTAACGTCTATCGGCTGTTCGCTAAGCATTCCCTTTCGTTTTCCGGTGGCATGATGATGGGTGCAATGTAGTTGAGGTTAGTGCGAATCATCGGTGGCAGGCCACAGTTCATGCTATTGCACACAGCTCCACAGCTAACGACATTGGGCATTGGGGGACCGGGCCAGTGGCCCAGAACAGCCACTGGGAACAATGTTTCTTCCAGCTTGGACGCTGTGGAGCGGGTCCACTGAAATGGCGGTTGCCCCCACGCCACCTCAGGTCGCTATGGCTGCGGAAACCAGAATCTTACCCCAGAAATGCGGTTCTGTATTGACGGTATCCCCACCAAACGGAGGGTTTCAAATAACAACACCGACCCCGATTCCGAACCCGACCCCGACCCCGAACTGGAAGGCACACCTGACACCTGAAACCTAAAATCTGGCGCCGGAGCCACCACCGTTGTGCCTGAACCCCGAGTTCCCTCGCGGTACTTTTCCCTTGGGGACCGCACCAGGGCCCCGCACCGCCTACCGTCTTTCTGTCGGTATTCGAGTACCGCTACCGGCAGGGTCCTCCACTGATGGCACCCATGCCTGCCACAGAAGGCGTCATTCTGTGAGAAACACACGGGTCCAGGGATAGACCCGAGACAGGCAGGAGACACACCCAAGACAGAAGCCACGGTGATCGTCCCTAAACACCACAACACAGGTGCAACTAGTGCCCGTCTACAGTGGCCCTAGGATCTCCGTTCCACCTTCCCCTCTGGCCGTACCGTACGGGGCCGTTATCAGTGCGCACGGCCCTCAAACCCACAACACCCCCAAACAGATCCCACCGTTAGACCCCACCGTTAGACCCTCCAGATCCACCACCCAGCACCCACTGTGGGGGCAAGGCCAGAGCAAGGCCAGAGCATGGCCAGAGTCACCGCCAGAACCACTGGCCCTGTCCCATCCCGCCCCGATCCATACTTCCCTGTCGTCTGGTCCTACCCATAGGACCCGTCCTGCACACACCTGCACACACCTGCACACACCCCATCGCATTCTCCTTCCTGCGATCATCTCGCTTGGGTTTACTCCCTCCTCAAGGCTCCGACTCCGTGCGGAGGTCGCTAACATTTTCCCCAGACATGCCCATCTCAGATGACCCCAGCCTCTGCCTAGGTATATAAGGCCGATGATCTGCCCCATGGAACTCCATCCCACATAGCATGATTAGAACCGCGTCTGTTACTGCCTCCTCCGCCACCTCCAGAGTGGTCGCTTCCAGAACCGCCGCCAGAACCGCCACCAGAGCATTGGCCCCATTGCGCTCGGGCTCTGCAGGTCATTTGTTGCCAGGCGCCAGCATTAACCACCAGCGTCTTTTCCACGAGTCTCCCAACAAACAGAACACCACCCTCGGTAACGTCAACTACACCCCTCCCGTGACCACCATCAAGCCTGAACAAGCAGAAATGGCCATCCCCAACACCGAATACTTGGAGAAGTTCAACAACAAGGAGCTCATGTCGTACTTTGTCATGGGCTTGGCCACCTTGAACAAGCCCATCTTGCACTTCTGCATCCGCGTATTCCCATACGTCCCCATTCCCATCATCAAGGCCTTGGTCTACCGTATCTACTGTGGTGGAGAGACCGTGGAGGAAGTGGGCACCGCCGCCAAGCGCTTGGAAGAGAGAGGCATCAACAACATGATGCTTTCCTTGACCATCGAGGCCTGCAACGGTAACGACAACGTCGACCCCGAGTTCATCGTTTCCGAGACCAAGCGCTCCATCACCGAAATGTTGGTTCCTCACACCATCAGCGTCATCAAGGAGTCCGGTAAGGACATCAACAGCATTCCTCCAGGCTACGTCGCTTTGAAGCCAACCGGCTTCGTCAAGGACGCCGCCGCCGTGTTGAAGAACTACCAGAACGAGGAATACTCCCACCAGTTCGAAGACTTGGTCTCCAAGGCCAGCGAGGTCTGCGCCACCATGTTGGAAGCCAACCAAAAGTTGGCCGCCGAATACCCAGATAGAGCTGCCCCATTCGTGGTAGCTGTCGTCGACGCCGAGAAGCACGAGTTGCAAGAAGGTGTTTACGAATTGCAAAGAAGATTGTATGCCAAGTTCAACAAGCCTAACATGCCAATCTCGGTTGTTGGTACCTTGCAAATGTACTTGTCGGGCTCTGCTGACTTGTTGGCCTTGGAAGAAAAATTGGCCAAGGAAAACAACTACAGATTGGGTCTCAAGTTGGTTAGAGGTGCTTACCTCCATTCCGAAACAAACAGAATGGAAATCATCCACACCACCAAGGAAAACACCGACAACAACTACAACCAAGGTATGTCTTACTGTATTGACTCCATCTTGGCCGATAAGAAGAACGACAGCACTATCGGTCACTTGGTTGTTGCATCTCACAACGAGGAATCCTTGACCATGGCTACCCAAACCTTGGCCAGTGAAGCTCATACCGGTAACAAAAACAGAAACAACATTGTCTTGGGTCAATTGTTGGGAATGGCTGACCACATCACCCACAACTTGATCAAAACTTATAAGGTAGACAACATCATCAAGTACGTTCCATGGGGCCCACCAGTTGAGACCAAGGAGTACTTGTTGAGAAGATTAGAGGAAAATGGTGACGCCGTTAAGAACGATAACGGTTGGCCATTGGTCAAAGCCAGTGCCCAACTCTTGGGTAGAAGACTCATTGGTGCTGCCTAAGTGACTTATCAATTAGAGGGCTGTGCTTTCTAGGATATAATGTATTTTAGTGTAATGAATAATGATCTATGAATTGATTATGTAAACGTCTCATATACTATGTACAGTGGTATTCCATATGAACCCACTTATCACACATTGAACTACCCATTCCCAGTCAATCACTCTAAATTCAGCAGAGTCCACTTGGGTAGGTAATTCAGGGCCGTTTTTGCGTGATCTAGTGGGCTTCTTGGATCTATTTGTCTTCGACATTCCTTGGAGCTTTCCTGTAACCAAATCAGCATCATCGTAAATTAATACATTCTTTTCTCCAGATGATTGGTAAGATCTGATTGATTCGAGCACCTCCACGTACTTTGAACAATACTTCAATGATCTTGCTCCTAAAGTGTGGAAGATAAATTTGCACATCTCTAAGTTGTTGGCATTGGTCTTGTTGTTGAGCACTATGATATTGTAATCACTTAACAAATGACTGTTATTTTGTAATTGTCCAGTGAGCTTTTCTCCATCATCATAGTTTCTTCTGAAATTGTACACATCCAAGCTTTTAATGCAATTCAATGCCTTGGATTGACCGGCTGGAAGAAGATAGACTGGCCACTCTTGAGGACTAGCTTTGCCTTCTGCACAATCAACAATAAAAGAGTCTGATAAAATGGGCCATCCAAGTGCCAAGGCTTGAAGGTATTTGGCACTACGACAGAAATTGTTTGAAATCATACATCCAAACTTGTAGCTCTCTAATTGCTTAGCCTCCAAAGACAAATAACCATCTGAATTGTTGCAATATTCAAATATTTCATTCAATCCCTCCTCAACAACAGTTCCTCCATTTTCCTCTATCAATCGCTGGATTTGATCCTTCCGCTCTCCGTCAATTGCAGTAATGCAAAAAAGCTGACTAGAGAAGCATGAGCTAGAGTTGTCTGCCACTGGTCCAGCAGTGGAATGTTCGGGCTCGATGACACTTCGAGAAACCAAAGAAACAGCCCTTGTAGGCTGTGTTTTTTGTCTTTGAGCCCTCGTATTTCGAGCGCCTCTGGAAAGGCTCACTTGTGGCCGTTCTAACTGGTTCGTACTGGCAAAGTTGCCTACGAAACCATAGAGATCTTGGTGCAAAATCCAATCGGAGAGTTCCATGTAACAGTCACTTAATGGGGCCCCAATTTCAGCATTATTCTTAGTGCTTTGTTTTCGGAGGTACACTTGATTGTATCCTCTCATACAACAGATCAGGAACAGCTCGGGAACATGTGCTAAGCCAGTAACCTTGAATTTTGCCGTTGATCCACGAATACGGACTATGTCATCAATTCGTATGTCTAAAAGACATAATTCTGAGTTATTAATATGGTATAGACCTTCTGAAAATTCAACTACCAGTTGTTCCAATCCTGTTTGAACAACTTTACCAGGGTAAACTTTCAAGTTGTCAGTGGCCCAGACCGTATTATGATTCAAAACACAACTTTCATTTAACGTGTGAGATGGTTCATTTCGTAAGGTCGGAAGTCTGGCAGATTGTAACGATAGTGCCAGATTCAGTGACTTATCACCTGATGATTGTGACTCGGTGACAATCTTCCGTTTCCTTCTAGTGATCTGTGGCATCTCTATGCCAGTTGCATTGAAATCAGATAATTCTGACACTCCTTCGCTATCGTCAAGATCATCTCTTGTTAAGGATAAATCCATAAGTGTACTTTCTATTGGTGTATCTCCGTTAATATGCATTTTCGTGGGGGATGATTTCGGAGGTTGTTGGAGAAAATCGGTGATCTTGATAGCAGGAGATGATTCAACTACCTCACTGGCAGATTCGAGAACAATAGGATCGCTCTTTGGATGGAGAACAACGCTGGAAAGCTTGGAATTGGTATTGGAAATATTGAACGACATGAATGGTCTACCCTGCTTGATTGGACTTGAGATCAATGGCGAGTTCTCTTTAATTTTTCTCCTTTTGTGGGTGAAAATGCTATCATCATATTGATGTTCCAAAAGTGAAAGATCCCCTTCTTCGCCCATTCTTTCGTCATCAGTACGGACTTCTTCGCCATCCTTTAAATTAATTTCATCTAGGGTGTTTTCTGGATTACTATCCGATTTTTGTGAGGTCGAATTAGATTGTTCTTGGGTGTTAATCACTTGTCTATGTGCTTTTGCAGGTTCGTCGTTCGGTAAAGTCTGTTCTAACGCGCTTGGAGCAGATTGGGATAATTGATACCCTTGATTCTGTGTCTGAGATCCTTCAGGGGTTGCCATTTGTATAGGTTGTATGAATTGTGGAGCTGTTTCATCGTTCGAAGAGATCTTTTGAGTGTCATTCGGAAATGGCTGGGACCCTTCATGCTTGTGTGGAAAATTCACATCATTAAGTAGTGATAGCTCCATTGTAGACTCCAAAGCTGTATCTACGGGTAATATTTGCTGTGTTGACTCTGCAGCGAAATTGGGTGAGTTTATTTGTTCATTCATGTGATCATTTACCTTGAGTGATTGTGAATTATTGTTGGTATGACGAGGATGTATTAGTTGGGTTTCGACCTCTATCCGCTGCGTATCCTCCAAGATGTTTGTGTTATGGATTCTCTGAGTGTCGTTTGGGAGCTGTGAGTCCTGTAGCTTGGGGGATTCTGTCAATTCTGGACTGTCGAGTTTCTGTGTGTCCTGAAGTCCCCGATACACGAGAGAGGGATTGCTTCTCAACAAGGGGTTTTCATCCGTATGTTCTATAAGTATCTTCTGCGTGTCAGTGTCCTGAATTATGGTGTCTTGATGCTGTGAAAAATCTCCGCCAAATAACAGAGTTCCCGACCCTTGAGTGTCTGGCTGGCTATGTCGTATTCTTTGGGTTGGAGTGTCCTTGAACAAGTTACGATGTTCAAATTGCCCGTTATCGTCCTCCTTACTACCTTCTATAAGTAGAGTGCTTCCGCTTTCATCAGAGGGTTTATGGGGTGTGACGTGACTTGGTGATCGATTCCCATCGTCGCTGGCAAATATTAGGCTCTCATGAAGTATATCATTCGACGGCGATGTCTTGGGAGCCTCTGGACTTGGAAAGACCATCGCATTGATCTATTCCTCTTGTCGGAGTCAAGTTGATTATGACTTTAATTTGAATATGATTATGATTTTGGTATCAGTAGATAGAGTGCGAACGCGTAGTATTGGGAAACTGGTTCCGAGGAGAGTAGAAGTATTAATTAAGAAACGGAGAAATTAATCGATCGCCTAAATTTGGAATGAGAAAGGTGAATAAATCGAAGAGTGAATTGTTCGAATGAAAAAGGGCAGAATCTATGGGGTTTGTAGAATCCACACACTAATAAGAGAAATGTGAGATTTTACTGAAATAGCTTGTCTAGAGGACAGTTGATTGGAGAAGTAATGATATTTTTGGAGTACATTCACAAATATTGTTGAAATTTGTGCTTATTTTAATTTCGTTCGTTGATTTTTTATTTCATTTTATTAGTTCAATATATATAATTCATAATTTTATATGGTGTTCCATCTTGGAGGACGCACTTATCCTTTGATGGACTTTGATCAAGGAATAGAATCCAAGCTATACATGTTGGGGCCAATAAGCAAAGACATTGCAAAAAAACCGAGATTAAACCGTTTCAGTCGTAAATTAGAAATGCTTGTTATAATACACTATTTTACAAATTATCAACCCCCCAATTGCGACATTATCTGACTGAGCTCAGTGGCACCAGACAAGTTCAGATGCTTGAGAATATCGGCGTCGAGCCCAGTTTCGGTGGAGACTCGATTACTAAGCCTGGCAGGACTGTAGTCCTTCTTGACGGAATATAATGCAAATAATCCAATTTTCAATTCGTTTCTTTGGCTCAGAAGATAGTATGGTAGATGCTCATCCCTGAAATCCACAGGGATAAGATATGAGTCTTTGACAAACCATGGCTTGTCAGACAAAACACCCACTTTGTTCTTAATAAGAAGGTACTTATATAATTTTTGAAACTGTTCTTCATGCTTGGGTGCCGGTTTGATTTCAACAAGATACAAGTTCCTGCTACCGGTAATTCTGTTCAAATAATCATCTGCCTTACTACGATCCAACCTTCCTTCAACAAGGTACGTGCTATTAGTTAAAATATCAGCGCAAATAGAAGTGTGCAAGCGAAGCTCGTCGCTAGAAGCATACTCATCGTAATCTGGACTGGAGTAAAACTCTCCGATTGCTTCAAATTGAGCGAAGTCAGGGAAAATTATTTCTCCTGACCAAACTTTCTTGGTCTCCTTTGTTGTGGAGGGTGTCTTCTTAGCTTGTCCAGTGAGAATAGGGTATAATTCGTCTTCATTGACCACTTCATGCACATGCTCAAGATCCAGCGACTCTGAGGACTTGTTATCGGGTTTTTCTTCCTGGTCTGTAGCACCTGCTGCTATTTGTGAATCGCGTTTATCAATTTCTTCTTCTTTGAGGTCAGAATCTGGTACTTCATTATTGGGTTTATCATCGTCTTCTTCTTCTTCAAAACGAGGATTCATGTTCATGTAGCTATTCTTCCTTATTTCTTCGGCTTTTTGCTGTTCAGCTGTAACTTCGGGGGACACTTCGAAACGCCTGTGATCAACAGTTTTGGTAGTGATATTCAGATCTATTTCATCATCCTGGTCATTTTCATTTTCACGAATGATATCACCCTTGTGTGTTCTTCTCACGATATCCATAGGTTCATTGGCGGTTAAAATAATGTTCTTAATATTGCCTCTCACCTTCTCTTCGACTTTTTCGATATCTCTGTTGATCTCTTTTGGCGATTTCTTCACGAGCTCTTCGAAGGTGAGACTTCCATCCAAGATATCCTTCATGAAGTATTTTTTCAATAAGAAAAGCACTCTTCTTCCACCCTCGGTGTATCTTTTATCGGGATAGTTCTTGAAGATGATATCCTCCACGTCCAATGCCCATTTGCTTGCTATGTCTTCATTTTCTTCTTCAGTCTTGTCATTTTGGAAACTTTTCTTGAAATAGTTGAAAAATGCTTTTGCGGTGCTCAAACGATGGTCGGTCTTTAAAGTGATGGTGATCCTTGCAAGACCATGGGGAGCCTTCACGGCATTCACCTGTACAGAGCCCGTACTCTGCTTGCCTCCATTGAGCCTGGGATTACAAACATTACATTGGTAGTTGTCTGGAATAGACTTGGTCGATTTGAATCCCATACATTTGGCATGCTGCCAGGTATTACAGTCGTCACATTGGATAAACGTCCCCCCAGTATCGGTTTCCTCGTTGTAATTCTCCTGTGTCGTTCCACAAGGTAAACATCTCACGATTTCCTCATCTTTTTGGTTGTCGTCATCACCTTCTTCAGCCTCGTAATCGGCGTCCTCGACCTTCTGTTTCTTAGAGTTCACGCCCTCATCCTTGCTTCTTTCTTCCTCAAGGTAATCCCCTAAATCTCGTTTAGAGTGCTTGCCTTTGTTTGCTCTGGCTGATCTCCTCGCAGACATGTGGAATTTGAATCTAATCGGACTAAGTGAGTTTATATAGACAGCTTCTTCCAAAATAGATTTTGGGGTGGCCCCAGTATTGGATTTGTGAGATGGAATCTTGGGACTCGCACACGACCTTAGGAAGTGGAGTAGTATAGAGGCTGATTAGAAGTGGGCACAGGGATCAGAAGGAATATTGGAAATCAAGAGAATCTAGGAGGATACCAGTTGGATCGGCTCAAGAAGCTTTTACTTTGAAAATAGTGCCACATCAGTAGTTTTTATTGCGGTGTTTTAATTTTAGATGGGCTAGTAGTCTTGTTCTAACTGGGCGAACACCCCAGGATGGCCTTAAATCCTCCTACTACGTGAAATAATAATTATAGTAATTTTTTATGTAATTATAAACCCTTGATTAATGCCATAATCTCATTATCGTCACCCAATACTTCCTCTACGTCTGCCAATGCATGCTCGCTGAAGAGTCCAGACTTCGTGGGACGAAATCCTTCAGAGACCGCCTCCACAATAGAGGCCCTCCTTCTCTTGAGCTTCGAATCCTTCTTGCTGGTTCCTGAACCATATGAAGAGGTGGTGGAATTTCTTCGAGTGCTCTTGGTTTTCGAAATCGAATTGCGCTTTGGCCCTCCACTGCTTTGCTGAGTCAAGGAGTACCTACTCTTGTTGAAATCGTTGTTGGACTTGCTCGTGTGATTGTAGTGTGAAGTGACGTTTTCGGGATGAAGAATCGAGTTCTGGAGTACAGACTTGTTTCTGAACGCGCCGAGCGGAACAGTCTTTTGATTATTGAAGTCTCTCCAAATCCTCACATCGTTTTCGTCATCATCTTCCAATTCACTAATATTCAACAATTCATCCAACCCTAATGCCAGATCAGATGTGGTTCCAGTATTATTAGCAAGAGATACATTGGGTAACTTCTTAGGTTTCGACCTTGGCTCAATTTGCTTAGAATTCAAGCTTCTTGTGGATAATCCATCGATAATTCCGAATGGCTTGCTGTCAATTGCGACCCAGGTACCAAGAACTGGAGGTCTGTAATCAGCAGTCTTGGATGATAAAACTTCTTTGGCAACTTTAGAACCCAATTTGGATTTGTTAGATGATTTTGGAATAGTAAGGTCCACATCAGTAGATTCTCCACTATCATATTCATTTTCGATTAATTCATCAACATATGACTTTCCAGCATCAAGATCTAATCTCTTTTCACTTGCTTCAGAATTGGCATCTAAATTTGCTCCCTTTGTTCCTGTCCACTCTTCCTCCTCTCCACTACTGCCATCTGAGCTGAAGAAATAATTCCAAAGATAAGAGTCATCGTCCTCATCACTATTGAGACTGCCCTTTCTCTTTCCCTTTTTAGATTTAGCAGTCTTGGCAGCTCCAATGCTTTCGTAAATTGGCTCGTCGAAGTCGATGAAATCGTCGTAGACATCATCAGCATCATCTTCATCTTCATCTTCACTTTCACTCTCATATTGCAAGACTTGTTTCTGATCATTATTCTTGTGGAAAGAGTCTAGTAAAGAATTACGAGAGGTCTCGCTAGCATCATAATCATCTAAGTTCTCATCATCGAAGCCGTTATTTTCGAACTCATTGACCAAGAATTTCTCTTCTTCTTTGAGGAATTGGTCGTTCTCGTCCTCGTCAAGAGAGCCAATGGAGTGGCGATGATGGTCTCCTGGACCATCGTCATTCAAAAATTCATCTGCTCCATTATCTGCTTGAAGGGTTGCTAATAATTCATTATCATCGATTTCATAGTCTTCATCGGAATTTAATTCGTCGTCTCTGAATTTTGGGACTTGAATCAATGAATCGAACTCGAAATCTAATGGAGTTGGTTCCAACCCATCCATATCAGGACTGACCTCTTCACCGATATCTTCATCAAAAGGTTCGGGATCAACTGGAGCTGGGTCAACCAGCTCATCATCACTCTCCGGTTTGTCATCGAACTCAAATTTGAAATTGATATCTTCTGGTAATACTGCTTCAGATTTTCTTCTTCCATAGGGTTTCGAGATGGAGGCTTTTCTCATAGATGGAACTTTAGTTTTGGAAGCGGTTTTGGAAGCAGTTTTAGAAACAGTTTTCGAGGCTCTTGGTTTAGTTAATGCCACCAAATCGGAAATATCGACCTCAGAAGTTGATTCGAAAACCAGATCGTCAGAGCTATCGTTTTCCTGTTCTTGTTGCTGCTGGAGTTTTTGTTGTTTTGTCAAGCCTTTCATGGCACGAACGGCCTTCATCGAGTTAGCTTTTCTTTCTGCTTGAAGCTTCAAGAAGTCAATATCAGAATCGGAAGAAGAGGAACCGGAATCCGATTCAGCATCAGAGTTTTCCGAAGACTCTTCATCTTCTGAATCGGAATTATCTTGCCAAACTGTTTTCTTGGGGGTTCTTTTCTTACCGTATACCGTGCTTTTGCGGCCATACTTCTTGGTCAGCTTGCCCGCTGTCTTAGCACTGGAAGCACGAGCAAACTTTTGGACGTCTTCATCTGAAACAGCAGTGAGGGAGGATTCAGAGGAATCCGAGTCGTTTTCTTGCTGATCTTCGGAGGACGAGTTGTCGATGCTGAATCTCCGTTTGGGAAGCTTAGCGATGTCCTTGAAGGAGTAGCTTCCAACTCGTTTGCCGGCCAAATTTTTATCTGTTTTAAACGGCACCTTGGCGGCTCTGGGGGTGATGCCGGTCTTTCTGGGACTTTTGGCCATATTGTTCAACACCTAGGTATGAAATGTTGATGTTTGTGGTAATGAAGGGTGCTAATGGACATAGTCTGCAGATTGGCAGCAAAAGGGATCTCTGTCAAAGGTTCTCCTGGAAATTGGGGGAGTCTGGGGAGGACTCGAGAACTGCGATGGGTTGATTTCGTCGCTAGGAGGTGCAATAACACGGGGACTTGGGGACTTCGGCCAGGATGTAAACCGTATAGACCAATAAACTCCGGATCGGGGGATAATTCACGTTCTGCTCCTTATGGGGATGGGTATGTCTCTAGATAAGATGACACTATTGTTTTGTAAGGATTGATGCGAAGGTTTTTTTCGAGATGAGGTACGATGTTTAGGGGAGATGAGGAGGGGATGCGGAGCGAGCAGCAATTGCACCACCCAAGTAAGGGAGAGAAACTCAGAGAAAAGGATGGTGATTGAGAGAGAAAAAAAAGGCCGGTTGGTCTCGGGAAGAGGTTTGGGTGGTGCTTAAGAGATTTTCGGGGGTTAAGGAAGCATAGGGGGGCCGAGAGGTGGGTGGAGGTGGGTCGTCTTTTTTGGTGGGTGCAGGGTGCTGTCACCAGCTGATACGAGACTGTCGGTACGAATTGGTGCGGGTCGGTAATATTTGGCGGGAGTTAGGGGAAGTTGCTGCGGATTCCTGCGAATTACTGAGAAACAGTGCCAGTTGGGGCGAGGTTAGTGGGGAACACTGTGGTGCGACGTGGTGCGGGTAAACGTGCAACTACAACAGGCGGATTGTGGCTTTAGATGCCCAATGAAACTGGTGGGATTGGCCAGCAGACTGGGGCACCGGAACGGTTGCATTCAGTGCCTCACCAGAGCCAATTGTGGCATCTTAGACGTCTATACGAACCAGAGAGGGGGAGAATGTGAAGGAAGCGGAGGTCCAGTGGGGGCTTTTGGAGGGTTCCGTAGTACGGAAATAGCGAGAATTGCGAGTGATACCTGGGATCAGGAGTTCCGAGAGAGAAAGTTGGGGCTGGAAAAAGCCCAAAGCAGCTCAAATTGGCCCAAAAGTGAACATTTCAGCAATTTGTTCGTGTCGACCAACCCAGATTTGCAGACTACGTGTATACCCTAAACAAAGAGCCATGTGGTGAATTTCCAGCCTATAATGGTTGCGAAGTGAAAAAGTTGAAAAATTATGATAATAACCACTGAGGAACACAAACGGGCACCGAGGCACCTTGTGATCTCCAGGGGCTGTCCAGGAGGGGGTTTGAACTTTGGGATGTTGGTTGTGGGTCAGTATGTGGAGTTGTCTCGGGGTCAAGATGCCTTTTCTGAGGTCAGTCTCAATAATACGGGTAATGAGTAGTTGAGGTGAGTGTGTTTCGGGAAATAAAATGCCCATCAGCAGTCTTATTGTGAGCTATCTCGTTCATCCGTTCAAATTCAACCCTGTGATTAAAGTATTAGACCCACAAGGTTTCACTAAGGACCCAGTTTTGGGTTTTCGGTAACAATTTATTCACAAGGATCGGATTCAAAGGTTTGGTAACCATGCAATACATTTTCCACCTCTTGAATCCTAGCAGTCTCCGATTTTCTTTGTACTACTTCTGCTAAAGAAATATTCTAGTGTGTGTTTATTGTGCTGGATTTCCTGTTATTTCGTAATGCTTCACATGAATCTTATCATCGGAAGTGACATTAACCAAAAGTCATCACAATCCATGAATTTTGGTGCCCAAAACCTACTGACCTTGCATAATGGGTAATCATAATCGAATTTTGCAAAGTCGTAGAGTACTGCAATTGTGACTCAAGCCAGAGCCTACATACTTTGCAGCTACAACAATGTTCCTCGTTTTGATTGTCTACAATAAGCCTGAGAAGTGTATAATTAGTACAAAAATTCGTAACGGTTGAGGCCATTTACGATTAAACCTCGGGTTCCATAAGGATCAGGCGATGTCTTTTCCAATCTATAGGAGCCACTTCTAGTTGGGTCTGCCAAAGACGGCAGCAGTACACCTTCAATTAGTGGTGCTATTCACATGGAAATCAGTGCTTCTTGTCGGCTTCGGCACTGGCAGTTAATCTAGCACTCAACTCGATTTGTTCCTTGACGGCCTTGGTTAAGTACTCGATCATGATAACGTCTTGGTTGTGGTCTCTGAAGTGAGTTTCCAAGTTACTCAAGTCGGTCAAGATTTGTGGCTTGCTCAATAAGTTGTTGCACAACATTCTCAACAAGTCGTTGCTTTGGTCGGTGTTTCCGGCAGACTCGATGTATTGCAACAAGGTATCAATGTTGGCGGTAACGGCCTCCAATTGTTCGGACAAGTAGGACAAGTCAGAGGACAAGGTGACAGAAGGCTTATTTATGGATTGGTTTTTCAACATGTTGAACGAGATCTTCTCGGTAACAGTGCTGTTTATGACTTGGTTAGGGACAGGGGTGAAGATGTAGGAGCCGGAGTTGTTGTTGGTGGCCCATCCGATCTTGGCTGGGGCGTTCTTTCCCACAGAAGCGCCGATGTAGGTGTGGAGAGTTGGAGCGGTGATGTGATTGTTCTTCAAGTACTCGACATTGAGGTAAATGGCTGGGTAGGGGAAGGCACGGTCGGTTCCCTTGGAGTAGAAGTCGTGGATCAAGGAGGTAGTGCCGTCCAACACGTCGGAGCTTCCGAACCATCCCAAAACGGTCTCCTTTGGATGGGCCTTCTTGTACAACTGGTACAAAGCCTTGTGAGTGCTGTCTTCAATGGATATGGAGTCTCCGGTCTCATTGCATGGGACCATGAACGCGTCACGGATCTCAAACTCCAATCCATCGTCGGATCTTATTCCCAATAAGGTACCAATGATTCTCTTGTTGGTGTCAAGCATTTGCTTAGGAATGATCTCCAAGATTTGGAAAAGAGCAGGAGCGTGTATCTTGATGTTGGCAGGGCCGTTAGCAGACCCAGCGGCTGGAGCAGACACGTTAGGACGCACCAAGTGCATGAAGGAGTCTGACATGATGGTAATGGATCGTGGTGTTGAAGATGGATTTAGTGCTGAAAATTTTCACTTGAGAGGAGCGAGCATAGTGAAGAGAATTTACAGCGAGGGAGGCCCGTGAACTTAGTGCGAAGATTGCGAAGGGGAACATTTTGTCGCCGTAGCAAGGCGCGCGTGGCACTGAAGTAGAGACCTCAACGGCCCTGTAGCGAACACTTTAGGGAGGGACTGTGCGAACAAGTGA
This sequence comes from Suhomyces yuchorum, assembly GCA_030571845.1. Taxonomy (NCBI): domain Eukaryota; kingdom Fungi; phylum Ascomycota; class Pichiomycetes; order Serinales; family Debaryomycetaceae; genus Suhomyces; species Suhomyces yuchorum. Next base: position 130,258 of record JAJLYW010000011.1, on the reverse strand, counting down.
GAAAAAGGCATGTGTTTAGTGGGAACCTTCGAACTCTAGCGAGAGCTCACGCGATAAGCAGTACACATTGAGTAATGATGGCTGGAAGTGTTTGGGACAAATAGCCACACCTATTAATCAATTGGTTTCCTAAACCAGCCAAGCAACCTAATATGAACTCAAATTACATCTCGAGTAGTCCCCTCAATGCCCAGAAGAGCTGAGTGGAATAGAAGGCCTCCCATGTCTAGCGGAAACCTCTATGCCATGTCATGTGACTTGCGGTGGGTACACGTCCTACTATATATGTCAGGGTAAACCACACTAGTACTCACCAAGAATGAAAGCTACCAAGCGTGAAGCGGACCCGTCATGGGGCAGGAGCTCCCATAAAGTGCCACATGTATCCAAGCACGCGGGATCGTCGTCTTCCAGTGTTTCCACATCGCAAAATGGCCTGTCAAAGCCTCGTTCGTGGCTCTTCCTGGAGAACACCTTCTTACACCGAACCCCCAGCAGAATCCAGGCAAAAATGACGTTATCACAGGAACTCAAGGCCAGAGAGTCTATCCATGATTTCATTATCAAATTGGCATCAAAACTCAAGCTCGACGGACCAACAATCTTGGCAGCTACCGTATACCTCAACCGGTTCTATATGAGAATGCCCATAACATCATCAAAATACTACGTGGCCAGCGCTGCCGTGGCCATCTCGTGCAAGCTCAACGACACATATCGGGTTCCCGACAAAATTGCATTGAACGCCTGCAACCTCAAGAATCCCAATCCTGCAAACCCTATAGATGAGCAGAGTGAGATGTTCTGGCGTTGGAGGGATCAGTTGTTATACAGAGAGGAGATGATCTTGAAGACGCTCAATTTTGACTTGAACATCGATCTTCCCTACGAAATCAGAGAGGAATTGCTTGAGATGGCCGAACCTGATGTCGCCACCTCCTTCAGCAAAAGAAAACCCGATATTTTGAAGAATACTGTATCCCTACTCGAAGTGGTGTCGTCGTTGCCTGTTTTGGTAACCTACGACATGTTTACCTTGTTCGGGGCCATGATAATCGTGGTGATACTTGAGGCAAGGGTAAAGTTCGAAGACGAGTCCTTGAAAATGCCAGAAAACTTTTTGATGCAGAGCTTGGGAGTGGATATGAACTTGTGCTGGAATTGTTACAAGTATATTCTCAAGCTCCTCAAAGCTGGAGAAGAAGACAAATCAGTGGTCAGCAACAGGGTGGCCGGAAAACGGTTGCGGGAGGTCTCTGAAGACGACTTTAGAAGCACGGAGACCGCTTCAGTTCTGAAAATACTGGTTGATTCGAAGGCTGAAGAAGGATCTAACATTGGAAAGGGGGATTCTGAGCTTATAAAGCCCAAATCAACCGAAGTCGCCGATCTGACCGAAACTGTGGAACCATCCAAGCTAGCAAAGAGTCAAGTCGAGGCGCCGAAAGCAGAAACAGCTCCCGATGTGACCAACTCCCCAGACAAATCTCTATAGACTTTCGACCGTCCTGCATACTCTCCAGCATCTTTGAACAACCAGTCAGCTTCAATTCAATAATCCGACAAGTATCCCCGATACTTGATCCTGTATAATATGTAAGCATAAGCCAAATACAGCTCATTCAAGCTCCCAGAGAAAAGGATTTTCTTCCAGCTGTAGTGTCTTTGTGGCTGTACAATCCAGTGATTTGATGAGATTGCGATTTTTTGCACCCAAGACTCCAACACAAATAAACCATGAGCAACCTGGAAAATGGAACACTTTCCCTGGTGGAAACTTTAGACCAGCAGGGCCTCATGATGAACGAGCTACTTTACCACCATCGACAAGGCAATTGTTACCGAGTATTGAGTCTCATGCCGCATTTTGTGGAGAACCCATCCACTCTCATTCATCTCGTATTGGGGTTGAATTTGTTCAAGATGGGACGTATCAGTGGAGCATTAAGAGAAGTTGGGTTGGCCGTTGAGTTGGAAAGCGACATAAGCACCAGAGAATTTTACTTACGCTGCTTGTTGCTTTTGTTCAAGAAACTAGCCATGGAAGACGAGGCAGTCTCGTGTTTTGGAGAAATCCTTCATATCTCCAATGAAAAGCAAATGCATTTCCAAGAAGCAGATTCTGAATTGAAGAGCTTAGAGGTGCAAGAGATTGTGGGTGTGGTGAAATTAGAAAAGTGAGTATTTATGAAAGTTTTTGGACTTGAACCTATTTACTAACCAGTAGCCTTGAAAATAGCCCAGGAAACCTGGGCTTGCTTCATATACAAGCTAGAGAGTATTCCCGAACAGCATCTTTGCTCCCAGACTCTTTGTCTAATAAAGTCATCTCCATTCACGATTTGTTCCACAGGGCATTTGAGCTATTGGATCAAGATTCCGATACCGCTGAAGCTAGAGAGCTTCTCTTTGGTGGAATTTCCTTGATGGGGCCCAACTACTTATTCCAAAAGATTCAAATCATGGAGAGAAAACTCCTCGAATACTTAGATCTGCAGCTTTACAAGCATCCAGAAGTGGACTGCTCCTTGAATCCGAAAGAACTCGTAAAGCAATTGAAAAACTGGAGCAAGTCGACAAACCATTCCTTGTCATCGGTTTGCTCCGCTATGGTGCAGTATAAGATGATCCTAGCTTACCTTCACTTCTACAAAAGTTCATACGAGGTGTCGCTTGGTGAATTCCATTGGACCTTGGAGTTTTTGAATTGCCTAAGAGCCAAAATCGCAGTCTTATTCGATGGAAATATTCTCTCAAACGATACCATTAGAATCGTTCTCTTATACATCTGCCATACTAATACCCTTCGCTCGAAATTGGATCAAAATAGCTTGGCCAATAACTTGGCCGAATTGGTGGATACTCCTTTTTCGTTCCAAAAAGAGTATAACAGTGGCAGATTGTACCTATTTTTCCTTTTCACTGGGCAGGTGTATGAGAATTTGGCACATATAAAAGGGACTCAAATCGATATCTCTGAAAATTCTGGCAGCATAAAACAGAATCTGAACCAAGCATTCAAGTACGAGAGTCTGGCACTCATGGAAATGCTTAGAAAGTATGCTTTAGCCACCACGTCGTGCTTTGCAGATGATCCCACGGTACTACAAGTTTACGATCGGATAATCTGGGGAATCCTAGTACATGGAGGTCTCCACATCAATTGTTTGTGGTTTTTCATCACCCTCAAGAACTACTTCTTGCTCAAAATGGATTACCTGCCGTTACGCTATTCTGTGGAAAATGACTTCAGATACTTTACAGACGAGGATATTCTCACAAATTACCAAAATGGCTGGGACCTCGTTTTCCAAGCCTGGGACCAGGAACAACTCATGTGTGACCTAGAACTGGGACAAGGACTGGAGCAGGGACCAGAACTGGAGCATTTGTGCACTAAAGTAAATTCAGTTGGATCAACCCGACACCTCCAGTCCAAGAATTCTACAAAAGTGCTGAACTACAAGTGCCTGAAAAATAAAGCCATGCTTCAAGATCTCTGGCAAATATCCCATGCAAATCAATATCTCTTGCCCCAAGTCTACGTGCAAGACTCGGCCCTTCTAACGGTGGAAGATGCCTTTGATGGCGGAGGAACCAATGCCTATTCCTACTCACTGAAATACGTTCTAAAACCACTCTTGAGGTCTTGCTTGAATAAATTCAAAGGTGCCCTGATTTTTGAAAAAAATACCCAAAACAGTAAGGAATTGGTGAATTTGTGGATCAGCTCCTATGAAGAAATCAATGGCCCTTGCCCCGACCTTATTGAGAGTTGGAGAGAGTGAAGAGTTGTGAGATGAAGTATTGAAAATCCCAAAAGTTCGCAAAATCTATAAAATCCACCAAAATCTGTCACAAAATTTAGCCGTGTATATTATGCTGAAATAAAACAGGTCACAGGTCACAGAGCAAAGAGAACGCAAAAAAAACAAGCACCCCTAACTTCGCCACTACCAAAACTAACCGTAGAGGTCGTCACCACTAGTGTTCCCATTAACTCCAGGGCCCGGTCACGCGATAGGAGCGGCCTGCATACAACCGCAGATTAAGGTAGAGTGTAATCACACCTTACGGAGATACCAGCAATTAGAATCCAAAGAGCAGAAAGTAAGAGGCGTGGTAAGCTTTTTACTCATCAACATCATACTCAATCTCCACAGTAAAGTGACCCGCTAGTTTGATTCCTTTGACTTTTGCCTAGCGTCTTCGCATAACCACCACAGTGCTATTACCATGGACGGCCCCAGGGATACATTAAATGACCTCAGGGACTCCGGCCTAGCAGAACTATTCAATGATCGCCAGAGCGAGGAGCTCTTTGCCAACCTTAGCCCGGAGCAACAGCTCCGGCTGCTTCAGCGGATCAACGAGTTCATACGAATGACCCGTGAGGAGCGCAAGATGAGACTGTTCATGTCCTACTGGGGAGTGGTGGTGGTGGGGGGAATGATTCCCTTGCCTACATTCAACTATCTTCGGTTCTGGAATGAATACGTTCCCAGAAGAAGCCAGGACTTACAACGGGTGCTCCTCGAGTACGTCAGTGTCACCCTCAACTTCTTCCGCAGCATGATGTACACCTTGGCCACAGTCTACTACTTCCTGAGCTTGATCTCCAAGCTTCTCATGTTAGCAAGCAGTGCATCCTACAGTGAAAACTTCATCAAGGACGTGTTCACGTTCTTTCTCCACGATTCTCCCGATGCCATCCACAAAGCAGAGCAACTAACCCTCCACGACAACTCCATCATCAATGCACTTGCCGAGTACTACGAGTCCAGCCTGACATGGGTACAGATGAAGGCGGCCTGTGAGTACTTTGCCGCCCAACAAGTCAACGTTGCATGTGTTTTGGGCTCCAACAACAGCTCGTGCGTGCCAATTGTCAGCTCACTAATCTTCAAGTTCAACGAGGTTTTGGTGGAGGAATCTTTAATCACCAAACTAGCTTGGTGGCAACAGCGGACCATCACATCGATGTTCTTCTTCATGTATACATTTGCAGGATTATTATTGATCCTCAACATCTCCTTGTTCAAGATGATGAGCATCTTGAAATTATTCCAGCGATTCGAAAGCTTCGCCAAAAGCTTATGGACCGCGTGCTGGAGTACCCTCTTCGGTTACATCATCTGAAAGATCTGCCAATTACTATGCATCTACTCTGGAACCTTTGGAACCGACCTCAGCAGCCGCCTATACAGCCGACCAAAAACCCAGATCAGGTAGTGCCTGCTCTAGCGCTTCGGTTCGAGCGTTTCGGATACTCCCCGGATATACGGTCACGTGACATAGGAAATCATATATTAACCCCACATTAGTACGATCTCCAGATTAATAGAGCAACTCTTCTAATCGTACAACATGTCTCTCCCTCAAGAAATGAAGGCAATTGTCTTCTATGGTCCAAAGGATATCAGAACAGAAACCGTGGCCACACCCAAAATCGAAGACGACAGCGATGTCATCTTGAAAGTGAAGTACTCGGGGCTTTGCGGAACTGACTTGCACACTTATCGTGGCCACATCAAGGGACCTGTCGGCCAAATCATTGGTCACGAGTTCTTGGGAACCATTGTCCAAAAAGGCTCTGCCATTGGCGACGACCAATTCAAAGTTGGTGACGATGTATTGAGTACTTTCACCGTTCAATGTGGCGATTGTTGGTACTGTGAGCATGGTTACTCCGGTCAATGTAACGAAACCAACACCTTCGGTAAAGTTGGACTTGCTGGTGGACAAGCTGAGTACGTTCGTATTCCAAATGCCACCTCCACATTGATCAAGAAGCCTGACACCAACGACGGCACCGATGATTCGGTATATGTCCTCATGGCCGATATTTTCACCACAGGATACTACGGAGCAAAGAAGATCGTGGACTACATGAACCAGCCATCAACCAAGGGAGCAAAGGCGCAAGACATAGGCGAATTGACAGTTCTCCAGCTTGGTTTGGGGCCTGTGGGTTTGTGTGCGCTTAGAGCTTTGAAACACTTTGGTTTCAAGAAGGTGGTTTGTGTTGATAACGTTCCTTCCAGAATTGCCGAAGCCCAGAGATTAGGTGCTTACAAGACCATCAATTTCGACACCGATGGTGATGCCCTCAAAGACTTCATCAAGAACGAGACCAATGGAGTTGGATTCGATGCAGTTCTCGAGGTGGTCGGTGCTCCTCAAGCATTGAAGACTGCTTATGATTCTGTACGTCGTAACGGTTTCATTTCTTCTATTGGAATGGCTCACGACCAACTTCCATTCGATGGTCTTGAGTGCTACTTGAAGAATATCAACATCTCCTTTGGCCGTTGTCACGCCTGGTCTTTGTTCCCCGAGGCGCTTGAAATTTTCGAGGAGCTCAAGGGTGATTTTGCATCCTTCATTGACTACAAGCCAAGATTGGAAGAAAGTAAGGAAGCATTCGAGTTGTTTGATCAACATAAGGTGAATAAGGTTGTCTTTGACCTCACCTAAAGTGCATAATAAATTGTCCTGGCGGCAAAATATACAAGAGATATATATACATATATGATATGACCTATTACGTTCAGCTTGAGATTTTGTAAGCTTCGATAAATTATCCACAGCTGAGTAATCATGTATCGATCTACTTGGAGATCACCTAGTTACACAAAATCAATATTGGTTGATACCTAAAGTGGTGCAATTAATGCGGAAAGAGGACTGGAAAAACACCCTCGTATGACCCATGTGCCTAAATAGTCAAATTCATATGCTCCTTAATTTATGATGACGATGTGACCTAGAGTAAAATCCGATTTAAGGGTCTATTGTTTCGGAATATCTTTTGAACAGAGTTCCCCTCATAATTATCGCGTCACGTGATGTGACAGATAGTAGATAAATTTCAGGGATTGCAGTATGATAGTTATGCAATAACTACAAGGAACTTGACATCACAGCCTTCATGGCCAAGTTGGTAAGGCACCTCACTAGTAATGAGGAGATCGTCAGTTCGAATCTGGCTGAAGGCACCACTTTTTTTTTTTAGCGAATTATAACTAAAGCTATGACTTTAGTCGGTCACGTGACTTAAGGCTTCGTGGAGATTACGGTTCAAAGAGACCACTTATGCAACAATTGGCCCATTTCAATCACGAAAGCCTTTATGGCCAAGCTGGTAAGGCACCTCACTTGTAATGAGGAGATCGTCAGTTCAAATCTGGCTGAAGGCACCATTTTTTTTTAGGTTTGTTCCCAAAAGAACCCTCTCAACAATTCCACGAAATAGCCTAATGTCGGGGTTAATTCTATGTTCAGAAGAGAAGCAGAATGAGGCACGGGGTGGATGCTATCAAGTCCCAATTAGGCGCCAGGCCCTCCAACCTTCTAAAAAGCTTCTCTAGCCCCATCACGCCTCTTAAGAGGAAGTCGTGTACGTACCGAAAAGTATGAAATATCACAGATCACGCAAGAATGCCACATTTGAACCCCCCAGAAAATCCAATTGGATGGTAAAAAGGCCCCTTCATGGCCTGTGACTGTCTGCTATACCCATACCGGGCCAATGCCTGATCCCGGCCCATTTTCCCACCAACTTGGCCGTTTCTCCATCTCGCATTATCTATGTCGCACCGACATTTGCTATCGGCCCGTAATCGGATCTCTTATTCACTACCATGTCCAAGAACAGGGGCAATACTTACCAGAATCCGAAGGGTTCTGATGGCGGTCCGGACCATGGAGCTAGCAGTCGTTATCCACTGCACTCCAGCAACTCAGATTCCTCCAGCATCACCAATAACCCCGTGGGCGTTCCAGCCACTGGAATGGTAGGATCAGGAATCGCCCATGGATTCATCGGCAACAACGAGCTGAATGTCCGTGGTGGAGGAATCATGATGGCGCCGATGTTGGGTGGCCATGGTCAAGGTACTGAGCCATTTGTCCCGATGGAATCACACGGAATGGGCTCGCGGTCGCTGAGTGGCTATTTGCCAGAGGGTGCTCTGGTTTTACCATCGATGAACATGCCTGTACACATGAAAGCAAGTCATTCTTTGCCGTATGGAGGCGGGAGTATCATAGGCGCTGGAGGAGCCGATCGGAGCGGCAGTTTGGGAGGGTCCAAGGACGATTCGAACCTGCCCCAGCAAAACGCATCGCTGCAAATGAACCACAGTCAGTCGGCCAACTTGACCCAAACAGCGCTGGGAAAGGCTCGCATGAGGGTTTCCAAGGCCTGTGACCGGTGTCGGACCCAGAAGATCAAGTGTTCTGGAACAAACCCTTGTGCCACCTGTGTGAAGCAGAAGAAGGACTGTACCTACTCCTCCAATTATGCGTTCGAGAAGGGACGGTCCCCCGAGAGTGAAATGGACTACATTCAGACGTATAAGCGTCAAAAGGTCAAGGAGGAGCCCATCTTTGCATTTCCGCTTGTTCACAAGGGAACAGACAAGCAATATATCGACCATTTGGAAAATAGAGTACAGTACCTAGAGAGCTTATTGGCCAGCAATTCGTCTCAAACGTTCAAGCCTGTTGAGGATAACAAGGAAAAATCGGAGATGATCCTTGGTCCTAGCAGTAAGTGGAGGTTCTCCAGAAGACACCAGAATATGCTTACTCGAGACCTTTGCGAGCAAATGTATTATAATTTATCAGAAGAATCCCAGAAATTAGTCACTATGCCCAGAATGCAGTACTTTGGATGGAACATGAGTGGGTGCAAATATCTCAACCCAGAGGAACTTCCCGATGTCCCAGAATACGATGATTCCCTCAACACAGAGGAGCTTATAGACTACTTCCTCAACGAGGTGAACCCATTATTTTCCATTCTACATGAAACAGTGTTTTGCGAACAAGTGGAAGCATACAATAAACTCATCAAGGAACAGATGGATATGAATAAAAGTATTAATGACAGGGACTCGAAAACACATCAAACACGATTGTTCAGTGCCATTTTGTTCCTTGTTTATGCCATTTCCATCAGATTTATTGAAATCGGAAAGGCGAAGGGTCCTTCTCCGGAAATGCTTCAACTTGAAGAAAAGTTTTTCAGATACAGCTATAGGGTCATTTCGATTCTAAGCTTCGAGTGGGAGTCGTTCGAATTGATTCAAAGTTGGTTGTTGATTTCCTTATATCTTAGAATTTCCCATAGACAGACCTCATGCTATCATTCGCTTTGTCAGGCCATTATGATCTCCCATTCAATGGGTATTGGACAGGACATCACCAAACATATAGAAGCTACTCCGTACGAGAAGTTGAAAGCTAAGCGTATATTTTGGGCTGTTTATTCAATGGACAGATTGTTTGGTATACAATCTGGTCGTTATCAAGGATACAATCAAGAGAGTATTACTCGTTCATGCACCACTTGGAACTACGCTGAAGAATCCATGGGTGATGATTGGTTGAGTTCCTCTGCTTTCGCTACCCTCAAGCTTGCCACCATTGCTAATTATGTACATACCAGCACAGATGATGAGCCTGGATCTGTGAAAAACCAACAGATTAATAAGGAGTTAGCGGTTATGGAACAGTGGTTTAATGAGAATGGTTACAACAATGAAGACCTTTTTAATGAAAATGACGATTTGGAGAATGAATTGTCAGATAAAGACCACAAGAAATCCAAGCTGGCTCGTAACAAACGCATCAGTTCGTTGGTTAAGGCTCAGGTGAAGTTGCATTACTATGATATTCTTTTAAGCGTTCATGGTAAGACAGTGTTCAAGTACTTGGGTAGGAAACTCGACTGTGAAGGATTGCTGATGGAAAAGGTTATTCATGCTTGTGACGGAATGGTAAAGTTGTTGACCAAGTGTCATAAGGCAGGTAAATTGTTTACACCTTGGTATCAACTGCTTTTGTTACTATTTAATGCCGGCATTTATGCCATTACTTTCATCAGTTGTGGGATGTACGTGTTGCAAGCTCGAACAGTTCTTAAAGGATGTATTCAATTATGTTCAGTATTGAAGAAGGCATCAGTTCGGGACGAATCCTCTCGAAAGATTTTGATAAAGGAAAGATTTAAAATGGCCAAAGAATGCTTATGGGCGTTGAAGATGGCCAATAGAATGTTGACCTTAAGATTCCAGGAAGATGTGAAATCTCTCAACAATATTGGCATAGATCATGGCTCATCTGACGTGAATATACAAATGTTCTCACAATTGGGGGTCAATCGAGCCAGAGTCAAGAAAAAGCAGGGCCAAGAAGATGAATTCAATGCATTATTGCAGAAACAATTGCACAGGACAGAACTTACAGATTCTAGTGCCAATGAAAGTTATGCTACCGATCATAATCCAGTCGATCAAAATGCAGCGGATCAAAAGGACCAGCAAATTACAGAGCACGAAACCCCCGGCTCCTCAAACTCGGTCGAACCAGCACCAGAGGTGATGTACGAGGACGGAAACGGTATCACTGACGTTTCTTATATGTTGGGAAATTTACAGTGGTTCGACCAGTGGATGGACTTCAACTATGACTTTGAAAATGCAGAAAAAGAATTCATCGAGGATGGATTCAACAAATAGAGCCTTTGGGCTACCTTAATGGCTACAATAATATATGAATCATGCATATGCTCACTTGACACGTAATCAAAGCTGTTATTATGTAAGTTTTTCAATTGTTGTCCACGAAAGGACCAATATTCTAGAAGCCAAGTAGATTGTCAAGCAGTTTTCTTGCATTGCACCTTATCAGTAAATCCAACAGAAAATCCAATAATCCCAATGCTTTACAATAGTCTCCACGATTCTCCTCACAAACATTGATACCATTGGTATGTCTAGCGTGACTTGTTACCAGATAAAGGTGATGTGCCACCTTGTTTCATGGAAAAAATGCTACTGGAACTTCGACTCCGAAACCGGAAAATGGTTTGGAAAATGAAAAATGTCAAACGTCAAACGCAAATAAAAATTGACAATAGCGGGGAGGATGCAATTGGTTTGCTTTGCTTACAATTGCTGTTTGCATTCTGACCGCAACAATACCACCTAGGCACAATGCCAGGGATTCTCCGCATATACAACATGCCATACCGATGATCATGCAGTGCTCCATGCACCCCACAATCTATAATCAGGCCCAGCTACGCCAAGGGCAATACAGCCAGAGGTACCGGCATTTGACCTTCACATCCAATGACCGGAAAAAACCGGAAGGTCCAGAAACAGCCAAAGCTTATTCTTGCACTAAGCCTGGAGCCATGCCACCAGTCTGTTGACGTCAAGATCCCTCGGTCCGACCCAGACATGCCGAAGCCAACCCCGAGGAACGATGCCACTCCCAGCAATGTAGAAGGCAGTGACCAGCTGGGCTGTGGACAGAAGGATAATCCTGCTACAAACTGCTAAGCTACAAACTACTAAGCTACAAAGTTAAAAATTTAAACATGCTAAACAAGGCTTAATGTGTCGGAGGTCAATTTTGACGAATATCCTTGGGGGTTCGGTTTGTAGCAATCGAAGCTCAGCAGTTTGACCTGCTGTTAAGTAGGTATTGCCTAACCCGTCACCAATACAGGCAATTGCCCGGAAACCAACGGGTACAGTTCCCCCACCACACAATAGAAGGTTCTGGTCTGGAGACTCCGACTAGACCAGCTGAGTTGGCCTAATGCCAATGCATCAATCCAACAAAGGCCGGAGAGGTGTTGCATTTCAGAAGGGCAAAGGCCCACAACCTTCGGGAGAACCTCACTGCTGGCCAATACCCAGTCTCAAGTGACCTTGGGCCGCAAAGGCACCCTGCCCAAAAGGGTAAGAAGATGATGTGAACCAAATGAGCAGATTTGTGAGTGGAGACAGGGCTGGAGTCCCGATGGGGGTAAGTGGAGCATGACAACTACAAGCGCAAGCGCAATTCCCAAGGTGGTCGGAACAAATAGGTGGGGAGAACGAACTGGTGACAAGTGACAAGAGCCATAACCACCCCACTGGAGAGAGGGGCAGTTGTGGAGCAGGCCATGGTTCCAGAAACCTTGCCAGCTGCAAGGATAGAGTTATCCCCACCGTACCCCAGCTTCCCCGGCCTTGGAGGGTTATTGTTGCCGCAGTGAGTGAAATTTCAGGAAGCGTTACCGCATTGGGAAGGCACGCCCCGGGCCAGACGCAGTGCGACCTGAGGAGCAGACGCACATCACAATAGATTGAGGAACGTGGATGGCCCGGTGGGGTGGGTGTGGTGGGTGTGGTGCCAAAGATCGACGTATTGCGAGGAACTTCCGCTGGCGATTGCGAGGTATTTTGTAGGTGCATAGTCCGCCTTATCAGTGATGGACCATGCGGTGCAGGTTGGGATTGTGTAACATGCGCGCCACACCTCAAATAGGAGTAGCCACTAGTTAATCCGGTGCGGGAGCTGGTGTGGGGGACGGCCGGGAAAACACCCTCAACGTGGGGGAGCGATGGGGGATTGTGGAGCTTGGCCTACTGGCGGTATGGGTGGAGCACTACAAGCTCCAATCCCGGCACAACCATCGCCAGTAACGGGCCTGTTCCATTGCATCGGCCTGTGGCATATGCCATTCAGCCCACCATCTCGGGCCAGATTGAATCAACCACCCTGTTACGTTTCAGGAGGGGCAAACGCGGGACATGGGTTGCATGGACCCCGGTAACCCAAGCCGGGTCCCTTTCGAACGATGTCGAACGGCTAAGACATGGGGCTTTTGCTTCTAGGGCTGCTTGCTGCCTCAAACTGCGATATGCAGTCGATCTAGGGAGGTTCTAGCCCCCAACCGTGGCTCAAACTAGGTCCAGCTGGCGCATGTGAACCGCACCGGACATAAGGCATAAGGGTTCTGGGGTTGCCCCATGGGGCCGGGGGCCGGGGACCACGGTGGCCAGGGTAGCACATCCAGATATTATTGCCGGAACCCGTCTGGTTGAACCTACTACCTGTGACAGCAGCAGGTTGAGCCGGTTGCATCGGTTGGCCCGGAAAATTGATGTCGTAGTACTAGGGTAGGCATGCACACGTGCGGCAACACACGTGACGCACCCCACGATCATCGTCTGATTGTACCTTCGTTTAAACCCACCAAAACGACGTCGTGTGCCCACGGACAGTGTAACATCGTCGTGCGCACGTTCACACGTGTTGGTTGCAGCACCTCGGTTCGGCGAAGAAGGAGATGGCTTGGCCCCAAGCACATGAAACAATTGAGCAAAATGGCGTTACCTGGAGGTCCGAGATGGGCCCAAGGTGGACAGCAATGGACAGAGAGGCACAGAGGCAGAACAGGCCAGGGGCTCTTGGGAGCGAAGTGAGTGGAAGGTGCACCATCCGCGGAATCCGAAAGAATGTCCGAAGAGTCTGCGATGGCTGGGCAAGTGCCCGGGAGGTCATCCGGAAAAACTTTTTCATTGGGATGGGCCAGATTAACCTGTAAACTACTTGGAGCTTGTCCCACATTCTTGCCCCCACAAACCCGGAAAAACTCACCGCTGTTACTAATGCCCCGCCCCCGGGCAGCCTTGCCCCTCTAACGATTTTGTGGGTTGTCCTCGTTTCTTTTTATGTATCGACACCTGCTGAGCACAGGATCCTCTCCTTCATCTGGTTATTTTTTAGCTGGAGCCATCTGCTCCGCAGTGGGCCATGCATGTCCTGGGGCTCCGGACCCGGGGCTGCGTGACCGTCCTTCCTGTTTGGGCCGCAGCTCCCACCCCCCAAATTATATGTCTGACGTAGGTCCTAACGTCCCGAAAAAATTATGCACTCCTGCACACACCGCCTGCCCATAATGTACAACCGCACACCCTCCATATGCCCTCCTCTACTATATATCCTCTTTATCGACCGGTTTGTTGCAGGCTTTTCCCAATTTTCATCTTCTCAATTTGCCTTGTATTCCTTTCCAGGTTCCCTCAACCGTATTATTTCCACCCGATCCGCTTCCTTTCTGACCTGCCAGCTACTCCCAGTTGACCTGATCTCAGTTCCCAGCGCCTACATTTCCAGTACCTCGACTTACAACCAATCCTCCTAGTCAGTACTTACCCTTCCACCCAACTACCTGCACCCATAGCAAAGAGCTCTATCAGAACCTTAGCACATTCAGACCTTTGCTACAAGTTCGCCTGGAAGTTCACCTTACCAGAATCTACCGGAACATCCCAGAAAGTTGATCGTTTGAAATCTCCCTGTGATTCTTCATCCGCCACTTCCTGTTTCACTTTCCCCCTGATATCCCGCTTCTGACCTACCGGCCACCCAATCCACCACATTATCATGCTCTCCAAAGACAAGCGGAGCAAGGACGACCGGCCCTACAAGTGTACCTTCTGTGAGAAGGCGTTCCACCGCTTGGAACACCAAACCAGACACATCAGAACCCACACAGGAGAGAAGCCCCATGCGTGCTCCTTCCCCGGCTGCAACAAGCGCTTCTCCCGGTCCGACGAGCTCACCCGTCACTTGCGGATCCACAACAACCCAGCCTCCAGAAAGCGGAAGAACAAGGCCGACTTTATGGAGCTGGAGCCAATGCCCACCCCGGCGCTCTCGATGCAGCCAGCCGGCCCCATCCAAATGCACCAGAACGGCGCTCCCATGGCCGTGTCCAACGTTCCCGGCATCGGAGCGGTGTCTGGAGCTCCTCAGCCCTCTGGATCGGTTCCTGTTGCTATTGACCGTAACGGAAACCACTACTACCTGTCATACCCCGTGTATTTCATCGCTCAATCACAATTTCCCCAGTCACAACCAATCCAAATGGTCCAATCCCCATACCCCCCTCAGGTGCCACAGGGCCCCCAAGAAAACGGCCCTTCGGCGATGTTTTCTCTCCCATCATCCCCCACCAACCAACACTTCCCTCGTCCGGTGCCTTTAGGAAGAACTGCCTCCTCCTCCGACTATCCCCAAACCTCCAACAATACATCGCCTCCAAATGGCTACAAGGTCCCCATCATCAGCAAATCCGGCTCCACCACCTCCATCGCTTCAGGTAACCATCTTTTCTCCCACCCTGGCACCGCATCCACCGCCAACTCCGCTGCTCATTCCCTCAGCACCTCTCCTGATACCTCTGGCCACAGCATGAACCCTCCTGCCAACCACGCCAAAACTCCTTCTTTGACTAATTTGAGCGAGTTGCTCCTTCAGAACCAGCAAAAGCTCTCTTTGGCTCAATCATCATCGTCATCAAGCATCAACCAACACAACAGGTTGTTCAATGCTTCATCTAACTCGCTTTCTTCGCTCAGTGGAAAGGTCAAATCGGTTTCTGGATCGAACTTGGCATCGATGAACATTGTGCAGAGAATGACCCCCATAAAACCCGCATCTGGGGCCGTTTCTCCGGGCTCTAGCTCCAGAGGAAAGCCATCAACCTACAACACACATCCTTCAACCCACCAGCCAGCAACAGCGTACTTTTCACTCCCCAAGCAAGCATCTTCCACCTCGCTCAACTTGGAGTTCTACAACCAGGGCCACCAACAGAAAAAATCCAGACCCAACTCGCCCTCGCAACTCCAAGCCCAGTTGGCGATGTCAGCCTCTAGCAGCAACGAGAAGAACAAGCAGTTTGTGATCTCTCCCAACGAGACCCCCTTGCAAACCCCCTCGGAGTCGCCTCACATGCAGCCCCAGAACATGCCCTCTAAGGAAACGGTTGCTGGCCGCTCCAATGCGTTGAACTTGCTCACCGAAGCCTCCAAGAACCTCCAGGAGGAGCAAGAAAGACAAGCTGCTGCCCATGAAAAGGAATCTGCCGGTGTGCCCAACCCTGCTAGTATTGCTACCACCGGAACCCAGCTTCCCCCAATTAGATCGGTGTTCAGCTTCACTTCGCTTGCTACGCTTCCTCCCTCTGACGGAAAGAGCTCCATGAGCTTGGCCAACTTGATGACATAATGACTGTACTATAGGAGAATACACTTACATCCGCCTTGCCGTAGAACCATCATTAGTTTGACCTTCATATCATCTGATGCAACCCCTCCGGTTGGGGGCCCCCGTAGATGCCCCCGGTGGATTGATTCCACAGATGACATCCGGCGTTTGTACTACATCTCCGGTGTAGCCATGGGCCCTAACCATGATCTTATTCTTATTGCTAGGCACTAAATATAACCTGAGTTGAACCAGTTGAGGGAACAGGTTGCAGTGGAGCTAACCACGTCACTGCGGCAGGAAGACACTTCTAGAACCAGGCAAAGGTGGGGACAACGCTAGCGGGGCAGCACTGGACAGGTTTAGGGCATTAGCCCAGGGATGGAAGGGCCACAGTCTGGAGGTGGAGAGGTGAACATGGCCCGGAACCGCTTCCTATTCCGGAAGGCAGGGCTGGTACTCCGGAGTGGTGAACATCTCACCAGTGGCCATCGAAAAGGGGAACGGTGAGGGAGAAACCAAACGAGGAAGGATAAAGGGGCAAAGTGGAGACGCCCCAGGTGGCGTCAGGCCAAACGCCGGAGCCTCGGGGAAGTTTCAGCGAAACCTCAGTCCACCAAGGCTCACCAAATCACGGATTTACTGATGCTACGATTTTTTCCAGCAAATTTCAGTCCCAAAAGTGCCCCAAGTGCCTCAACGTGCCTCGATGTGCATAATGCAATGGGAGCACCAGACGTGGACTACATGGAATGTCTACTGGGGGAAATTTCACCTGGGGTTGGATTCCGATGCAATGTTCCCAAACGGTGGATCGGAAGATTACGCTTCCGCAGATGCTACCTCGAGGTGTGCCGGAAAATTTGCCCATGTCACCTTCAACCAGGTTGTAGTGGATATTTTGGGGTCGAGATTGTGACGCCACATTAATCCGAGGAAACTGGCATTAGAAGCGGCACTATACCATTACGGGACCCTGGCCCTTGTCGGGGCCCAACACACTGGAGACGAATCGGGACGGAGAAAAATTGGTTAAAACGGGTGGAAAATTGTGGATACCGATGCAACATCGTGGAGGTGCCATCGAAGCCGCCACCACCTACACTACCACGGTGGTCTTAGCCCACCACCTTCAGTCCCATGTGACGGCCCAGCCGTTCTGGTGGTGCTGGGCGGAGGTAAGTGCCCGAAAAGTGAAAAACTCATCTCTCCATGGCCTCCCCCACCGGGGTCTCCTCCCCCACCCCGCGTCCCTATTAGGCACTCACGCCACCCAGCTCCGGGAACTCTGCCTATAACACCTCCAGCCCCGGATACACCTACCCCAGGAAACTGCCCAATATGGCCCGTCTGCATCATGACGAGCCCCACCAGTACCCCACGCCGACAAACCCCACCTGATTGCACCTTCCCCAGCTCCAGCTCCAGGCCCGGACAACTACCCACACCCACCCCAGGTGGTTCCCACGCCCAACCAGGTCCCTAGCTCATCGCCGGCGTGCGTCCACCAGTTCCTGGATTGCTTCAACTTCCACCCCAATTCTCCTACATAACCCATGCCAGAGATCGACGGTGGGCACGGGGAAGAACAAAGCAACCCTGGACCCGCCAGACTCCAGCCATACCCCAGGGGACCCCTGGCCGCAATTTAATCGGCGACTGTCCTTTTCAACCGTCCTTTTGTAATCCATATCCCCCACTACTTGTCAAGCAACCTCCACTGTAGCCAATATGCGATAATCCGTACTGGGGCACGTGAGGGACGCCAGAGCAATGAACCTAACAAGCATCAGCAGGGACCAGACAGCTTCAGAAGACCTCAGAAGACCTCAGAAGACCTCAGAATGCCCCGAAGTATACACAGGAGCCCACGGGGCCTGTATGGCTCCCCACATCGTGTTTCTTGTGTTCCCCAGACGGTCCCCGGATTAGCTACTGGTGTGTTTCTGCCTCTCTGCTACATGCAACGTTGCATCGACCCCCACGACCTCCACCCAGACCGTCTATTCCACCCTCCCCTCCCCCTTGCTCCAGCCACCCTCCTGTTCCAGCGTCTTTCACCGTCTTTCATCGTCTTTCACCGTCTTCGACCTGTAATAGTGCCCGCAACCTTGGCCCCTCCCCCTCACAGGTCACAGGCTCTCCAAGTGCATTCGGTCCTCTGGCCTCCGTACTACCTGCGGCCCTGCCCCCGCTGTCAAATCTCTCAATCCTCCCTACGCACTCGCTAGATCGGAGGCCCCCAAGCGATCCACTACTTGAGCGATCTGGATCCTTTGGACTACAAAACTGCACCGCTGGGTAGCCAATGAAGTCGTCAGGTGGCCCACTGACCCCTAGCCACTGACCCAGCCACTGCCGGCCCGTCACCGTCGGCTGTGGTCTATCTTTCTCACTGGCCCGAGCCTCCCCACACCGAGCAATACCGTGGGGGTTAACCTTCCTCCCCCGACGTGGCGGAACCGCTCATAACGCATATTACTAACGCTGCAAAACCCAAAGTTGCCACTATAAAAGGAGCCATTGGGTCGGCAATTGCTCGTCCATCACTCACTACTCACCAATTATACTAAGATGTCTGTGAAATTGAACAGCGGTTACGAAATGCCCCTTGTCGGCTTTGGATTGTGGAAGCTTCCACCTGATGTCTCCGCCGAAGTCGTCTACAACGCCATCAAGACCGGTTACAGATTGTTCGACAGTGCTGCCGCCTACGGTAACGAGAAGGAAGTCGGTGACGGTATCAAGCGTGCTATCACCGATGGATTGGTCAAGAGAGAAGAGTTGTTCATCACCACCAAGTTGTGGAACACCTTCCACTCCGCCGACCAAGTCGAGTACGCTTTCAACAGATCATTGGAAGAGTTGCAATGTGACTACATCGACTTGTACTTGATGCACTTCCCAATTGCCTTGAAGTACGTCGACCCTAAGGTCCAATACACCGGTGGCTGGATCGACCGTGAGGCCGGCGAGGCTGCCTTCGACCCAATCCCAGTCAGCGAGACCTGGAAGGCCTTGGAAAAGCTCACCGAGAACGGTAAGATCAGATCCATTGGTGTTTCCAACTTCTCCGGTGCTCTCTTGTTCGACTTGTTCAGATACGCCAAGATCGTCCCAGCTGTGTTGCAAATCGAACACCACCCATACCTCCAACAAAAGAGATTGGTCGAGTACGTGCAAAAGAACAACATCGCCATCACTGCCTACTCCTCCTTCGGTGCCCAATCCTACGTCACTCTTACTGAGCTTGCCAAGGACTTCCCACCATTGTTCGAGAACGAAACCATCAAGAAGATCGCCGACGCTCACGGTAAGTCCACCTCCCAAGTGTTGTTGAGATGGGCCACTCAAAGAAACATTGCCGTCATTCCAAAGTCTCAAAACCAAAGCAGATTGGAGAACAACTTGCAATGTCTTGATTTCGACTTGACCAAGGAGGAACTCGAGACTATCTCCAAGATGGACAACAACTTGAGATTCAACGATCCATATGACGAAGACACCAAGATCCCTATCTTCTTCTAAGCTTGATTGAGCTTCTAAGCAGGGCCTTGGACAGTTTGATAGAAATGTACGCTTAAAATTATCGATTGTAGCCAGCGAAGTCAGAGGCAATCACTAAGACTGTCCCAATCGGGAAGACGTCCCAGAGGTGTCGGATTCAGGCACCAACTAAAACGAACGGTAAAAACCTTCTACCGTCGATGCTTCCTCAACTCCCACGTTTGTGTGCCCCAACCGCCCCCACTTCTTGCCCCACCACCTTATCGTGTCTTCCCCCACCTTATCCTAGCCCAAAGTCCGACACCACCATCCCCCACTCACGGCCCCATGACCCCCCACGCTTTTATCCAGCACCCCATGGGCACCAACCTCCGGATTAATAACCGTCGAAGATCCAAAGCATTCCAGAAAAATTTTCCGTAAATGTATGGCCTTCACCCACAGTTATATTACGATAATACCGATATTATTATGCATTCTTGAGATATCCCGAAAATCGCAAATCCTGTTGCACCTATCACCCAGTACTTTACAAGCGACGGAGGTGACTTTGTACCCCTACATAAGATCTCTGATAATAGTGCTCGGCACTGCATTGATTATTAACAGCAATTTGCTATCGTGGATTTTTTATCAGAAAATTCCGACTAAATTCACGGCATCCCGGCATAATTTCCAGGCCAATTTAGATGGCACTCAAAACGTTTTCTCGGCCCAAAACCATCAACCGAAGCCCCGAAACAAAGTCGTCTCTGTTGATGTAGGCTCCACACATTCTTCTCTTGCCAGTGAATTCTGTTCTGGAGTGGAAACATCTCCAGTTGTCGAAAATCAAGCATTGGCCCGGTCTCAACTGGTAGAACAATTCGTTCTCCTTATCGTTGATGATGGACACCCACCGCCTAACAGCCTCGTAAAACTTGGGGATTTCCTCCGGGTTCTCCCAGGTGTCCATGGTCGACCGATCCGATTGGTTCCATCTAACCTGCAAGAGGTTTCCCTGGAGATCCAACTTGAAGACCGGCTGGGGAATGTCTGGCTGGATGCACACCTTCTCTTCTCCAGCCGAATGGGCAGGAATGGGAATTCGGGTCAATAACTCAAAGCTTTCGGGGTGCTTTTCCTTCAAGATGGAAGCGGCCTTGAACGCATCCACCAACGAGGTGGTTCCTCCGGTTCCGTCATGGAATAAGAGATGGAAGAGCTGCAATCCTGGGGTATCCGACCAGTAGGTTCCGTCGGTGTGGCAGGAGATGTCCACATTGGTGTAGGCGGTGTCGGCCTTGCTCAAGTCGCTGGTGAAGTCCCAGAACCCGCCGTAGTGGGTAGGCCTTATGTAGGAGAGCTTTTCGCAGAGTTTTTCCGTGTCTTCTGGGGTAACAGGAACGTTATCAATCAAGCAGAACCCATGTTTCCAGATCTTCAACGACCACTCCTTGATGGCCGAATCGTCGGTAGCGTTGACAATGTGGTTGAAGTCCATCAGCGGCATGCTGCTCTCAATGTCCTTGACTTGCCAAAGCTCCTGGCGGAGGAGCTCTTTCTCACCTTTCACCTTATCTTCAGCAGGTACAAATTTGGGCAGGTAGGAGTGCAAATAAAGCCATTGAGCGTCGTACGAGCTCTTGTGACTGTCTTGACTCCAGACAACGTCAATTCCTTCAGAAGATGACTTCAATTCCACCGTCTTGATGTCAGGGTCGATTGAGGCCAGATTGAACAATCTTTCTTCGTAGCCGAAAAGTAGCATTGATCGCAACGGCAATAGTCTCTGAGCCAGATATGGTGGAATTCAGAGGCCTGGCCGTCGGCCCAGTTAATGGTGATGGCAGTATTCGTGGCGGTAGCAGATTTGATACTCATTATGAGACGATATTGAAGAGTAACGATAGGTCCATTCACATTTATATATAGGGCCCTATCCCCGCAATATGGTGTTCACACGAAACCTCTAATCGTAGCCCACACCGATGTGAAATATCTACATCTCCATAAGGTAAGATGGAGCGCAGGGATGATTTCTCGGGGTTCTTTGAAGCATTTGGCTTCAACATCAATTTTTCAGACAGAAATACACTTTTGGTTAAACTTTCTGTCTGCAGCCGAATGCATTCCATAATGCATGTGGAAAATACCTCAGACACACAGTTTGCATTGCCCTGGATGTATCACATGGAGATAACGAATGGGTACTTCCCGATCCTGAAAATAGTTTCCCGACAACCTGATGCCTATTGCACCAATCTTGTTGATAAGGAATTCCGTTGGAATCGCCACAACTGCAAGTGACGTCGTTATCTGATCAAAGGACCAAGCAAGTGCGCATCACTCGGGATGACTAAAGCCTCAGCACTCCGAACACTCAGACATAAAATACATGCAGACACCGTGCTTCTGCACCTGATGACGTATGATTGTGTCAAACTCATGCAGACACTAGGTCTATTACCGTAGAAGAATTGACTTCGTGCCTTTCTTACCTCTGCTTATCGGTTTCTATTCTCTATCGCAGGGATTCTTCCCTTCCTCCCGACTCGCACTCCCACTACCCGCAGTCATCCATCAGTAAAAAGGGTCAACATTCCAACCTACGGCTGCAAACACCGCAATCCAGTGCCCTATATGTCATTGGAAGATATTCCCAGCACCCATGGGCATCCAGACTGGGTGTCAATGGACATAGAAAGGCTCGGCCAATCGCTTTACAATAGTGACCAGCCGCTCAATGAGCAAGTCCGTGGTTTGAAGGCGAAAGCACTCGAGGATGCCGTCAAACGCCGGTATGAACAGAGGACCTGGTCAGAAACTTCTACGACTCCATCCAAAGGGTCTTCGACAGAACGATCGGGCGACACCGTTTCCGGTGAGGACAATGCCGAAAGTACCGATTCTTCGCCCACAGAAGTCCACAGTGATAAAACTTCCCCTGACGAAAACACACATGCAACCTTGGAGGAACTCAATGGCGGCCACAAAGGAACAGAGGCCGAAGCTTCCAATGGCTCTATTGAAGCTCCCATCGCCATCCAAGACACTGTCAGAAGTGAACGCTCCAACTCGAAACGCAATACCGAAGACGACATCTTCTTCGAGTACCTGAGAACGGTGGATGGGTTGGTAAACTACGCACTAAGGGCCAAAATATGGCCTATTCTCTTGGGCATTGAGTCGGGGCCCATTACAAAGCCTTCCAAGCTAAATACCGTATCGGCGTCCCTTTTGCTTGAAGACCTCAATTCCACAGACTTGCCTCCGCACAAAGACGAAGACCAGGTCAAACTCGATATCCAAAGGTCTTTCACGGTATTGACCCATATCCAATCGTTGAGCCAGTCGCAGACTGATTCGTATACCACAATCTTTTCCCGGTCGGAGATCGAAGAATTAAAGAAAAAGCTCCAGCATCTCATCATTAAGGTGTTGAGAAAGTATCCACAACTCCATTACTACCAAGGTTACCATGACGTGGCCAGTGTGGTTCTTTTGGTTTGCCACACACCTCTGAGCCCTGGAGACATGACCGGTTCCGAAGTGAAAATTAACGAGACGTTAGCATTCCAGATCTTGGAGAGATTGACCTTGTTCCACCTTCGGGATTTCATGATTTCGGACATCAATCTCTCCATCAACCATTTGAAATTGATCCCCACGCTTTTGGAGAACATCGACCAGTCGTTGTTCAGCTTAATAAAACATTCCAGCAACTCGTACATCTTGTCAAGTGGATTGGGCTACGACTATAAATTTTTCCAGGGTTTATCATCCATTTTGACGTTTTTCAGTCACGATATTTCCAGTCTCCAGCATATATTAATCATATGGGACTTTATCTTCAGTTATAACTCAATTGCCGTCATGGAATACGTCTATGTGGCGGCCCTTCTACATTTCAAGAGCGATATTCTTCAGAATTTCAGCACCAACTCCGATTTCTCAGATATTGACTACGATTCCGTGGATAGTGATCTTGTCCATACCTTGATTTCGCCTCTGAACTTGTTCGGTAATCTCCTGGACGAGGATCTAATTAAAATACTCAACAAAGCAAAGCTTTTGATAGACGACTATGCCATCCAATCGCTCGAAAATAAGGACATTACCTTCGATATCTGGTTCGACACCTTCAACAAGCATTCGGTTATCCAGAACACTTCATGTTTGAGCCTTCCGCGTGAAGACAAAGGGAAACTACCAGGAGAAGGCAATGAAGCCGATAATTTGGCCCACCTAATACAATCACAGGAAGAAGAGATGGCTCAACAAACTATTTATGACATTCAAGTACAAAACAAGATACTAGCACAGCAAGAGGAGTTGGAGAGCTCTATTCACACCGCCAACACGGAGTTTGATGACCTGTTGAACTCATCATCCATCAGTCTTTCTTCGTCCTCAAGTTCGTTCAATACAAAGATTGCCAATACATCCTCGATGATTTTCAAGAAGATCTTCAAATCTCCATCTGTGCCCGAAATATCAAGCAAAAAGAATTTTTCAGATATACATTACTTTAGCAGAATTTATCAAATTAGTGTTACAGTGGGGTTCGTGGGATTTTTAATTCACTTTTTCCTTTCCAGAAATAATGTCGGCTTTAACCAAGGGTTGACAAGAATGTTTGGTCCAGCCCTGGATGCGTTGAGGAGAACAAGCTTATTAATAAGCAAGGAATCTATGGGAAGTTTAAGTCATGAAATCAACGGCTTCGGCAAGAAAATCCTTTCGGAGATGGGACTGTCCCTCAAAGAGTTCATTTCTGAACCCGTTAATACTGGCATTCATGTGGGGCAAATTGGGTTAGGTAACTTGCGAAGTTCATTATTTTCCTTTATCAGCTGAGGAGCACCATTATTTAGTTCAATTCTGTATTTATCAACACTAACCTTCAAAGTCAATTTCATACAATAACACAGCATCGGTGTAGGCCGAGTGGCCCCAGCCTCTGTTACCACTAGCACTAACCATGAAACGACCAGTGTCATCAACGTGAAGATTACTCAAGATACCACCTTGATGGCCAGGAATAATCAAAAATGGAGTGGCCGGTTTTTTAGAATTGGATGGAGCAGATCCACTGCCCAATGTGTCATACAACTTCAAATTGTACAATCTGATGTTATCATTAGATCCACACAATAAGAAGTCATTATTTGGCATGGTTGAGATAGCACTAACGGGGCCAGAGATTTTGGGGAATTGTAGAAGCTTTTTGACGTTGGGTACCAATGTGTGTTTATTGGTTCCTCTTTTATGGGGCATTCTTATGGAGAACTCCTCCACTGTACTGTTTCTTCTACCAGCATAGATCAAGTCACCATCATTCGACCAAGTGGATGACATACACCATGGTGGAATGCCTTCCGATACCCCCAATCTCAAAACTGGTTCCGATGTTCTAATATCCCAGATATTAATAGTACCATCGATACTTGAGCTCATGAAAATGTCCTCATTTTTGTAGGATTTGGTTGTTTTGGAAGCATTGAAGAACGGTTTTGCTGGCTTAGAGTCGCCATCATCACCAGACTCGTCACTATCTCCAAACAAGGAGTCTATTTCGCTCTCTTCATCCCCTGACTTTTTGATTTTATTCTCCACCACTGGCTCGTTTTCCACTTCTGCTGTATCAATGGTGAAGTCTGCTAGTCCCAACGGTCTATACTGTATATTGGAGACTTGACCCGTACATTGATCGTACAAGTTGATCATTTTGCCTGTATTCAAATCCCATTGTCTGATGGTTTTGTCCCAGGAACCAGAAATGAACTTATCTTGCTCCGAATTCAATCGTATCACAGATACGGTATCATTGTGGCCCTTAGAGTTGTCGGACTTGGTGCCATGATGGAAATAATGCTGCATACCACCTTCGTTGTATTTCATGGTGAATAACGAGATTCCTCCAGAGAGTAATCCCGAAAGACACCAATAGCCATTTCTTTCAGCATCGAGCGCATACACAGGATTAACCTTTGGTTCGTAGGTAGCAGTTCCCATTACGAAGTCACTGGGCTTGAGCTTGGGGTTCTGTTTTATCAATTCATTCTTAGTGAGTGGTTGTTCGTTTTCCCAATAAGAGACTATTACACCGGCCTTGGTCACGGTATCCACCAAATTGTGCTTTTGGGTCATGGTCAATGGCGATTTACCTTGGATGGATGCTATGAAGTCATACTTACGGATGAAACCGTCCTCACCACCAGTCAAGATCCATTTGGGCCCATCGGTGAAGGCAAGGGCGTGACACTGGGAGGAGTATGGAAGTGCAACCGAAGGGACGATATCAAACTCCGTTGCGAGTTTTGCCTTTGTGATGGTCAGTTCTCGGAAAGAAAGCTTGGGACCATCTTCCTGGGTGTCTTGTTCGTGGCTGCCGTTGCGGTCTTCTGCGTCACTGGTCTGTTTTCTTTGTTTATCTTCGTCATCTTGCTCTGTATCGTCCCTCATCACCACGTCTTGAGAGCTCTTATCCTCGCCCAGTGGTCCAGGCTGTGATTCACGAGCATCCATGAACTTGGCGTCCTCGTCCTCGTCGTCTTCGTCGCCTTCTCCATCACCTTCATCTTCGTCTTCATCTCCATCTCCCTCCCCGTCGTCGTCATCCTCATCTCCCTCACCATCTTCCTCCTCATCCTCTTCATCCTCCTCGTCTCCTTCACCGTCTCCTTCACCTTCTTCGCCTTCTTCACCCTCTTCACCTTCCTCACCTTCCTCACCTTCTTCAGCTTCACCGTCCTCGTTCCCCATATCTTCATCCACATTGAAGCTGTTTCTTTCTTCATCCTCTTCCTCGATCATTTCTTCGTCGTTATCGGGTACGTTGAACAAATCATCCTGTTCAATTGATGCCATAATGATGGGCTTCTGGGTTGTTCTGTTCTGTTTAGTAGTTAAGATGAGTGAGCACCTTTAGTGCGGGTAGTTTTGTGGTGAAAAATGGTTCTCTGGTTATGACTATCAAGTTGAAAAATGAGACCCTATGGTAGTCAGGTGGGTGACTTTGGTGCAAGAGAGTACCCGACTTGGAGAGATAGCTAGTCTGGGTTTTTTGAGCGTTTTAGAGGTTATGTAAGCCAATTTGGTTATTACATATATTCAAATTTTGAGATCAATAGTCTGGTGAAATTGAAATATTTCAGGTGGATCAGATCGACCAGAGCAACATATGGATCAATTTACCCAGAATACCTCACTTCGATTACGTTAAATCTGCTGATCTGGTGAGTTCAATGGGCCATTGACTCAATTGGAGCATATCAACAGGTCTTTTTTAAATCAACTGTCTATTCCAAGAGCTTCAGCTCGCTTCTCTAAGTCAATTGATTTCAATTGCATTCAATTCCCACCAACATTTCCCTTTTATGTCTTTCCTACAGTCTAGTTTTACTTTACTATCATTGAACCTATTGTAACGCACAATACCTAAAGTTCCAACCCTACCACAACCACCATATATCTGAATATCGGGCCATAGTAACATACCTCAATTCCGTAATCTCTGCATCGCTTGCACTTCCTCAGAAAGATCTACATTCAGATGAGTGAATATATATTCGCTAAGTATTCAAAGACTATTTAGCAAAACGCTTACTCGTAAATCCAGGATTGCAAAGCGGACTTGTAGTCGCAAAGCTCTTCCTTCTTGAACCACAAACCGATTTCCTTGGTGGCAGACTCAACGGAGTCGGAACCGTGACAGACGTTTCTACCCATGTCAATGGCGAAGTCAGCTCTGATGGTACCTGGGGCAGATTGCAATGGGTTGGTGGCACCCAAGATAGCTCTACCTTGCTTGACAACGTCCTTACCTTCCCAGACGGTAGCCAAAACTGGACCAGACAACATGTAGGACAACAAAGATGGGAAGAATGGCTTGGATTGCAAGTCATCGTAGTGTTCTCTCAACAAGGTCTCGGTTGGGTGAACCAACTTGATACCAACCAACTTGAAACCTCTGTTTTCAAATCTGGACAAGATGGAGGCGACCAAACCTCTTTGGACACCATCTGGCTTGATAGCAATAAAAGTTCTTTCAGTGTTAGACATTTTGGGAATGTAGTTGTAGTTCTGAAAATTTTTCGACGAGGTGGTATTATATGGCAAATTCCAGTCACGTGGCCCCCGTCTTTAGGGTTGGGGTTGGCGTGGCCAAAATAGGAAGTGGCTTCTCCCGAGGTCCGGGGTAATTATTAGCATGTAACATCAGGTTCTGGATCAATCAGGACTAGTTTAGATACCTTATTCTGAACAATTTAGAGTGCTAAGGTTACTTCATACATGAGCAATAGTCAGTCCAACTCTTCAATTGTATGAAAGGTTGTTTTTTTTTGATTGCGTCCGACAAGTTTCTTACCAATAGGTTCCCACGTTTCTGTAATTCAATGGATTCGGCGATGTACGGAAAACCCATGAATCCTAGTAAAAATTGGTCCAATTGATGTAGCTTTAGTAGATGTATGGCCTGTGTTTTAGTGGTGGCTTCTATGAATGAAACGTAATCATTCTTACAAGCTTATTGACACATCAAAGCACAGTTTCCCCAGTCTACTCCGATTGACACGATGAGAATCAAGTTGCTCTACAGCCACCTAACATTTTTCCTTGGTCTCTTCAATCAGAATGCAAGCATAAGCTTATATTGGCCTCTTGCACGATGTTGCAGAAGTGATTCCAGCACGTGTTTGTGTTTCAGATGGTTTTAATCTGATTTGCCTCAATTGCGTGGTCAATCATTTTGTTCGCTGGTACGGAGGAATGTAACAGCCCAAGGTCATTTTCTTGTCTAGTCCATGTTATCTTGAAAGATTATCGCATCGCGTAGAGCCGAATTTCTTATGATTCTACTCTATCTAGACCAGCCATGGAAAACTTTACCTGGGGTCATTTCGTACTGTAAATGAATGAAACAAAGGTGACATCAGCTTACTTTCTTCAACGATGCAATAATAACAACTTTCATGATCCATCCTAAAGCTTTGTAAGGCTAATGTGTAAAGCAAATAGTGAACAATTCCTTACGTTGCCTTTTTTTTTGGGAAAGCTTGCTGGTTTTGCAGATCAAGTTCAAGAAATCCGCTTCTTCTTAAATATTCTCAATTCCAATTTGCAGCCAATTGCCTGAGTTATAAATTTTCTTCTTCCTAGACCATCAACAGGTTGAAGTCATATTCTTCAATGTCAGTTATGGCAGCAAGTGATGAGTGTTCTGTTGAGGCTTCGGATTTCATTAAACTTCTTATTGGTTCTTTTGATGGTATGCACTTGCTTGAATTAACACTTACTTTTGGGCGCTTGGTTCGGGAAACAATTAAACCTCACTATTTAAGAAATAATACTTTTGTTTTCCTATTGCCACAAGCTCAATAAGCCTTAGTGTTCAGTTCGTTTTGTGTGAAAGCGGTCAACGCTGGATCGTGAAGTATCTCATAACCGAACATGGCAACAAAATATGGGACAAGCAAGACTACTATAGTTGTTCACGGTTTTGAGCGGCTACTCTGCGGATCAATAGTCTGCCTTGATGGAAACGTACCCTAAGCACAGGAGTTTGGATTCTGGAGGTTCAAAACGATGATTTACGCTTCCATCTTTTAAGTTTCAGGCGGGTCCACAAGCGATCCACCGATCCGTTCTGTACTCAGCTGCCCCACCAGGTCGCTCGTTAGATCCCATGGACATTCCGTCTCTTGCATTAACAGAAATAGGGTGCATTGTGCTCGCGTCATGGGTGCATGATGGGTTGGTAACAATATTGTTCGGTGCTCATTTTGGTATGTGAAAGTCTACATTCAACGGAAACAGGAGGATTTGCGGTGCTAGTGTCTAGTTTCGGTAAGGGGAACTCGCTAACTTCAACATCAGCCGCCGGTTTCATGGCGCCATTAGCCATAACCGTTGAGCTTACAGAGCAAGTTCGCTGTCAAAAATCAGTTGATACTAACGCCTTATGGCTTATCTTTGAGCTGAACCATGTCAATTGTGTGCTGGTTTGGTGGTGAATTTCATCTACAGCCTGCGCTAAAAGTTTCACAGCATGTCGTACATTTGAATAGTACTTCTGCGTCCTCATCATGCATTCCTCCAACCATATCCCTCAAACACCTTTTCTCGCGTCTCCCCTGCATCAAAACAAACAAACAACCAATTTGGGTCCCACACCGCGATCCACCGCGCCTGCGCGAAATCCTCGTCCGCCTCCACTCCCTAACAATCATTTCTAACCGTGTATCTTCTTCAGGCGTATCTCGATCAAATCGGTGTGTTTCCAACGTTTTACTACTCCAGACCTTCGTGTTAATCAGTTCCAACTACTTGTCGTCTTACTAGTCATCATCATCTCACTCTGTCCGTGGCACCACTGATTTGTTGAAAATATATTTATCCGATTTGGCGGTTGAACACCAACTACATTCATTCTTTATGTCCCAATGACTACCATCGTTCAACAGCAATCGGTCCAGTCTTATGACTATCCGTCGGACTCCTACTCCTCATCCGTGAACGTGGATAAGGTTGTACAGTCAGTCACTAATGCTACCAAGAGACTTTCACAAATCTCCACCAACACCAATAACTCGAACAAGAAACGCAAGACCCAGAACAAGATAGGACCATGGAAACTTGGTCGTACTTTAGGGCGTGGATCGACAGGTAGAGTAAGACTAGCCAAAAACATAGTCACTGGCAAGCTAGCAGCTGTCAAGATCGTACCGAAATCAAACTTCAAGATGTTGGAGAACCCTAAATACAAGCATCCACCCACTGCTGCAAACAAAGATAGACTTCCATATGGGATTGAACGAGAAATCATCATCATGAAACTTATTTCCCACCCTAATATCATGGGCCTTTTTGATGTATGGGAGAACAAAAACGACCTATACCTCATTTTGGAATACATAGAAGGGGGTGAATTATTCGATTATTTGATTAAGCGTGGAAGATTGCAAGAGTTTGAAGCTATCAACTATTTCAAGCAAATCATTAATGGTATCCACTATCTTCATCAATTCAATATTTGTCATAGAGACTTGAAACCAGAGAACCTCCTCTTGGATTTCAACAAAAATATCAAGATTGCAGATTTCGGAATGGCTGCTCTTGAAGTGCGAGAAAAGCTTTTAGAGACCTCGTGTGGTTCTCCTCATTATGCAAGTCCAGAAATAGTGGCAGGTAGAAACTATCATGGTGCTCCATCTGATATTTGGTCTTGTGGAATCATTTTATTTGCATTATTGACTGGACATTTACCATTTGACGATGAAAATATCAGAAAACTTTTATTAAAGGTTCAAAGCGGAAAGTTCGTTATGCCTTCAGATTTGTCCTGGGAGGCAAAAGACTTGATTACAAAGATGTTGAAAGTTGATCCAAAAGATAGAATAACCATAGACCTAATTTTAACCCATCCACTTTTAACAAAATACCCAGAACCAAATAATGCATCTGCTAATTCTGAAGCCATGGATTTCACTAACTTCAATATAAAGCCAATTGTTTCCGAAGATAAAATTGATAAAGAAATATTGAAAAACCTTTCAGTTTTATTCCACAACTGCGAAGAAAAGGATATAATCGCAAAGTTGGTTTCTCCAAACAAATGTCCTGAGAAAATGTTCTACTATCTCTTGATGAAGTATAGAAATGAACATACATCTTGCACATCTTTTGAAGATGAAAAGAATCATTTTAATGAAGATTTCAATGACTCCAGACCATCTCTTCCAAGGTCTACATCGATTGTGAAGACTACAGTATACGATCAGTCAACTGGAGAAAAGTTCACTACTATTAAGAAAGTACCAAAATCCACATCAAGTCTTTCCAATAGATCATTGAAAAAATCACAGCATGGTAAGCCCACTTCAAGCTCCAACTTTAAAGTTTTATCGAACATCACGAACACTGCTACCCCTAATGGTTCTATAAAGAATTTTAAAGCTTCTACTTCGTTCAATAGAAAGAAAACGATCATGAGTACACAAACTATGTCCAGAAACAGCTCTTCTACAAACTTGAAAAAGAAAACACATGTGGAAACTACTGAAACTACAAGATCCTCAGCAGGAAGCAAGGATCTGAACGATGGGAAGCCTCCACAACAAAATCCACCTAAATTATCAAGAAAATTGACAGGATTAATGGACTTGAGTGAGTTAGAGAAGATAACAGATAAATCATCATCACATCATACTCCTGCCACCGATAGAAGTAAAAAAGATGCGGCTGCCTCTCGCAAAAAGAATATGACAGGAACGTTCGGTAACAAATCTTTACTTAATTTTGGACTTATTATAGATGAGATGTTCAGTGAAGAAAATCCCAAGGAGGAAATGCCTACCCATGATCCTAAATCAAAGAGAACTCTTGCTTCTAGAGAGCGTGAATTGGCTGCAAAGGTTCACGCAATGAATGAAGCTAGGGAGCGTAAGTTCAAAGAACAAGAACAACGTAAACAAGAGTTACTCAGAAGAGAACAGGAACAACAACGAAAATTGAATGAAAAACGTGAATTGGAAGAAGAACGCAGGCGGCAATCCATAATTTTGCAAGAGAAACAAAAGCAAGCATTGGAAAAGCTCAAGAAACATCAAAGCAGTAATGATTTTGCTGACCAGTTCAATGGAAAACCTCGCAGTGGAAGATATGTGACTGAACCTGTTCACTCATCATTAGATCCTAAAACTAACTTTGCCAATTCCTTACTCAGAGCTAAATCATTGGCATCACCTTCTTCATATGCCCACCAAAGGTTTGGCAATGATAACACATCTAAAGTTTTGCATAAATTGGGGATCGATGTAATGCAATCTCCAAGAAAGTTGGACAATAACTTAAAAACTTCAAGTTCTAAAAATCTCTCTGGTTATTTGAAAGCTAATAATACTTTACAAAGCAGTCTTCATGAATACAGCGAGCTTGAAGATGAAAATCTGGAATTGAATGTCACTGAATACAATGATGATGATGATAAAGAAAATGATATTACATTAGAATCTTTCAATCAAAGAGAAAGGGAAATTTCAAGGTCAGTTTTGAAACCAACTCAAGCGGAAAGTAATTCAAACCAAGGTACGAGTAAGAAACTTGAATCCCCTACCATGGCTTATAGATCATTATTGTTAGACATTGATGAGAATGATAAATCTCCAAAAGAATTTGATGAAACTAACATGACTTTTGAAACGATTCCGAAGAATGATCTTATTCCAAATCCTAGGTTCTCTCGGTTCTCTTTTGGTGGTCTTCTTTCTAATAATCAAACCAATGAAGCAGGAGATATCACAATCTTGAACAACACATTGAATTACTCGAACACTGTTATTAGGAAACCAAGAAAGAGTCTAGTGGCTGAAAAAAATGCTGCGTTCAATTCTAAATATGATGAACCAAGCAAACCAAAACAAATTGGTGGTATGTTGAAGAAGTCTTCCACAAGTAATGTTCTAGGACTAGGAATCAAGCAGGATAGTTCTCATCTTTTCAAATCTCAATCAAAAGCTAGTAGATTCGTTTCGGTTGAATTAGAGGATACTGCTGATGAATTTACAGCCACATTACCAGTTGATGCAATTAGTATTCGTGAAACTGATCCTGAAGATTTTACTGGTGATTTCCCTGATGATGCTTCAGAAGAGACTATGTTAGATGACACAGTCATTACACATAGAGCCAATAAGTCACATAACGGAGGACTTGAAGAAGATTATTCAAACTTCGATCTTATTAGCTCAAGAACTGCTGACATTGGAAAATTCAATACAATGAGACCAAGTATTGTGGAGTCAAAAGAAACATTGGTACTCCCATCTACTGAGAATAATTCCGATCGTTTGTTATCTCACGATGAAACATTGAAATCAGCACATCATAACTACGAGACATTGTATGGAGAAAGAAGAAAATCTAAAAACTTAATTGAAGTGAACAAACCTAATCTTGAACATGATAATGGTTTCTATCGTCGCTTAAGTAATCAGCATTCTACCAGAACCCCAAGAGGTAGCTTGGTTATTCCAGAAAGTCCTATACAATCTGCTACAATTCGTGAGACCGTCAAATCATCCCACGGTCTGAAACGTAGTAATCAAGGAAAGACTAAAGAAGACTACAATGTATCAAAGAATTTTGAAATATTAGATACATCTTCGATAGTGGAGGAGGAGATTAAGGAAGAGCCTCAAGAGATGAAGCCATCATCAACTGAAATTTTCAGTTCTAGGACCTTGTCAAAACTTCAAAAAGAAAATGTGGAAGCTGAAAAAGAAGCTAAAGCAAGCCTCGAAAAATCCAGAGAAGAAGAGAAGGTTGCTACAGAAGAGCATATTACCAACAAACCTGCTATTGCAGTTGAGAATAAAACCACTTCCTTGTTAAGAAAAATGAGTTTAAAGCCCAAAAGAGAAGCACCAAAAGCACCTGAAATCTTGGAGGCACCACCAGCATCATCGAAGAGATTTTCTAAGCTTTCGGCCAAAGGAAATAGATCCCTGGTACAAATGAATGAAAATCCAATTCCTAAGAAGGAAAATTGGTTTAAGAAATTCATAAATGCCATTACTTCCTCGCCTACAACCAAGTCAAAGTCTAGCTTTGAGCAAGATGCCTCCTATGGTTCCAATACCAACAACAAGAGTATCAACATCATTGACTCCACATTAACTTCTACTCAATTGATTAGAGTGATCAAAACCCAATTAGAATTGAAATTAATTGATGGTTCAATCTCTGAGGTTGATATTGATGAAGAATTTGGTCTCATTACTGGTATTATTCCTGCAAAGTTTTCACACGGTAGAAAGTTGAAATTCAGAATCGAAATTATCGACTTGATCAACTCATCCTCTTTGCATTTAATCAAGGTCAAGGGTAATGAAAAGGGTTTCAAGAATTTAATTAACGTTGTGACTTTCATCATCAAGCAAGAAGAACAATCATTGAACATGAGAAAATCCACCGGTTACAATTTTTCAGGCTATAAAAATTAACCGAAACTATACTTCCCAATGAATCATTAGATTCGTATTTTTCAGTCAATTAATGACTTTGTATATTAAACATAATTTATGTTACTTATCAATACATTGTAGAATAATTACACAGGTCGTTAAGCACCCCTAGGCATTATCTATCTAAGATCTATCCTGGAGGTGAAGTTATTGAGTCGATTCTATACAGAACATATGTTCATTATTCCCTAACTTTGAAGGTTGTGCACTCTCCAACATCTTAACTTCTTAACTTCTCAAAGCTCTCAATCTCTCTGCTAACTTGTCTTCCTTTTCTTCGGTCATGGCACTCACTGGTGGGGCAGAAATCTCGACCTTGGTCTCATTCAAGCCTTGCTTCATTTCTATACCTGCTTCGTCTGCAACTTGACTCAACAATTCATCCACATCTTCTTGAGGAGTAGTCAATGCACTGACGTTGTTGGTTGTTGTTTCGTAGTAGTTGGTCGAAGCGTCCATGTCCTCGAACTGGTTTTCGAATTTGTCCATCACCATGGATATTCTCTCCAAGTTCATGGTTTGCAAAGCCTTGTCCATACCTTTAATGACCTGGGTCATGTTACCGGTCACCGACCTCATGGTAACAGCAGTTTGCACTCTGGAGGCCACTGCATCGATTCTTGAAGCTAATCTGAGTAAATTCACTCTTTCGTTGGCCTTTCTGATGGCGTTTTGTGCGTACAATTGGGCGATGTCATTGTTGCCTTGAGTCAACGCTTTCTTGATCTTGGCCTTTTCTTGAAGCTCTTCCTTGGCAGCCTTTGCTGATTGCCTGTTGAGCTGCTTAGCAGTGAATTTAAGTTGAAATAATGATTGTTCTAAGCCGGCCATGGTTGTTCTCTTATCGCCCCTATTCAATCGAAGATCTAGGAAATTGTATCACGTGTTTGTGTGCACGTGATTTGCCCTGATATCACATTATAGTAGCTGAAAGGCTAAGGCAAATCTTGGAAGAATATCACCAGATTTGATTTTTACTACAAATTTGATTGTTTGCTGTTGTGGTCTTTTTCTGTCGACCTTTTTATCTATATTGATTATGAAAAGATATCTTTAGAAAGTACTAATTTGCTTCATCCCAGAGAGCCTAAATATTCTTCTATTCAAGCCAAATATCTTCTACCGCGTAATGAGCACTTCAATGGTATATCTACCCGTCTAAGTGTCAAGCAATACTCGGAATATTGTGCCCACGGGGATCCACACTTTCGTACCCAATGTCATGATGGAGTCACGTGACTAAATCGTGATATTGCATATTCACCACGTTGAAAGGGTTCAAGCTTCCCATCAATTGAGCCCCAATTGCCACTTCTTTGATGACTTCTTCAAACTCGAGTCTTCGGACCATCATAATTCCTCCCTACCTTGAAAAAGAGTTCGAAAATCCAAACCATCCAGCAAATCTCATCTGTGAACTTTGTCGACTTTTCTATGACTTGAACTGGGTCACAGGTACAGGCGGGGGAATCTCCATCAGGGACGTTGAAAGTGACGATCCTGATACAGTCTACATTGCCCCTTCCGGTGTACAAAAGGAACGGATCCAGCCCTGGGAAATGTTCGTGGTCAAGTTGCCCAATACCATCATCAAGACCCCAAATGATTGCCCCAAAGAATTGACTAAGTCCTACAAGTATAAGCCATCGGCTTGCACGCCGTTGTTTATCAGCTGTTACACACTTCGTGATGCAGGGGCATGTATTCACACCCATTCCCAGAATGCAGTAATGATGACGATCTTACTTGAGAATGAGAAGGAGTTTGTCATCAACCATATTGAGCAGATCAAGGCCTTGCCTAAGTTGGAATACAACAAGCAGTCTGGAAAGGTGGAAAAGGTGGGGAGTTTGGAAAACTTCGAGAAGTTGGTTATTCCTATCATCGATAACGTGCCACACGAAGAAGATCTCGTGGAAAGCCTCGAGCAGGCCATCAGGGACTATCCCGGCACCTCTGCTGTGTTGGTGAGAAGACATGGGATCTATGTGTGGGGCGAGAACATCTGGAAGGCGAAGGTGTATAACGAGGCATTGGACTATTTATTGGAATTGGGGGGTGAAGATGAAGTTGGCGGGGATTCCAACGGTCAAGGAGTAGTTAAGGTGGATAATATTATGTGAAGTGATTATTGCGCTCTGTAAAATGTATGCTGTTTGGTTTGTGATCTGATATGACGTGTCTTTGGTGTTTTCTGTGGCATCTGTAGCTATACATGGCGAGGTGACCTCAATCTCACCGCTTGAAGCTGCCAATAAACCTGCTGTTGGGCACTAGACGTCCATATGCCAGTATCGCCTATCGCTCTATCTTTGTCTGTGTGTTACTCTCGTTCTCTTCACCTTCCAGTTCTAGTCTCATTGTATTTATCACTCTTACCCACTGTTCTCCAACTTTCTCTCTCGGTATTGAAACTCTCGCTATTCACAACGGGTTCTTTGTTCCCTTCAACGTAGCCTTGACGGCGAGCCAATTTTCGTCCTTGGCCTTGTCGGTATCAATCTCTCCCACACACACAACCGTGCCTCCACGCATCATGTACAACCCCAATGGGATCTCCTGGTTCTCCTCACTCTCTTCCTCGTACGTTATCCTCTCAATACACTCACTGATGACCAAATTGGTGGACTTGTCAAAGCCATGTAGCACGCCCTCAAAGAGCCTGGCATCTGTTGATATGATCCGTACTCTCTCTAGATGTTAGTAATTCTCTAGCTACCTGGGTGATCCCTGATCTCTGGTCTCCTAAAAGCCCCACTTACTATTCAAGAACTCCTTAAGGTCCGACATAATGTAATGGATTATAGATTACACTATAGTAAACACTGGCGATGGTTATACTCGCGCGTGACCATCGCGCACGTGCAGCCATTTGCAACAGTTGCAAAAGCCCATAGTATATGAAACTACACAACTACACCTTCTTTCTTCATGATTGGGGATATCACTCAAGATACCGAATACTCCAGTGAAGAGGAAAGTGTTCTCTTCACCCAGAGAGACCAGCAGGCGGAGCATCACACCAGAGCGAGAGCCACCCTGGAATCTGCGGCCTCAAAGACCCCCACCAACGATAAGCTGTTGGAGGAGTTTTCCACCAAAGAATTGATCACTTGGGCTTCACGGCTTGAACTCGAGTCCATGGTCCTCCAGGAAACCATTCAGGAAGATTTGGTGGGTTTGGTCAAGGAAAATCACCAAGAAGTGCGGACCTCGTTGGAAAAGTTGGGCAAACGGGTGGAAAATGCTGTCAAAAGAATAGGCGGGGGTAAAATGGTCAAGCCTGTCACTGAAGAACAAGGTAGCTTGATCCGTTTGAAGCAGATCCGCCAAGATTTAGCGTTAGTCTTACATGGACAGGTGCAAGCACAGGAACAAATTTCCCTGATGAACAAAAAATTAGACAGCCTAAGTAAAGAGCTCGAAACAGTACAATTAAATGCTAAAAGAACAATAATGTCACCGGAACAACCATGGGTGGGGCTTCAACAGGGGTTAGATCTCCTGTCAGATTTGGTTGAGATAAAGGATATTCTCCGACCTTTATTGCCGTATTTGGTCTCGATCGAAGATTTGTGCAAGAATCTTTCCCAATTAGTCAATATAAGCGACAACCTGCCGCTGCTGAAGAGAGCCAGAAGCTAGCTTTCCATCAGGTGACACATGGTTCCATATTTTACTTGTCACTGTCGCTTAGTCTTAGTTCGGACTAACCATTTCGGAAAAAGAAAAGTTTTTTCTTCCGAAACGGTCATGAAAAAAAGAAATTTCGCAACCTTCTCGGACATTGCAAGCGAGTTGTTACTATTTCGGTGCTACTTACCTCTTACTATTGCAAATTTTGCTGTTGCAAACGTCAAATCCACAAATGCCGGGTCGCTTGAGGGCAGTGTGACTCATGATTTTCATTTTGCCATTTGAACTGTATAAAGGTTCATGACTATTTCCGTCACCATACATGCTAAAGCGAGATTTCTTGTCCTCGCAAAAGTGAGGTGATGACTTGTGCTAGTATATGTAGTGACACTTTCCTAATATTTGTATTTCAAGATTCATCACCACACAATGGGTTTCAGAGATAGCAAGCATGAGCCTTCGTTGTCTGAGTTAGACCAACTCAAAAGCGGCTCGACCCAATCTGTTGAACAGGGCAGCAGTAACATGTGGACCTCTTTCAAAGATTCATTCAAACCCGCAATCGCTACTGACACCTTGACAAGTAAAGATGTCGAAGAAGGAAGAGAGTTGACTGAAATGGAGAGAATTAATCTCAATGCCGCCAATTCCAATCTTGCTAGAAAGCTTAAATCCAGACACTTGCAAATGATCTCCATTGGTTCCAGTATTGGAACTGGTTTGTTCGTTGGTTCCGGTTCCGCTTTACATACCGGTGGACCTGCAGGTATCATGATTGGATGGTTTTTGACTGCAACCGGTGTTTTTGCTACCATGCAAGGTTTAGGAGAACTTTCCATTACCTTTCCTGTGTCTGGTAGTTTCAATGTTTTCGCCAGTAGATTCATTGAGCCTGCTGTAGGTTTTGCAGTGGGTTGGAATTACTTTATGCAATTCTTTGTTTTATTGCCATTGGAACTTGTGGCAGGTTCTATCACCGTCAAATATTGGAACCTGGACTTGAATCTGGATATTTTCGTCATTATCTTCTGGGTGGCTATTACCTTTATTACTTTGTTGGGTGTCAAAGGTTATGGTGAATCAGAATTTGTCTTTTCCTTGATCAAAGTCATTGCCGTCATTGGTTTTATCATCTTGAGTATTGTGTTAATTTGTGGAGGTGGACCCTCGCATGAGTTCATTGGGGGTAAATTTTGGAGAAACCCAGGAGCGTTTGCCAATGGGTTCAAAGGAGTTTGTTCCGTTTTTGTCACGGCTGCATTCAGTTTCGGTGGAACTGAAATGATCGGGTTGACTGCTGCCGAAACTAAAGAACCAAGAAAGACGTTGCCAAAAGCTATCAAGCAAGTCTTCTGGAGAATTTGCTTGTTCTACTTGGTTTCCTTGTGCATGGTAGCCACCTTGGTGCCATACTCAGATGAAAGATTGATGGGATCTTCTTCGGTTGATGCCACTGCCTCTCCATTCGTTATTGCCGTTGTTAACGGAGGTATTAAGGGATTACCAAGTGTGATCAATGCCGTGATTTTGATCGCGGTGTTATCTGTTGGTAACGCATCTGTGTATGCCACCTCAAGATCTTTGAACTCCTTGGCTGAACAAGGAATGGCACCTAAGTGGACTGGATACGTTGATAGACTTGGTAGACCATTGGCTGCCATTCTTATCACCGACATCTTTGGTCTTTTCGCATTGATTGCGGCTAGTAACAAACAAGAAGAAGTTTTCAACTGGTTGCTTGCATTATCTGGTCTTAGTTCCATCTTTACCTGGATCTCGATCAACTTAAGTCACATTCGTTTCAGAAGAGCCATGCAAGCACAAAACAGACTGTTGAATGAACTTCCATACACATCCCAATGTGGTGTTTGGGGTTCTTACTACGGGCTTGTTTTGAACTTCTTGGTATTAGTCGCACAATTCTGGATTGCCTTATTCCCAATTGGCGAAAAGCCAAGTGCATATGCATTTTTCTTATCATACTTGGGTCTTCCTGTGTTGATGGCCTCTTGGTTGTTCTACAAGTTGTGGAAGAAGGACTGGACTTTGTTTGTGAGAGCAAAGGACATAGACTTGGACACTGGTAGAGCCAACGTGGATTTGGATCTCTTACAACAAGAAATAGCTGAAGAAAGAGCAAAGTTGGCCGAGCGCCCATTCTATGTCAGAGCCTATAGATTCTGGTGTTAGAAGTGTATTATAGAATTAATTATAGAAATAACGATCACGATTTAATTTATGAAAATTGCATACTTTTGTACTCACGATACCATTTCTGAATTGGTTTACAAGAGGTGATCCCTTGTAAATCCCGATCACTCAAGATAAAGCATACTAAACTATGAACTCAAGAACTTATTCTTATGTTGAAAAAAACCTTACCCGTTTCCCGAACTATCTGAAGGAAAAGTTGGGCTTACAAAGTTCAAAAAAGAAGCCCGATGCGGGGGTCGAACCCGCAACCTTTTGATGTCCTTTTTAAGAGTCAAACGCTCTACCGATTGAGCTAACCAGGCGTTTAACGAAAGCCCGATGCGGGGGTCGAACCCGCAACCTTTTGATATCCTGCATAAGAGTCAAACGCTCTACCGATTGAGCTAACCAGGCTGTTTCGTTGAGGGCAAATACGCTTGATCGCTATTGTTCTCAAAAGCGCCGCATTGCCCTTATTGGGATGCTCTAAATTGAATAGTTTACACTTGCCAACAGGGGTCTTCATCTTGGTGATTCTTGCCTAGGCTCTACTAGTCAATCATTCTGGTCCAATTTCTTGCTTTATGGCCACATGACTGTATAACTGAAGTGATTTGTTTTCCTTTGGGTCTTCCCTGTTGTTCTCCCACTGCTGTCTCTGTTGTCATATTTTCTCGGAATAAATAAACTTTGGTGACACAAACACGTTTGTGTAAGGTGTATCTCCGGCTGCAAATTCCGCCGTTTTATGGTTGGTTGCTCACCAATTCTACAGTCGCGTCTTGTACGGATTCGTTAATTAGTGCTATGTGTTACGTATCATGCTGGTTATTAATTGGAGGCTTCCTTGCGCATTAGTTGGTCCAACGTGTACTTCTGTTGAGGTTTGTCATTAGTGTTCTCGACATCATCATTGGAAAACAAGTCGGTGTTCGGGGTGGAGCCACTGTGTATTTCGTCATTCTTGGAATGGTTATTGTTCCATGACATCACCAGGTTGGTGGTGTCGTTTCTGGAAGCGGCTTTGGGGGAGGAGTGGTTGGTAAATGCAAAATGGTTGTTGGACACAAGGTCGTGGATCTCATCGTTCAACTCGGAATAATCGTTGTTGGCATTTAAAAACGTGTCGATGTCCTCGGAGTTCTGGCCACTGGTCAAGAAGGGTGAAGATGGCATGTTGGCCACAACAGCCTTCTTACTGTTCAATCTACCTCCTTCGGCTTTCTTGTTGGAAAAGACTTTCATGTCAGGCATATTTGGATGTAAAAATTTACCTTCGCTTTCCATATCCTCGATAGGTGTCTTGGTGTCTCTGGGAGTAATTTGATCCTTTGGTGTAGGCTCCGTAAAGAGGGTACTGATCCATTCATTGGCCGGACTAGATTTGGCACTTCCGTGTGTGAATGACTTTTGTATCATCTTCTCGAAATTAGCAATATCATTACCTGGTGATAATCTATCCGATGGAGGACAATTTTCCTTATCCTCTCCATCATCATAAATATTGATCACTCTAGTATTGATTTTGGTAGCCATCATAGGTGGAGTGACACCCAATTGATCTTGAGGCAAGGGGTCGATATCAGTCAACGGACCTCCGAAGTTATTCAATTGATTCAAAAATTCTGTGGGGTCATTATAGTTTGATCCCTTTTTATTGTATGACTCATTATTATATTGGTTGCTGTTCAGATTATTACTCAGATTGTTGCTCAGATTGTTGCTCATATTATTTTGGATCACCTGGTTTATGGCAGATGGTGTATGCGATGGGGTAGCAAATTTTCCTGTCTGAGGTACAGGTGACGATGCATATTGGTTTGCTTTTCTCATAGCAATAGCAGACAAGCTATTAGACCTATCCCTTGTGGTCTCCATGGATTCGACGTTTTCGGTACTCTCCTCTCTACTCTTGAGTTCCTTCTTGTATCTTTGTTGTTGCAAGTACTTTTTCACAACATTCTCTGGTCTATGAAATCCCTTATTTCTAAGGAACAAATGGCAAGCATTACACAATGGGCCATACATGCCTTCGTAATGTTTCTTGTCGAATTGGGTGGCTCTGTGAATAGCAAAGTAGTTGGGATGAAAACCTGTTTCAAAGTATCTCCAAGCTATCGAAGAAGTAGTTGCACAATTACTGTTGACACAAACTAAGCCATGATTCTTTGGAAGCTTTGTATGCGGAATAGTGTGACATTTCTTGCTATCCAAGTCCTCCAAATCAGGTAAAGATTGGAAATTATCATGCATTTTGTTTGTAGTGATTGTGGTGTTTCCGTTAGAATTGAGATCTTGATTACTGTAGGGAGGTTGTTGAGGAGTATATGGAGATAATTCATCAAAGTCTGCATCTTCTTCTTCTTCCTCGTCATCCTCTGGGATCTCCTGGTTCTCCCGATATTCAGTGTCATCAGTGCTGTCAGACATAGGCTCTTCGTTGATTGGGGAGGAAATCATGTTGGGAGTTTGGTTAACCATTGATCTAGTGCGAATTGCTCGTTGTGGAGCATCATAACGACGAGGTTTCTTCAATGGCTTGTCAATAATCTTTGCCAGCAAAAATGGAGCCAGTTTGAATCTATCTTGCACACTTTTAGCGTCGTATTTGGAAGCTAAGTTGAGCTTATCGTGATTCATGATATTATACATGGTTTGACTTGGGATGTTGTTGAAAATGGGCAATGACTTGGTTCTGGTTGC
This sequence comes from Suhomyces yuchorum, assembly GCA_030571845.1. NCBI lineage: Eukaryota > Fungi > Ascomycota > Pichiomycetes > Serinales > Debaryomycetaceae > Suhomyces > Suhomyces yuchorum. The sequence goes on along the minus strand of JAJLYW010000011.1, from coordinate 87,368 downwards.
CTTGACAGCGGCAGCTGAGGAGGAAGCCATTGGGGTTGGCTGAACTGGTCTAGGTTTCTTTTGCGGATAGCCCATGGGTGAGTCATTTGACCTTTTATGCGATTCTATTGGACGTACCGGTTGAGCTTGAGGTTGAGGGGCAGGAGAAGCTTGTGGCACTTCTGGGTTTCTCTCTATGGTGTGTAATTTGAGTCTTATTTCAAGCGTTAACGATGAAGCATTGGATTTGTCACCGAATAAGAAACTAGCGGAAAGATTCTGGCATACTCTTCCAGGAATTAGATGTTGTTTTGACGAGTTTAATAATGTCGAAAGCTCACCGTTGGCAACAAACGGCTCGTCGGGCTGTTCTGTTGTGTCCTTATAGTAAACAACGTAGTCTTCAGTGTGTAGTTTGAAGTTCTCTGGGGAGCTCTTGACGATCTGCTGAACACAGCTTTTCAAGTCGAACGCCCCCAATGTTATTTCCTGGTCATCATTTGCCATGGGAATCTGTGCTATCTTGACAGCATATTGGTTCTTGGATCTAGACAAGAAGATGGTGGAGTTGTTGTTGAATGAGTACAACACCTTGACTTGCATCCGTCGTGTCTCTTGGCTTGACATGGTGACGGTGGCAGAGAAACACTGGAGAAGAGTTGTTACTAGAAATGGTGGATTAGGATTTGTTTTGAGGCTCGGATCACGAGACAGGAACTTAGGCACGCTAAACCGGCTTCTCTGTGATAGTCGATGCAACACGTTAGGCACGTCAACGTGATCAAAACAACGCGACGCGACCGCGATGCGTGGCTGGTCTGTCACCGTAGCACCAGCGGAACTGAGGTGGATCGAGCAATGATCATTGGTGGTGCGGCGGTTTGTGTTCGGTTATTGCCCTGAAACGATGGGCCTGTTTCGGTTGCTCGACGTGTCTGGAGGGAGCCATTTCCTAGCATGATCGTTGGCTCCGACGGTAGTGTGCACTGGTCACTGGTGGTAGGCATCGCGAATTACGAGAGGGTGCTGTGCGAGAGTGCGTAGGTGTGATCTATTGTTAGCGAGGGATGAAACGATCGGAAGGGGCATCAATGTAGCTTCCTGAGGAAGCACCCGAGGCATTGGCTCACCTGGTACTGCTTGGTACTGTTTGCGGTTGCTCGCGCTAGGCTGCGGTCATTTCTAGTGGTTTGCTATCCGTTTCGGGACACGAGGTACCTCTCGATGTCGATTCTGGGGTGGGCTGTAAGGATCTCAGGTGAGATTTGGAGGCGGTTGTGAAACCGCACCGGCGGTAGTTGAGATTCCACCCAAAGGAGGGTATGGAATTCGACCGAAATGATAGGCTGATTTTGTAGGTTTGGGAGTACTGGTAGGCTTGTGGTAGGCTTGCTATAGGCTTGGACCTGCTGCTGTGTAATTCTACCGTTTATGCCGCTTGTTTCGGAATTTCGTGATTCACAGTCTCGCTAGAATGGGTGCAAACAGTGGCAATGTTGACATGGTGGTTCCGTTCCAGTAAACACTTTAGCAGTGAAACCTCTCTTCCATGGATGAGAAGCATGATTAGGGTGTGCCATGAAGGATGGGGCAGCTGTAATTGCTGATCAAGTCCCTCTGGCAGATGTGATTCCTCCCTAAAGTTATGAGAACTAAGTGGATTTTTCTCACTTCGATTGGCTGCCAACAAGTAAGACTCCTGTTGAAAAAGAAGTATTTAAGAAACATTAAAGTTCGTGAACTCTACAATATCATCTTTTATAGACAGTAGATAATGCTCCTTGTGTGTCTTGCAAATGGCACTCCTGATGGCCATGCTAAACTGTTGGAGTCTTCAAACTGTCATAGTTCGAAAACTAGGAATTTCGCCTTTGGGCATTGGCTGGGCACCATCTTGAAGGAGCAAAATTTGGATAAAAACTCAGAATGATGGCTTTCTAGAATCCTATTAGTGGGTGTCCTTTGGCAATCTGGTGATATTTGGTTGGTTGGCTGTCATTGTAGTGGGAATTAGACACACGGAAGTTGTTCTCGTCTAAGTCAATGCAAGAAGAAATAAGAGTCCCACTTCTTGCTGATTCAAATCCTGGTTTACAATACTACATTTTAATCCTTTCAGTATTAAGTTATATTTGATTGAGTTCTATTTCTATGTACATGTTTATCAATATTTCAAGGGAACACTCCAGATAAAGTCTATAATCCAACAAGATGCTTCACTTCCTTCATATTCTTCTGTGCATCTTCACGAGCCTTATTTCCTCCCTCAAGAATAATCTTATCCAAGTATGGCAAGTCTTGCATCAAACGTTCAAACATATGACGCTTTTCACGGAATTCCTCCACAACTGCCTCGGTGATATGGTCCTTCAATTGCTTATGATCTTCAACCCATTCCAAATCCTTAACTGTTTCTTCCACGCTAGTTCTGTTGATTCCGGCAAGAATAGAGATTAAGTTGGACACACCCGGTCTTTCAACAGGATCATAGTAAATTTTACCTTGGATGGAGTCAGTAGTGGCCTTACGGATTTTTTTGGCAATAGTTTCAGGGCTTTCGGTAAGATAAATGGAAGAGTTCTGGTCCGCATCAGATTTGGACATTTTTTTGGAAGAATTTCTTAATGCCAATATCTTTCTAGATGGAGTCAATAAGGTGGTGGGCAAGGGGAAATGCTTCTTCTTCACCGAATTGTTAAAACTGGAGGCAATTGTACGACATAACTCTAAATGTTGTACCTGGTCATCGCCCACTGGAACGTGTGTAGACTTGTGGAGCAAGATATCGGCAGCCTGGAGGACAGGGTAACACAAAAGACCGGCTTTGGTATTCTCCAAAACGGAGTCTTGAAATATATTACTAGTCAGGGACTGTTGTGCCTTCAGCTTCCATTGAGTCATACGGTTCAACTGACCCATACTGGTTTGGCAGGTAAGAATCCAGGCCAATTCTGAGTGTTCGGCCACTGATGACTGATGGTACAAAATGCATCTTTCTGGATCCAACCCAGCAGCGATCATACTGGCTATGGCTTCATATCTATGCTGACGCAAAGTCTGTGCTTCCTTAGGAATGGTAAGAGCATGCAAATCCGCCACTCCGAATATGAACTTGGTTTCAGGGGGCACATCTCCATTGGTAAGATCAACCCAACTACGGAGAGCACCAAGATAGTTCCCTAAATGAATGCGTCCAGTGGGTTGGATCAACGAGAACACAGTCGAATTTGGTGGAAGTCTTTGACCTGCCTGTGTGTTCTGAACTGTTTGAACACTCGCTGCCTTGGTTGACAATCTCCTTATGATGTTCATTATGATGCTAATACCAAATTTAAAGATCAATTCTCACGTCACAAATGCGAAGATAGCTCGGGGAGTGGAACACCACGGGATTATGGTTAAGTTCCCCGGATGTAGGCTACTACAGTCAACCTGGTTGATTATATGACGTTTCACCAATGATTGAAACATGATCTGCCAGTCAATCTTTGAACGCCAATTTTCAACTCAAAAATTTTGAAAATCTACAGAGTAGTAGTCCATTTCCCCTGAAAAAAGATGAAGAAATATACTGATTTCAAATAAGTGGAAGCACCATAAGGTCACATTTTCATTACCTGAAATATCACTGTTACGTCTACTCAAACAATTATTTTCAAAATAAGGGCTACTTTTATTTCCGTTTAACTGCTTTACTACCCCTCTCTTGGCCCACTACTCAAAATTCAAACATTACTAGCTACTAGTACACATCCACTGTTGATGTTTGCATATTTGAAGTACAGTATACTACACCTTTAAGGAAATTTCGTATTACCATCACACAACTGCTGATGCATTTACTTTTCTGTTTATAGTTTCCTGTAGAAAATATTAAACTTTCAAAATTCTATGATCCTAGTTTCGGATAACATTATCTTACGAGCTACCTAAGCTACTTGAAATATATCGCTATTACTACTAGTAAAATATATGTGGGATTCGAATATACTAACTATTGTTCAATGAACATGTTCCAACTCTATATGAAAGCCATGATTATACGGTATTACACCGGCCTACACTCCTTCTATGATCTTAATTTAATATTAACTATATGGTACAATTTGAATAGACAAGTCAAGTCATAAATGAGTTCCCAATATTCATTTGCATAGGGGAGGAAATCAGGACCCATCCTATATTAAGACGATCCTAGCTCTTCTCGGGTGAGTCCTTTAAGGAATCGGACTTCTCATCCTCTGCCTTGAAACCACCAACGACATTATTGATTTCCACTCCACTTTTGGTCAATCTTCTCTCGAGTTTCGATCTCTGTAATTCTCTCCATCTGTTGAGCTTGGAGTACTCATGCAACTTGAATCCAAACACCTTGGGCACGTATGTTTCCTTTGAATGGATTGGAATGGCCTGAGGGAAGTTTTGGAAGAACATGGCAGGGAACGAAGTTCCAAAGTACGCTCCGTCCACCACAGCGTGGCGGCCCGACTTGGGGTTGAACAAATCTTCACATTTGGCGCAGTAGAGCTTCACCGAAGCTAATCTGGGCTGGTCGTTGAGCCCGATGGGCAACAAGGGATGAAGCTGGCAGTGCACACGGGGACAGTAACCAAAGTCTCCGTTGCGATACTTTTCGAACATCTTGTTCAAGCCTCTGGATGTCAAGATGTACCGGGCATGGATCAACCCGTAGAGAATGCGGGCGTTGTGCTCGAGGGCATCCCGGTGTTCCTCCGGCTGCAGCTCGATGTCCACCAAGTCGGTGATGATATCAATAAGCGTAGGCAACTTGCTGACCTCCTGGTTCAACCCGGTCAAATTGAACCGGTCTCTTATGTACTCGTCGTCTATGTCACAGAAGTATTCGTTACCCTTGATTCCTAGGAAGAGATCGATCCAGTACTCAGTGAAATCCGACGACGAGTCGGTCACATACTCTTCGTTGGCCATGGCTAGATGGCGGTTTTGCAGCGGCTTGGTCGTCTGGGGTGGCGGGTTGTGGTGCTTCAACGCTTTCTGGCCAATTCTTTGGTTCAGATTGCTCGTTTTTCTGTTGGTTGGGGCCCGATGTTCTGGTGGTGTTGGTCCCTTGTGATGATGATGCTCACTTTTTCTACTACACGAGGGGCTTCGCAAACACTACCAATTCCATCAATTGTATCACCTCCACCGAAATCAACCCTGGAGAAACCATCTGCCACCGCTGTTGCACCCTATTTACTTGCCCGGCTTGACACACAGAAACTGCTGCTAATACTGATTCGTGTGACCGTTTCACCAGAACCGCCATTGCTGAGGTCCTCCACCAATTACAGCCATTCCCCTGTTGACCACCATGAGGTTCTTGAAGTTTCCCACTGTGCTCCACGACGGCCAGATCCACGCCGTGGCCATCAATTGTGACAATACACGAGTCGCCACCGCAGGTCGGGACGGCGTTGTTCTGATCTGGGACCAAAGCGCTTTCCACAATGCCAGTTCGGCCAACCAGCCCAGCACGATTGCCAGCCTAGTGCCGTTGGCCTCTCACACCCATCACCAGCAGACGTTGGTCACCAACGTCCGCTGGTCGCCGGTGGAACCCTCGAAATATGCATCGGCGGACTCGGACGGCTCGGTCTTCGTGGACGGGCGCAAGGTGTATCCATTTCCTGGGCGGGATCCGGCCCAGGTCAGCGCCGTCATCGACCTCTCTTGGTCCAAAGATGGCCGTTTAATCGCTTGGACCACAGCCACAGGCAAAACCTTGCTTGTCGATGTCACCAAGAATACGTTTCAGGACCTCTCTCCGCTCCAGCACTTGGACGTGCCCATGATCCAAAGAAGTGTTCAGTTTGACCCCACAAACAACTACCTCATCACCCTTGGAGACGACACGTTGATATACCTCTACCAATATGTCTACGAAAATGGCGAGTATCAATTCAGGCTCATCAACAAAATCTCCAGACTTTTCAACAAAAACCCTTTGAGTGTCCACTACAAGCGCATCTCATGGTCGCCGGATGGAGAGTTGGTATCCATCCCAACAGCCAACAAAAACCAAACTGCATTGATTTCTCTCATCTCCCGCTCCAAGAATTGGCAAAATAGAATCAGCATGGTTGGTCATGGTCTCACATGCGAGGCTGTTCAATTCAATCCTCGCCTTTTCAAAAGTTCGGAAACCGATAACGACAATATCTACAACGTTCTTGCCACTGCTGGATCGGATAGAACCTTGGCAGTATGGAATACGTCAAAGGACACGCCTATTTTTCTCATGAAAGAGATCTTGGATGCCTCAATCACTGATTTAACCTGGGATCAAACTGGTTCCCTTCTCCTATTGGGAGCCCTTGATGGAACATTGGGAATAATTTCATTCGATACCAACGAACTTGGATATCTTGCGCCCCCAGAAATTGTGGCAGAATTGGCAAAGTTCGAAAAAGATTTCATTAAGCCCTTGAATCATAAATATGACTCTGACCTTCCACTAAACAAAAAAGCTAGTGCAGCCCAGATTGAATTAATGAATCAAAATGCTGCGATTGATATGCTTGCTCCTATCAAAAATGAGGATGTGGTAGAAAAAGAAGATACAAAGGTGGTTGAGCCAACAGCCACGAAGGAAACAAACCAAGTCGGAGAAATAGCTCCTGAAATTATTCCAACACCAAATTTGGAAAATACCGAAACAAAACCTGCTACTGGTGATATTCTTCATTCTGCTATGAGCGAAAGACAAGTCAAATCTTCTAAAAAAGCTGATGAAACCAGTACAAAGCCTGACAAAATCGAAAAACAAAAAGTCACTACGAAAAATGGTAAGAAAAGAATCCAGCCGTTGTTACTTTCAAATTCAAATGGAAATAGCAAGGAAGCATTAAAAACAGAGCCTACCTCCACGAGTCTCAGTACGAAGGATAATCCAAAGTCTTTAATGGAGTTTGATAAACCTTCGTACTCTGTCTCAGAGGAGTTTTATAAGGACAATAGGCGTTCAAGAACACAAGACGAGGGTGGGGTTACAACATACAAAAAATTAAAGAGAGAATTTGAACCTGTTAAATTTATTGGTTCGACCATTTTAAATCCTAACACATCTTTTGCAAAAGTTAGACTTTCAGTTCCAAAAGTTCGGTTCAGCTTCCAAATCAATAGCAAGATCAATGAGGAAGCATTCGTGCTTGACATAAAGAATGGTTCAGGAAATGAAACAAAACCATCAAGAATCACATACTTCAAAAAAGAAAAACAAATATGGTGTGATTTCATTCCCAGATATGTTCATTTGGCTGTCGAAGGCACAATATTCTGGGCTGTAAGTACTTCAGATGGACAAATCTTGACCTACTCACACACCTCTGGTAAACGCTTATTGCCTCCGATTGTGCTTGGATCACCGGTTTCGTTCCTTGAGAGTCATTCGAATTATTTAATGGCCGTCACTGCCATAGGAGAGATGTATGTTTGGAATTTGGAAAACAAAAAAATTGAGCTCACCACAAATTTTGCTCCACTTCTTGAGCTTTCTAATAAATACCAAGAAGATGGTTTGTCGAAGTCTGATAATATAACCATGTGTGCAATTACATCCTCTGGAATACCATTGGTGACCTTATCGAATGGTTCGGGATACTTTTTCAACAAGGATTTGGGTATCTGGCAGACCATTACTGAATCCTGGTGGTCATTTGGATCCCACTTCTGGGATAGTAGCGAAGAGAATAACAAGTCATCCTTGTCATCAGTCTTTGGAGAAGACATCTCAATCATAGAACTTTTGGAGCATAAAACCAATGAAGAAATCATCAGAAAAACACGTACAGGAAGAGGTAAGTATTTCAACAAAATTTCAAAGAATATGATTATGAAAGAAGGATTTGAAAATTTGGAAAATACTATCTCTATTAGTCATTTGGAGAATAAGATATTGTGCTGTGAACTTTTAGGTGAAAACAAGGATTTCCATAAACACTTTATCACCTACGTGAAAAGAATTTGTGAGCTAGGATTCAAGGCAAAGCTTTTCGAAGTATGCAATCATTTATTAGGACCATTAAATGATGAAGGTGCATTTTATAAATCTGATCAGTGGGAGGAAGAAGTTTGTGGGCTTAAGAAGCACGAATTGTTGAAAGAGGTCATATTAGCTTGTGCCCATAATAGAGATGCGCAAAGAGTTTTGATTCATTTTGGTAACAAAATTGGTTTGGTTAATGGTCTTAATTAGTCCTAATATTCTATTTACATGCATTATTAGATCAAAGCTTGAAAGTATTGGAATTATCCCATCCTTTATCTTTCAATAAACCCAGTACTGGGCCTTGTTCATCCGTAGCTCTCAGTTTTGGACCTGCGACGTAATCAACATATCCATCTGGTCCACAGACAATTGTAAATGCTGATGGTGCCTTGACTTCTTTGGAAGTTACCATGGCTTGTTCAATTGCTGTTTCGTATCTTTCTGCTGGGATTTTGTCTATTTGATTGCTATCCTCATCGGTCGACTCACCTGAAAGGACCTTCATTCTTAATTCCAAAGCTTCCTCTGGAGTTAATTGCTTGGATTCAATCCTCATTGGACTCAAGTATTCGGTTTCTTTGGCTTGAACAACGTCCCTTGCGGTAAGCAACTTCTTGGGCTCGTTGTCATAATGGGTGACGACCTTGACTCTATCTAACTTTTCCAAAAAGAACATGAATCTTTCCAACGGTTTCAATTCACCTTGTTTCCTTGCGGAATAATGAATAGTGACAAATCCTTGGTAAGGGTTTCTGGAAAAAAGAACTTGCAAAATAGGAGCTATTCCAGTTCCCGCAGCATAGAATGTCAAATTATCAAAATTTGGTAACCCGTTTGCTTCCTTCAATTTTTTGAGTAAATTCTCGGGTTCCACTTTGGAAGGTAAATCTCTGAAAATTGGACGTTCATGATATTTCTTCAATGGATGATAAGGAAACTTAAACTCTACGTGGGGACCTCTCAATTCAATTTCGTCACCAACTTTCTTGTTCGTAATGTACTTTGACACTTCGCCATCGTTGTATCTTTTGACGTACAAACACATCACACCTTGCTTGTCATAATCGTCACCATCATTATTTACCACACGTAAAAGTGGCTTCTTTTCTCCCGAACGAGTGTATTCAGACTTCATGAAGTATAATGGAAGTGGAGTATAAGCTCGAACAACCATAATATCAGGTTGCTTGACATCGACAGACCAGATACGGTCTCCATTCCAAATAGTCTTCTTGTCGTAGTTTGCGTGGTAACTGAACTGCCAGTGGTTGTACTTCGGGTGGATCTCGATCAAGTAGTGGTCTTCATCGATTTCTTCCTTGTGGGTGATGATGAACTTGTGGAACCCGTTGGGGTCCAAGAGCTCATTGCTGTCGGCGCCAGTTTCTGGGGCGAAGAACCACACCTTCACTGTGTATGCACCCCAAACAGCAACAATGGCGGTAATGATCTTTGGAATGTATCTCGTCCATCTTCCTACGATCTTGGGTTTCTCGGCGGCACTGTTGAACTTGTCTTGATTGGGCAAGCCGGGGTATTCGAATGAAAGTCTTTCATGTCTAATTTTAGGAATATATGGCTTGTTTGAGTGTTTCATGAGCTTTTCGACCCCGGTTCCTTCCATGGGAGCCGGGGCTGAAGGAGAAGAGGTGGATTTGATGTTGAAACCATCCACGTTCTTGTCACTTTGCCTGGTCACTTCGTGGTTCTTTTTGTCGGAGGAGTCCTTTTTAGAGTTAAACCGAAGCGTTTGGTATGGCTTCAACGAGTAATAGGGTCGAAACGCCCGGGGGGACGCCAGAAGAAACCTGTTCATCATGGGTATGGCTTATAGGTCGCGTGATTCAGGTCAAGTGATAGCTATGTCACGTGCCAATGGCATACTTCCAAGGGAAGTACCCATCTATGTAAGCTGGAAGCGACTAAAAGTATAGAGTTAGGAAAGTGGAAAGAAACCAGAGTAGGAAGTGTTTTAATTGAGTAGTCTTTCTCATTATTAAAATTCCAGTACAATTTCAAAATTTGACCTTTCCGATATTTTTCAACTTTTCACTGAAATATTAGATTTTACCACTGCAAGATACCGTAAGACAGCACTAACAGACAGAACGACACAAAAATAAATATTGAAGTACTATAGTAGTCAAATTACTGGCCCCAATGAATCTAGTCCGCCTTTTGTGCCCAAATAACTCAATCTGCTCGGTAAGGATCAATGCACTGGAGCCAAAACTACCACCAAAATTGAAGAAATGCCACCACCACGAGGCAGACTCATTGAATCACAACAGCATGAAATTTCAGACTAAACGTAGTCACTCCAGAATAGGCCACTACCCCCTTGTCGTTCCCTCACTCAGCTCCCTCCACCCTCTCTAATCGCATCTTATCGTTCTCCAACTTCCGCACTAACACAAATCTGAACAATCTAACTATCTTAGAATCCATCTTACTATGGTCCAGCTAATTAAGTCCATCAAAGCACACCAGGACAAGGCCTGGAGTGTGAGCAGTCACCCCTCGCTCCCGCTCTTGGTGACAGCCTCGACCGACAAGACCTCCAAAATCTACAAATTGTCCACCAGCCAGAACTACCCGTTGTTGGCAGACCTCGAGGACACCCACAAGAGGTCGGTCAGATCGGTGGCCTTCAAGCCTCCTTTGGGCGGCGATAACGCCCCTGAGGGCTTCCTCGACTTGCCTGCATTGGCAGCCGGCTCCTTCGACTCCACCATCTCTATTTGGGGTATCGACGAGCCCGGAAACGAGTACGATGATGACGAGTTGGTGGCAAGACAACTGGAGATTTTCACCAGTCCCTCCAATGAATGGAACTTGATGGCCATCATCGAGGGCCACGAGAACGAGATCAAGGCCGTGGAGTGGAACCACACCGGTAACTTGTTGGCATCATGTTCAAGAGACAAAACCGTGTGGATCTGGGAAACCGACCCCGAAACCTTGGAGGAATTTGAGTGCATCTCGGTGTTGAACGATCACCAACATGACATCAAGAACGTCACCTGGCACCCCAACCAGAACCTTTTGGCGAGCTCCTCCTACGATGACACCATCAGACTCTACAAGCAAGACGACCACGACGATGACTGGACATGTGTGGGCATCTTGAACGGACATGAAGGAAGTGTGTGGTGCTCGAAGTTCGAAAACAACGCCAGTCCCCTGGCCGTGGAAGGCCGTGTGCGCTTGGTGTCTGCCAGTGACGACTTGACGGTCAGAATATGGAGCTCTACCACTGCTCCTGAAGCTAAGTCCGACGCCGGAGATGGTTTGCCAAGTTCCATCAAGCATGACTCCGAAATGGTGTGGGAGCTTGATACCGTCCTTCCTTCTGCCCACAAGTACCCGGTTTACTCTGTTGCATGGTCCAAGAAGACCGGTAAAATTGTCAGTGTTGGTTCGGACGGAAAAATCGTGGTCTACGAAGAGGAAGACAAGAAGTGGAGCATTGAAAGTGTCAAAGAATCGGCCCATGGGGTGCACGAAATAAATTGTGTTATCTGGGCCACTTTGGACGATAACACCGAAGTGTTGGTGACAGCTGGTGATGATGGATGTATCAATATTTGGAATTCCGAAAAGTAATTAATTTAGTATAGAGCATATAGAATATTGCAACCGATTTGCAATCGTCACAAGTACAGATTCATTCAGAAAGTCTATACAACGGCAAGAACTCCGTGATTGTATCTATTTAACCGAACCAAGGTGTGCGAGAAATGAAGTGTATGGAAATCGTTCTAGAAGATGACCCCAACCAAAATTATGAATGCAACTATTCCCAATAATATCATCAAGCAACACATCATGCGTCCTCCGGACCTGCGCTGGTACCTCTCTGCCCTGCGTAGCTCGCTTGATGCATTCCTCACGTCGTTATCGTAGTTGAAGATATTATTTTCAATGCTGTCGATTTGAAATTGCTGTTCGTTGACAATCAGTGATAAATTCTCGAAAATCTCGTTGATTTCCGAAGTATCCTGGTGAATACGGTGGATCTCGCGCTCTCTTTCCTCAATCAAGAGGGTTTGCTGCTCAAGTTCTTCTGCGTTGATCGGCTCGTATGTGATCTGGACCTGCTGCTGTTGCTGCTGGAGTTGCAGGTTATCTCCGCCGGCTACAGAGGGCGATTCCTCTTCCGGCACCGGGTTCACATTCAAGGCGTCAAATGATCTCTGGCAAGCCTTGAAGTTGTTCAAGCTGTCCTTGGTCATCTTGATGAGAATGCTTTCCTTCTGCTTGAAAAAGCTCAATACCTCCACATCTTCATGCTCCGATTCGGCCTGGACTATCACCGCATTCAAGTTCTTGATGGTCGTATTCAACTTCTTGAAGCTTTCTGTGATGCTACCAAAGCTCTTCTGTACATTTTCTAGCCCTTTTATGTCTTTGGGGTCTGCTTGTAACTTGCCGACTGCGTCTTTAGCAGCCACCAAAAGCGTTTGGTTGATATGCACGAGCTGATTATCGATGGACTTGGATATCGAATCAAACTCGGGATGGTCTTTGTACCTGTTAGAGGCACCGGTGGCGGTCCTTTCAAGGTCCTCTCCGAAGTTGTTGAAAGACATGTGGCGAGGAGGGGCTAATCGTTATAGATTGATTAGCTAGTGGCACGCGTGACCGCAGGTCGCGTGCTAGGGACATGTGACCAATGGGTACATTGTCGTGGGCACGACGGTGGAGATATAGGTTTTGCAGTCGAGCTTGAAGTTGGATGCTTAAACTGAACCAGAGGTCCCCACCGACCGAAAATTTGTAACTTATCACAGATACGGGTGTGAATTGTGTGAGTTTTGGGTCCAGATCCAGCAACCTGCCTACTTTTTGAAGGAAAATGTTTTGATGAAACCATACGATTACCACCATGAACGCCAGGTACAAGAACCAGAACCATCGAACAACTTCCCTAATCGTGAAAAGTACCATATCTGAGCTCTGAGCAAAAGCACTGGATTTTCTGGCGCTTCTATAGAAAAGGCTGGAATACTGTCTCATAGACTGCAGAACTCAATGGTCCAGCTTGGATCATGCTCATCACTAATATGGCAAGGGGTTACGACCCATGAAAGTCGGAAATTGGGTAACATAAGTGCAGGTTGGAGTAATTAGTTCTCTTAAGATCACCCGCCATGCACAATTTGCTGCTATTGGATGTTTATCCGCATAATGGTTGCTACCGGTAATTTTTCAGTGGAAATTTCATCGCGATAAGCACCTTCCGAGTTACCACATGTGAAATTGACATTTATACAGACCATGATGTGATCATGAGTGTTCTCCCAAATACTTTATATTAACTCTATATACGAAATGAATTATTCAACGTCTTGTTCACTGATGAACTTCTCGCAGTCTAAGGCGGCCATACATCCACTACCAGCGGAAGTAATAGCTTGTCTATATTTCTTGTCTTGCACATCACCGGCAGCGTACACACCTGGAATGGAGGTTTCGGCGGTACCTGGGGTGGTGACGATGTAACCTTGGTCGTCGGTCTTGACGAAGCTCTCGAACACCTTGGTGGCTGGAATGTGACCAATGGCGTAGAACAAACCGTTGACTGGCAAGTCGGAGGTCTCGTTGGTCTTGTTGTTGAAGACCTCCAAAGAGGTCAACAACTTACCGTCACCCTTGGCGGTCTTGGCCTCGGTGTTCCAGAGGATCTCCAACTTGTCGCAGGCCTTGGCTCTCTTTTGCATGATGGTGGAGGCTCTCAATTGGTCTCTTCTGACCAACAAGTAGACCTTGGAGGCGTACTTGGTCAAGAACAAGGCCTCCTCACAGGCGGAGTCACCACCTCCGACAACGGCCAAAGGCTTGTTTCTGAAGATAGGCACGGCACCGTCACAAACGGCACAGGCAGAAATACCTTGTTGCCAGTAGGTCTCTTCACCTGGAATGTGCATTCTTTTGGCGGAGGCACCGGTGGCGATGATCACGGCGTCGGTGGTGATTGGCTCGGCATCCTCGTTCCACTCGGTCCACAACTTGAAAGGTCTTTGGCTGAAGTCCACCTTGGAGATGGTCTCGGTGATGACCTCGGTACCGAATCTGAGCGATTGCTCCTTCATTTGCTCCATCAATGCGGTACCGTTGATACCTTGAGGAAACCCTGGGAAGTTTTCGATGTCTGTGGTGGTGGTCAATTGTCCTCCGGCGGCAATACCGTTGGCCAACATACCCTCGTACAAGGTAGGCTTGATTTCGGCTCTGGCCAAGTAGATGGCGGCGGTGTGGGCAGCTGGACCGGATCCAACGATGGTGACTTTGTGGTGAACCATTCTTCTGGTGATGTGTGCTAATGAACTGATGAAGGGCGTGATGGTTAACAGAACCTGCTTAGTTGATTGGAATATCATCCAACCCATGGGAAAATCCTCCTTTATATAGTGACAGGTGAAATGTAGCGCGGACGATGATTATTAAAATATGCGATCTAGACTGCCATAGTGAAAAATCCAGTGCGAGGCCGAACCGGACACCTGAACTAGGGGAGAAAAAAGGGCAATTCTGGGACTGGATACAACAAGGTGGACTGGGGTGTTTGGGGCGGGCTGCTGGTGGCTCAGGGCCGGTGGGTGGGCTCATAGGGGCGAAAGTTGGGGCTGCTGGAGCAGCAGCCGTTGCGGTATCCCCAGGGCCAGGGCCGAGGATGGAGTGTGTCATGTGACCCTGGTTCGCGATAAAGACCTGGCCATGCTTAATAATGGCCCACCACGGAGATGGCGAGTGCTCGGGTTTACTAATGCTGGCGTTCTGGCCACGTGATGGGTCAGGTGGCGAGCCCTGTGGAGCGGGCTTACATAGGCGGGTTCTAGAAACTGTGGCGTCAGTGACCTTCTGGGGCAGTTCTGGCTGAGGCACCCAGAGGGCACGTGACAGCAAGCCATTAGTGATGGTGAGTGATGGCCATCGATGGCAGTTGTGACTACGACGTTGTAGGGTGTGTAATTATTAAGGCTCTATGCAACGTAGCGGCATGGGATATGCAATGGTGACCACTGCGGTGATTGCAGCTGGAGCCGGTCAGCTTATGATGTAGCCCATCGGGATGCGAGTATCACTGGTCGATACTTCACCAGCAGGACTTTGTCCGTGGTTTTGATGTATTTCGAGGTTTCGTACAGTTAAGTGGGGGTGGGAAGCCATTTAGGCGGTTTCAGGCGGTCTGGTGCACTTGGGGATGCATTCTCAACATTTTGATCTAAGGTCTAAAATGTGAGATTGCAGACTAACGGCCCTTGCCATTTTCCTGCAATTAGGTTCCAAAGACGTTTCGTACTGGACCCACTCCGCTCCTTTAAACTCTCTTCGGCACCGATTGTAGCGGTTGAAAGAATGCAATGTCCGCTTGTATCTGTAAACTGACTGGTTTGTACTTTTGCGTTTGTGACTTGATCTTTATGACTTCGAAATGCTCATGACTGGTATCAAATAACCATCTCTTGCAATATCTGAAGGAATCAACATGGATTTGGTGATTTTGGCGATTCGAGAACTATTCCAAAAGCACAATTTGCTATGGCACGTTCCTAACATCTTACCTCTATGGAAGGATGAACTTTCGTACTGCCTCGCTCTTTTGGAATGACGGATTCAACAAAACGTTGCTCAAAAACCACTGAATTCCCCTTCTCCGCTCCTCTAGCCACCGCACAGACATCGTCAAGCGTTCGAAACTGAAGGAGTCTTTGGGTGGTAACGCAGGAATGTTGTATTTGACCGATGTGAATTCCCTCCGGAGCTGCTGCTGAAACTTCTCTATGTCCAGGTACCGCTTATATAAGCTGATGGAAGTGTACTCCGAACCATCTAGAATCACTTTGATCGACCACACGGTGAACGATGGCCCCGACTGGCCCTCTACCACATGATAGTCACCCACCATCACATCGGTGATATGCATTCCTGGATGGGCCCCATCCTCTATGTCATCGTTGAAAAGCTCAATTGGAACAGGTAGAACCTCGTTCAATTGCGTCAAGGTGTTTCTTCTTGCCATGACGATGGTCCTAATAGGTTTCTGCTGTGGGGAGATCACTCCGATATAATGACGGTTTTTTGTTCACGTGACGCATATTCACTAGATCATCTCGTCCAAGGATCTCCCCAGTAGACTTCACTGTGATGGAAAAGCTCAAGAACAAGTACACGTACGCCCAACGTCTTAAGCATCAGTGGCAGGCAAGACGTGATATCCCGTTCCGCAAGAAGTTTTTTGTGGGGTATGACTTGCACGGAAACACGTACTGGGAGTTCACCATAGACGGAAACATGCAACGGTTGCGGAGAAAAATGGAGCCTTTAAAGACATTACTATTCCAGGCCGATTATTTCAGCACAGTCCCACCTCAATGGTTGCAATGGTTGCGTAGAACAAGAAACGTTCCTCCCACCTTGGAGGAATTGATGAACGATGATATTCGCCAACAGAAAATGAAGGTCTTGGCCCAACATGCTGATGAAAAGTGGACAATGGAGAAGTTGAGGTTGGAACAAGAGCAAAAGTCCAAGTTGCAAGCTGAGCTTGATAAAGTCAAAATGGAAAACGACGCATTTGCTGAACTCTCGGAGCAGAAGAAACAGGAATCTTCCCCAGCGAATCCTCAGGACGAAAGCGATCCTTGGAAAAATGCCGATGAATCAAAAGAGAATAACCCTATACAAACAGCGAGTTTCAAACCCCGTAAATAGCATACTTGTAAATAATAATGATTAGATGAAAGCGTATACTGATTGAGACATATTACTCCACTTCATCAAAGCTTGGTTTTAGAATTGAGTTGAAAATTGACGGTTTATCTCTTGAGTCCAATTTTTTCTCCACCAAACTTACCAATTGAGTGCTATATTTCTCCAAGAGCTCCTTGGTAATATCCTCAGGGAGGTTCTGATTCTCTGGTTTGGGTATGGGTTGATCATCTAGCTTTAACTTACCAAAAGGTCTGCTTATCGAAGATTCATCATCGAATAGTTTGTAGATTTCCATAAGTTTTGTCTGGATTCTGGATCTGTCTTTATTCGAGATTTTTTTCAAATCCCTCAACACACTGGTTTCCAATGCACTCAATTCTGATAATATCCTATCTGAATGATTAATATCGAATTGTGGTTTTTCCTTTGTTGGGGTAACGCTCCCATCAAGAACAACATGAGGTCTTCTACTGGAAAAGTCCATCAGGGGTCGCTTTGAGAGACTTCTTATTGGAGATATTGGCCTAGGAGGCAGAAAGTCAGCTCTTGGTTTGGGTGATTTAGTTGGCAGTGAAAGTGGCCTTGTTAGAGGTGCAGGTCTAACTGGACTTATGCTACGCCTGGCTGAACTTCCATCGATACTCTTGCGAGATTCCAATCTTTTTATTGTTGCAGACGTGAGCCTTGGGGATGTAGATGGAGTTTGTCTCTCATCGTCAGCTTCTAACTTTGAAGGTGTCTTAGATTCGAAACCTTTCCCTGGAGTTTCATTAAGTTTTGCTTTGGTAATTGTCGGTAAGATCTTTCTGGTCACTTTTGTATAGGTTGGAACCACCTCTTCGTCTTTCAATTCTGGGACTGGTGAATTATGCGAGAAAGATTCAAAAAGAGGAGACTCTGAAATTATCCATTTGAATAAACATCCCTCAGCTCCAACTGATATCAAACCGTAATTATCACTAATGAAAAGACTGGAGACACCTTCCAGATGTCCCCAATTCACACTAAGAGCTTTACCCGAGGAGTAAACAAAGGTTCTCAAGGATTTATCTGACGAAGATGCTATTATCAAGTTTTTGAATATAACAAAATCTTCCACCATTAGACTCTCGTTTATCTTATCGTTTATCAACTTAAATGACCTTTTTAAACTGAAGGACTCATTAATATTGTAAACTAGCATGGTCTTGTCATTGGTCGAAACAATTAATTCGTTATCTGTAACTCTCATCATTAAAGGTGTGCTCTTTGTGCTTATAATCTTTTCTTGAAGAATAACCAAGCTATCGTTAGAAATTTCAAATTTATGAATTGAAAGAGTGCGGTCAGTGGAAGTAACATATACGCGGTCATTGTGATAATGAATTTGTAATAAATTCCCATTGTGAATAGGAATTGTCTGTAGAATGTCAAATTTCTTACCCTTGTTCTTTGAATAGAAGAACTGTATCATTCTGTCTCTTGCAATACTTGCAACAACTTGAAAATCAGAAAACTCGAAATAAATAAGATCGTTGATGGAAGATGAATGTGCTTGGGTTTCAAATAGGATCTCATTTGATGCTAAACTTATGATGGTTATGCGGCCAGATTTTTCTCCGCATATAATCAATTCAGAAGTAACTTCTATGGCAGTCAACGAGTTTTGAATCAAATCATTCTTCTCAACAGCGAAATGGTAGAAAGGAGTTTTTTGTCCCAACACTTGAAGCTTTCCGTCCCTTGAATAATGGATAATTTGTTTCAGATAACTTTGCTTTATTCCAGAGAATTGTTGCATTAAGGGACTTACCAATAGGTTGGAAGATTTAGACTGTTTGGAATAAATGTAAATATTTTCCTTATCTGTCAAGTATAAAAGGTTATCTGAATTAAAGTTGTATAGCTTTATTGCACTTTCCATATCTGCTTCATTCTTGGTGGCATCACTTAGAATACTTCTGTTAATGTCAACTCGTTTGTTTTGCACAGGCGAATCTGATGGCATTAAGCATGATATTGGTATTGACTCAAACTGTGGTTTAGTATTCAACCACAAAGTCTCAGATTCATATTCTACCAATAGTGTGTTGAACTCAAGATTTGGAGTTTCAAGACTAACAAGATGTAAGTTGTCGTAGTTTAATTTCAATAATAGTAATTTGGATGAATTGGTTACAATAAGTATCTCGTCATTGTTGAGAACATGTCCATTCAAAAAGTTTTGGTGAATAAATCCTCCTAGTAACACATTCTTTCCTTTTAAGGCAGTAGGCTTTTTAATTACATTAGGCTCCATATCGAGAGTTTCGAATTTCCAAACTTTAATAATTCTTAAGCCCATGGTAATAATCATGCTTTCGTGCCAAATGAGATGATTTATTGGAGAGGAGCACTTGTTGCTTGAATGCAAGGAGGCAGATGACTGGTTGATTTTCCATATATTGATGAACCCGTCATTGATAAACCCCAAAGAACATAAATATCTCGAATCTGGAGAGAATGAGATGCAATTTATTCCGAACGAGTGTTCATATATTATGATCACTGGATTCTGGGAAGAATCTGGGGCTAATGAATAAATAAGAACTCTTGGTTGGTACCCCGATTCTCCAATTGCAAGAAACCTTTTATTTGGAGATATGGCCACACAATGCACAGAGCGGACCCTCTCCTTTAATTTTGAGGGTGATGCACTGTCCGTGTCTATGATTGCATTGAACTGCTCGTTATCAGCATTGAAATTGGCCGAGTTTCCGGTAACTATGATGGGATCAGCATTGATGGGGTATCCATATTGGTCCTTTGATACTTCCACTTCTTCGTTTAGATTAAATGCCATGTTCAAGTATGCATTGGCCCCGGACACACTAGGTACTGCGTTGATGCTGCTGTTGGCACAAAAGAACCGGTGGTGAACCGTTTGGCCGGTGGAGTCTAGTTTGTTTACTATCACCCCACCACTCACTGTGTAGGCTATAAGGTCATCTTGGACGTGAAATTGACGGGAATTTTTTGCTGAGATGCCTGTTATCAGGTCTAACGTTAAGCTGAACGAGTTGTTGCCCCCGTGTCCGGTCAATTCTCCCATTTCTGTGCTTTGCAGTGTCCAGCATCCACTATCAATATTAATGTTTACTACTTGTGTGCAGGAGATGGTTGCACGAATGTGATCATCGCAAAGAAGGTCTGACTAACCAGTTGCAACTACATGGCGCAAGAAATCTCCCTATCGCTTGAGGAAACCAATAAGCTTCGGGTCCTGCTTGGCTTGAAACCAATCCAGCCGGAACTGAGCACTCTGGAGGAGCACGAGAAAGGGCGAGATAATAAACATGCCCCAAACCATGGAAAGGCAGAGTTATCATTAGTGGAGACCAATCGGCTCCGAGCATCTTTGGGATTGAAGCCAATCCCAGTCGAAGTCCCACTGATAACTTCAAAAAATGCAGAGGATGGTTTACCATCCAGAGACGAAGATATTAAGAAAAGAGTGGCTGAGACTAAGGAACGTATCAAGAGGTCAAGCAAGTCATTGATTGACGAAGAGACCAAATCCACTGACGATTGGCTTTCGGGCTTAGGGAATCCAGTGGCCAAGAAGTCCAAAATACACCGTAAAGTGCCGGATAAGCATGATATCTCTGGGATGAAGATTGGACATAGAGCTAAGGATTTGGGTGGAATGGATGGTGCAATCTTCACGTTGAAAGATTCCGAGCTTCTTGACAACGAGGAAGGTGAGTTGAACAATGAGGAATTGATACGGCAGGAAAAGCTCAAGAACGAATTAAAAGAAAAGAAAAAGGTGGAAAGCATAGCCTTTAATGGTAGAAGTTACAACGATTTCGATGATGATGAAGACCAGGATGAAAATGAGGCTGAATTCCTTCTGGTAAGTGGATCAACAATTAAATTGCCTTCTCCTAAGCAGTCAGCTACTCAAGAACCAAACGGTAAGCTCAAGATAGGCTCTTTGTTTGAGGACGAAGAGAGCCTTGAAGATCCTGAGGCAGCCACTAAGGAACCAATTAAGATGAAAAAATTGAAGAAAAAAGGAAAGCTGAAGTCATCTGCCAAAGTTCGAACAAAAGAGTTTGATAACGAGACGATAAATATGAAATCTGTTGCGTTGGAAGATTTCGGAGAGGACGATCAGGAAGATGAGCTTCAGGATATTCTTTCGCTCAAGAGGCAAACCAAACAGAGAGCAAGACAAAAGCTCACCACAGAAGATCTTGCCAATGAGATCGTTCACGCAAAGCGTTTAGATCTTGAAAAGGAACTTGAACAAAAGGAATATGCTGGAAATATCGTTTACAATGATACAGGTGACTTTTTGGATTCGTTGCGTCAAGATGTCATCCAGGAAGACTCAAATGATGAAGATGATGTAGAGACCAAGAAACTGGAGCAGTATAATGAAGAGACTGTTGGATCAATTAATCACAACCAAGCTGAGAATGAAGAGAATCAGGCGATTGAATCCAATCAGCCAGAATTTGGCAAGGGGCTTGCATCAACATTAAACTTCCTAAGGTCCAAGAATATTATCGAAGAGAATTCTGAGAAACAAAGACAGGAAGCAAAAGCAAGACGGGAGGCTGCAAAGGAAGCCGAACTTCTTCGTATAAAGATCTCCATTGAAGAAAGACTCTTGAGAGAAGAATTCGAAGCAGACAAGTCTTATCTCAATCTTCCAAAAACAGAAAGAGCAGAAATCTTGGATAGAGCCTTGGATGCAAGGCTACGTGAGAAAAACATCATTACCGAGGCTCCATCTCGTTCCCGCTACAATGATTACCAGAAGAAATCCAATATCGATTCATACAACCCACAAATCAAATTATCGTACCGGGATGATACTGGTGAAGAGTTAAATACCAAGGAAGCTTTCAAGTACTTGTCGCATCAATTCCATGGTGTGGGACCTGGTAACGCCAAGGTTGAAAAGAGATTGAAGAAACTCAAGGAAGATCGCGTCAGTGGTTCTGAAAAGATATTGTGAGGGATACTTCCAAGTAACTAGCTTACAGGTATGTTGTGCTCGTGTTGAGATGCCAATTACTTGCCTGCTTGTTTCTTTCCCACCTATTCGTTTCGGGGTCTGGAGCATTACAAATCCAGTACTAATCGATGGGGTGTTAGGGGCCACAGCACGAGCCTAAATATGCGTGGAACACAACAGTACTCCCTGAAATTTACCATGAATGCCATTTAGATCGTGTCTAAAGTTATAGACCAAAGAACCAGGCCACCAGCTGCTAACAATGGCCGATTGGCATTGGCCACAAAAAGTGGCTCCGCCAAAGCGACCCCTCCATGGCCCCAACGGTCGATCTAGCTGTGCTCGCCAATTCCACGATCTACTCTTGGCTAAACCTGAGGTCAAGAAAATACTTCTGCAAATTTTTCACTTTCCGGTCTGGAAAACTCAACAACCACACACGGTTATTGGCTGGGAAAGACAGCGGCGATGTGTGTCCCAACGGTCGTTTAGTCACCTCATCGTTTAATGGTTTCACCCTCCAAACCATGCGTAAGCCCCGTTCGGTCACCTTACCATGCCTTCATGCCTGTGCACCCAAACACTTTAGTGTGGGTTTGTGTTCTCCCGAACGATCTGATAAATTTCAACCCGACAGTCCCCGAAGCAGCTTGGCTGAGGTCGCCCCACTGCGGGTCACCCCATTTGTATAGCACCAATACTAACACTGGAGTTGTGGGACCAAGTTCCGGTCCACGAACATGGGCCAGGCCATGCACTGGCTGTCTCCAGTCACAGCTCCACTTCTGGCATCACCCGTTTCCCACCAATCCTCGGTGATTGGTAGCTGTAGTGTGGACGCACCTCCGATTCGGCATAGATGAAAATGATAAGATTTATTTGCTCGCCCACCTCACGTAATCAGAGTGTGAATTATTTACACTAATGCAGGAAGAACGCTAAAATTCCTCTGCTATTTATTAAGCATCTTTCCCGAACCGTCCATTCAAGAGGCTCTATCCACCAATGAATTCGACTAGTCTCAGTCTGTCTATACTAGTGGTTCTGGGAATGACCTGTGGCGCCTGTTCTGGAGCAGTCACTTCGCTGCTCCAGGCGGTCCCTGGCGTCACTTCTGCCTCAGTATCGCTTCTCACCGAAGAGGCCAAGGTGGACCACGAACCGCTGGTCTCCTCCCAGGCGCTCATAGAAGCGGTGCAAGACTGTGGGTTTGAGGCCAGATTGCTCAGAACAGACACCCCTTCCCTCCAAACCACCATTGCAATTGAGGGCATGACTTGTGGGGCTTGCTCCGCCAGCATCACCGAAGCCCTCCGGGCCATCGGCGGAGTGGACCAAGCGTCCGTGTCACTTGTCACACAAGAGGGCCTTATCAGGCACTCAGTGGCAGTGGCCACTGAAACCCTTGTGGAAGCGGTGGAAAACTGCGGCTTCGAGGCCACCGTCATCGCCTCCGTCCCTGCCAAATCCTCACATGCCTCCTCCGCCTCCTCCTCCTCCAACACCACCACCACGGTATCTATAACGGGAATGACCTGTGGCTCCTGCGTCGGCTCCATCACCACAGCACTTGAGGCCAACCCTCATGTCTTGAACGCAACCGTCTCCCTCATCACACAAGAAGGTGCCATTGAGCATGACTCCCAGCTTGATCCCCAGGAAATAATACAGATCATACAAGATTGTGGTTTTGATGCCACTATTTCGCTGAATGGGCACCAAGATCAGGACATGGAGGATGAGCAGACCAAATTACTAATCACCGGCATAACGGCTGAAACGGATCTTTCAGCACTTCAGTATAACGTTGAGGCATACCTCAACAGTTTGGGAGGGGTTTCCAACTACGAATTGACATTGATTGAGCTGCAACAACAGGTCGACGACGTGGATGAAGAGGTGGTGGAAAATCAGCTCAACATCGAGTTCAATTCTTCATTACTTGGAATTAGAGATCTTCTTGATGGTTTGAACGCTATCGAGGAAGAAATCGAGTTCGTCATCACTAACTCGGTAGACCAATCTTCTTCTGCACAGCTCAGAATTTTGTCTAGAATAAAAGAAATCGAATATTGGAAAGTTAATTTCTTCAAAGCCCTCATAGTGGGTTTTCCTGTTTTGGTTCTTTCGCATTTTCAAGATGTTCCATTCTGGAAATCTCTCATAATCTTCCCTGGATTTTATGCAATTAGTTTGGTCCAATTGGTCCTAACTGTCTATGTTTATCTCGTTTTGGGGAAGCAATTCCTTAAAAAGTTTGGTTTATTCATCAAAAATAGAGGTAAAAATGCCACGATGGATGTGTTGGTCTGTATCTCGATATCCGTTTCATTCATGTTTTCAGTGCTTTCAATCGTGTTCAGTGTATGGAAAGGGCAAACAGAGAAACCTCCAAAAGTTCTTTTTGACACTGCATGCATGTTGGTAATCTTTATTTCATTTGGAAAGTGGTTGGAAAATAAAGCTAAAGGTGCAACCTCCTCTGCATTATCGAAATTATTGTCCTTGACCCCAACAAACTGTACTATCATCAATGATACATCCAAATATGAGGATTATCTCAAGCAAAGTCAATCCCAAAAGTCCAACTCTACCACCATGATTGATTTACCAACCAGAAATATTAGTATTGATTTGATTCAACCTGATGACATCGCAATTGTTCTTCCTGGCGGAAAGGTTCCTGCTGACGGAATAGTACTGTTTGGAGAAACTGATATTGATGAGTCACTCCTCACTGGTGAATCTTTACCTGTCTTTAAAAAGAGAGGAGACTATGTTATCGGTGGTTCCATCAATGGTCCTGATTTGATTTACATCAAGGTTGTCAGGTCAGGAAAAAAGTCGCAACTTCAACAAATTATCAACTTGGTTAAAGAATCCCAAATCAATAAAGCTCCAAGTCAAGGATTTGCCGACTATGTTGCAGCAAGATTTGTTCCTGGTGTGATATTCTTATCAACAATGACTTTTGCATTCTGGACAATTATTTGTTCTGTTATTCATCCAAATAAATTACCTATGATCTTCAGTAGTGATGATAATGGGAAATTCTTTGTTTGTTTGAAACTTGCCATTTCAGTGGTAGTGGTTGCATGTCCATGTGCTTTGGGATTAGCTGCGCCCACTGCCATTATGGTGGGTACAGGTGTTGGTGCAAGTCACGGAGTTCTCATTAAAGGTGGAGACGTTCTCGAAAAAGCTCTGCTTATCAATATTATTTTGTTTGATAAGACTGGAACTATTACTACGGGAGAAATGCACTTAAGAAACTATAAGTTTATCCAAAGCTCAAAAATAACTGAACAAATGTGGTGGAGCTTAGTTGGGTCAGTTGAAAATTCATCCGAACATCCAGTAGGAAGAGCCATTGTGAAGGCTTCAAGAAGAAATTTGGGTCTTAATTTTGAAGAAGACTCCTTTGACACTCAAATTAGTGATTTCAAGGCATTTGCTGGGTTGGGTGTCAAGGCTAAGATCAAATTAGCAAATGGTGGAAGTCATGAAATTTCTATTGGTAATAAGAATATGATTGAACAAATGTACTCCAAGGCCATGACCGAGTCTGATTTTGTAAGTGTGGTGGATTCTAATAACACATTGGCCTTTGTCGTGGTGGATGGAGAATACTCTGGATTCCTTGAATTGGAAGATGAGATTAAAGAGAATGCCAGAGATGTTCTCGATCACCTTCGTCTAGTGGAAGGATATCAAGTTGGTATGGTGACGGGAGATAACAAGAAGGCGGCCGCTAAGATAGGAGCAGCCCTTGGAATCCCAGAATCAAACATCTTCAGTGAAGTGACGCCGGTCAATAAAGATAAGGTTATTGTGGACCTTAAGCAACGTTTAGGCGGAGACAAGAATGTTGGCATTGCTTTCGTAGGGGATGGAATCAACGATGCCCCTGCGTTGGTCCAAGCGGATATTGGAATGGCAATGAGCTCCGGAACCGACGTGGCCATTGAATCTGCCGATATTGTGTTGGTGGGAGGAACCAATGGCCAATCAGACTTGACTGGAGTATTGAATGCGTTGAAAATTTCCAACGCAACCTTCAGAAGGGTGAAATTGAATTTCTTGTGGGCAGCAGTATACAACATGGTGATGTTGCCGTTTGCCATGGGATGTTTCTTGCCATTAAACCTCATGCTTCCACCTATTTTCGCAGGAGGAGCCATGATGTTGAGTTCAGTCAGTGTTGTTCTCAACTCACTTCTACTTAAGAGATTCACACCACCAGAGATTGCAGAGGGGTCTGTGAAATATGATCTTGAAAGGGAGGTTGGAATCTCCGAGTTCAGCCTTAAGACCGGAACATTACCAGAATTCGACATGATCAAGCGCAATCGCAAGACCAGACACCGTGTGCGGGCCAAGCTTCGCCAAATCATAGGAGGTCGTAGACCCGAACAGGCCTACGAGATGTTGCCTTCGGCGTAGGGGTTTCAGCATTTAGCATACAGACTAATTACCAGCATAATACATTATGTGTGATATCATTGTAGAAGTTTCAAGAAAAAGGGTCCTACAGCAAGAAATAGCAAACAAGTATTGATTGTTAAAGAAACCTTGCAAGATAATTAACAGCAAGTGGAAGACTTTTTACAAGCGGAAGATCTACTACGACGGTAGAAGAGAAAGAACCACTATTCCGTTTCAAGGAAAGTCTGCAAGCATCATAAATGATTTGGAAAGGCAGCTGTAGCACTAACAAGTGATGGTGAACACTAATTTTCGTAACAGGCGTAAGACTGGGGACACCTAATGCTCCGGTACTAGGCAGAGCACATACCTCTGTCTACACCATAGATGTAAGCAGATCAAACCCCATCAACAGGGAAAGCCAAGAGGCCGCAGGAACCCAGGCGCCGTTATGAGACTTGCCAACCCTATTTAAGATGTGAATTAGCCTTTTCAACTGACATAGATCTTGCCAACGTTTTCGTTATGAACCCTCTTTTTCTTGTGCTCATAAGTGCCGTTTTCGCAACCACCTGCGACTTTCCCCCAGCACCCTCCTGGGGGGCCCTCCAAGCAGCCCCCCACACCCTGGGCAGTTCCCATGGCTGCGGCTCTGGGCATCCATTTGACCAGCCTGGTCTAGCCGTTGGTGCCCCAGCCGCCGTGGCCAAACGTGGCCTTTTGGCCAAAACCAAGCACAAGGTGATGGCGGCAAAGGACGCCTTTGCCGTGAGTATCGCCACCATCGAGGGCCTCAAGGAAGGTGACGAAGAGGTCATTGAGGAGGTGTTGGTGAAGTTGTTTGCGGCACTTAAGAAATCGGGACTCATAAACTCGATTATCCGAGCATCATTGACCGACCCCGAAGTCCGTGATGGCGTGGTGAAAGTCACCCAAGATCTCCTTGAATCGGATGTTATTCCCTATGAACAGATCTTCGAGGCTCTCAAGGTCTCGGGTCTTGCCAATCTGGTCATCAGATTTGCACTCACCGACGACGATACCAGAGAAGGAGCAGTGGAGGCGGTGAAGACGCTCGTTCCTGGGTGTAGCAGTACCCAGGACGAAGATCTTGGTGACGAAGACGGCGATGAATACCCCCCAAACGAAGACGGCGAAGGTTACCCTCAACACCAACACGACGAAGGTATTCCCCAAAACGAACAGGAATGTGATCAGCCCCGAAACAACAAAGACGACGGTGTAAAATGGTCCAACCCTGACTTGGTTTACCCTACAACGACCTTTTACTAGTATGCATTAACAATAGGGCGCACTTCCAGTGGAAAAAATAAGGGTCGCATTGTTCAAGGACCAATGGACGAATAGTATTTGGAGTAGCCTGGGAACCCTCAAACCTGAGATGGTCATAGTGAAGCAAAGTCAGAGAGTCTTAGTAGATGGTGGTATTGAATGGCTACATCAAGGAAAATAAATATGCTGGGTATTAATCTATAAACCACTCTAACTACTAAGGACTTGGTGAATTCTTATATTTCTTCTAAGTTATAATAAAATAGAGACTATTTTAATGGTTCAACTAAAAAAATAAAAGAATTTCCCCAAAGACCACCGGTTAACTCGAGATCACCAGTGATCTTAGCCCAAAGAGCCAGTAACTGAAAACAGACATATAAAGAAATAAAAATAGGCACTAAGCATCAGCCACCGGATCATCCTCAGGTATACTGCAGATTTACCTGGATCAGATCAAGTGTTTGAAGCCCATCATCGAAAAATCAAGGGTATAGCACCGAGACCCATCAATCAAGAGGGCCAAGGAAACGTCAGCACGCTTACAAAGCCAACAAAGCACCAGCAGCCAAAGCAGCGAAACCAGCAGCGTAGTTTCTACCAGCGGCGTTTTCCCAAGAGGTAACGTTAACTGGGGCGATGGTGTGGACAGCGGAGGAGGTGGAGTTGTGGTATGGAGCTGGAGCTGGGGCAGATGGGGCAGCTTGTCTACCTGGACAGTTGGTGACTTCTGGAGCACAAGAAGTGACGGTGACCAAGGTGGAGGATTGAGCGGTCTTGGTGACGGTTTCGGCTTGGGCAACGGCGGCGGCGGCAGCGAAGATAGCGACGGTGGAGAATTGCATTGTAGATATGAGCGAAAGACTAGAGTTGGAGTTAATGAAGAAGAAAACTTAGAGGGGAGATCGGCTCCATATATATACCCAAAACCCAGGGAGAAGATTAGCCGTAAACACAGAGAAATCGCCTCAAACTAGCAGTTCATGCGACAAAGATCAAAAAATATCCCAATGCGGCCACAAAAGGGCCTGGCTGGTGTACAAAGGCCGCATCGGGAGCGGGCGAGCCGCACGCTGCTCGTCTACTAAAAAATACCTACACGATCCGCATTGGGGAGTTGACGGGTGGTGGTGGTAGGCGAGGCTGGAAGCGGACGATAACGGTGGAACGCAGACACCTAGACGGACCATGGCTTGCCACCACCAGCGTGCTGCTTTTCTGGTGGCGAAAACCCGCCAAAGGCTGGCCTGGGGGCCTGCCCACAACTAGCCCTCATCCAATGTTGTGAATCGGGCCTCGATTAAGCTTTGCCATCACCGACAATTCGCGTTCCAAACATTACACAAACAATTTTTTCACCCGAGGTGCAGAACAATCGCCCAAGGCGCCCCTCCCATTGGGCAGACGGCCCAGCTCTGTCGCCGCTGCAGGCGCGGGAATCGGCTCCAACTGGTGGTGCTAAGAGTGCCCCTCGGGTGGTGTCTCCCCCACGCAAGTCCGCCTTAACGTGCGTTGTTAGCAGCGCTGTCGCCGTCCTACGCGAGAACCTACTGACTACTGCAACAGACTACTGCCTGAAAAATGCCGGTTGCCGTTGCACTGCAGCCATGGCTACCTGGGTGCAATTGTGGGTGCAATTTGCAATTGTGGGTGGTGGGTGCAATTGGCAGTGGTGGGCCGCTACAACCGTGGAACCGTGGCTCCCGGCACGCGACGTTGGCGTGGGCCCATGGACCAAGAAATAGAACAAATCGAACAAACCACAACGGCCGCTTGACACATTGGGGTAGCGGGGCCACCGGCGACGGCCCCCCTGTGGGTGGGGCCCCTGAGCCAGCACCGCCGCCATGGGGATGATCTCCCGGCCCAGCACTGTGAGCCACCGGCCCCAGACCCAGGCCCTAGCCCTAGGCCCTAGGCTGTGGGTGGTAGGGCGAGATTTTCTAATTGCATACCCTGGATTGGCTGCTGCAATGCAATGCACTACTATATTTAGTAATACGAAACCTTTTCGCATGCGATGCGTCCACTTTGGGTATCCATTCCACCATGGCACATCCCACGACTTGCTCTCTGGTGGAACCGGCCCAATCGTCGCCCAGTTGGGAAGTGTCTAATGCGATGGTTCAGTGCCGCTGCCCGTTGTACCGGCCAAGCCCCCACCACATGGCAGGTTTCGGCATGGGATCCCGACCGCCAGCGCGAGTCACGCTCCGTCACGGTCCAGGGCCAGTGTATGCAAACAAAGCCTGGTAGCCCCAGCAAATGATGCCATAACATCACAACAACAACAACAACAACAACACCACAACCACAACAAACACATAGCGTGGATACACTCGCCTGATCGCAATCGAGTGGAGTCTACACTGTAGGACCTTCCCTGGGGTGTGAATGTTACTATGGGGTATGTACTGCGTCTCTATTGTGCATCCCCCATGGGTGCAGATTTTTCATTTCATTTCCGTTTTTCCGTTTTTCATTTTTCATTCTCCATTTTTCATGTCTGAATTTTCGTTTACCGTTTCCGGGTGAAAATCATGTAAATCTTCTGTCTCTGAACCCAGATAAGCCGGTCAAGCCCATGTGCCGCATTGGGCAATGTCAATATTCCGCCACTGGTACCTTTGTCGATAAGAAGTGGAGCCTCCGGTTCGCAGCCACCGGCTCGGGGGGCATGATACGGGCCTACTGGACTATGACGGGGTTCGGGCATGGACCGATGTTATATGTCGTGATAATTATGTGGTCTATTTCATGGTAACGAGCTGGTCGATCTATTTCATGTGGTGGGCCCATTTCATGCACAGGGTTGCTGGTCCTCTATCGGGTTCGGCCCCTTGATGGCTTGCTGGTGGCCGCAAATCCTTCATGTGGCCGCAAATGTTGATGTCGGTGTCACAGATGACCCTGTGCCTGGGCGATGGGCAATGGGCGATGGGCGATGAGGCCGCTGGAGGCTGGTCAAAACTCCGACCGTGGGGTAATGTGCTTCCGCGAGTACCACCCAATGAAGTCCTTGAGCGCAGCCCGTACCCTCCGGTTGTCCTTGTTGGGCAAGGCCACGGAAACCGTGCCCACGAGCTTGGCCACCTCCGGCTGGTTGACGTGGGGCAAGGCGCTGGCCACCTGGGTGAGCCATTGCACGGCGGTGTCCAAGCTGGGCACCACCAACAACACCTTGAGAATCACGTCGTTGGCGTCCTGCTGCACGTCGCTGTGGAACCGGAAAATCACTCCGTTCATCACCTCTCCAAGGAACTTGGCCCCGTTGTTGTCGGAGACCATGAAGTGCTGCACTGCCTGGCGAGGAATCTCGGGGTTCTCGTCAAAGAACAGCACTGGCGGGGTGGGCAAGCCCCACGACAAGAGGTCGATGGTGAAGTGGAGACAGGTGATAACCGGTTCCACCTCGTTGACCACGCCGAGGGTCAACTGCGACGCCTGCAACACCGAGGCCATGAGCTGTTGGTCGGCGGTGAACTGCAATGGGTAGAACATCAAGAGGTCCCCGGCCATGCGATAGAAATCCGCCACCACGTCGGGAATGGCCCTGATCTGCTCTGGCTGGCCGGCAAACTTGTTGAGCACAACCTCGAAGAACTGGCCTGCCTGGCTCAATCCAAACTGGTACACCGACTCCTTGATCTCCTCGCTGGTGTACTCGTCACCGTACTCCCGGATCACGATGCCTGACACCCAGAGGTAGCATCCAAAATTGTATTGCTTGAACCCCTGGTGGAGAAGGCTGGCCATATCGCCCAAGATCGAGAGCAAGTAGGTGCTGAACGACTGGATGGCGGCCTTGAGCAACTTCAAGATCTTCTCGCTCACCATAATACTGGCCCCAAACTTGATCAATAGCTGCGACACAGTGGCCCACACCTTGGTCACAAATAAAGTGGCCACGGCAAACTCAGGCTTATCGAAATCATTGCACCTCAATACCTTAAAGAACGTGGTGAGTACCTCTACCGAGTCGGCCAATTCCTCTTCGCTGTTGCGTTTGTCGTGTAAGAAGTCCTCCAAGATCTGAAGGGTGGGGGCAATGAACATGTCTGTAGTCTTGAACAAGTTCTCCTCGGGGATCTGTGCAATAACATGGGCCAACCCATCGACCAATTCAAGATGTGACTCTGCATCGAGCTGGTCCTTGATTTGGCCGTAGAGCATGTACAATTGTTCCAAGTACTCCACCAACAATGTGGAGCAGTCTTGACAAAAGTACATTAATGCACGGGAGGTGGCCATAATAATATCTTTCGATGCCTTTTCATGGTGGTTTCCAGACTGGCTCACGATTTCGAACCCTTTAATAATGTAGTTAAGTTGGGGTTGTAAGAACTGGGGGTTTTTGGCGGTCCATTCGGTGTAACGCCCAAGAACCAAGGTAGCAGAGTACCTTATTTTTGGATGCTCGGGTAATTGCACCAAGTATGACATAATAGAGGGTAAAATGGTGTTTTCCTTAAGGGGAACTTCTTTTGCCATGGTACGCATGGAAAATAATGCAGATTCCAAATTTTGCCAACGGGATTTTTCCGGATTGGAAATTATATGCTGGATTTGTTGGAAAGGAATATTCAATGCCCGGGTAGCACCCAAGATGCTGCAACAATTTTTGAGAACATCACCCATCTCGTAACGGAACTCCTTGAATTTGTCTTCTTGCTCCTTGTCACCGTCGAAAAGATCATTATCATCATCACCAATAGGATATGTTAATTGCTTGATTATAATGGAAACCAACTCTTCATAACAGCTGGATAACTCTTGCTTGGATTCTTCAAACTTGGCTAAGGTGAGGAGTTGCTTGAGCATGTCCCAGAAGTTGAAGGTGTACCTAACCACATCCAAGTCTTGCTCGTATTTACAGGACTCAAGCAATATTTGCACCAATGACTTGAAATGTTTGGCGTTCTTAACGATCAAAACGTTCCAGGCCTCACTTGCCTCAACGTATAATCTCGTCAAACTTTCGAATGTTTCCGTATCTTCTCTTTTTTCTGGGTGTTTGACCATGAAGTCATTGAGTTGAAGCAATTGAGCGTACAACGCGTCAATAATCTGGTAATTGTCGATGTCTCTGGTCTCTTTGATGATGGTGACAAGACATTCAATGCCGCTGTCAAAGGTAGAATCGTGGGTCAATGACTGGAAGATGAGTGCAGTTAATGAATTAATCTGGAGAATTTGTTCAATGGAACCTTCCTTGATCCAATTGTTCAAACAGTCGAGGACCTGAGAGGCATTTTGTCCCTGCTCACTCAACTTCTGGAGCATCATGCAAACCTGCTCGACGTTGTCAGTGATCAACGCCTGACAACGCAGGTTGAATTCCTCATCACTCAAAGAGAATTTCTTCACATCATCCAACTCTTCTGGCAACACTCTCAAGAAATCCAACAAGCAAACTATCGAAGAAGAGAGTTTGCCGACTATTTCATTGAATGCATCGTTCCAGGTCAAGTACTGGACTGCCAAATGTGATAAGGCAATGCACAACTGAGATCTGATCAACCGTTGAGATGTCAGGGAATATTTGATGATCAACGAGATGATGGAGTCCTTGAGTTGAAGCAAGTTCGCTTCTGGAAAGTGCAGCAAGTCGTAGGTGATCTTAGAACGCAAGGTTTGGGCAGCAAAGAGAACAAACTGAACGTCATTATTCTCAGATCCTAAGATGGTGTGAACCACTTCCCACGCTTCCTGGGACTTCTGAAATTGTTCCAAATAATGAGACGCTTTCTGCTTCTCCTCCTTACTGACGTTGGAGAACATAGTGCTCAAAGCATGTTGGAGCTGAGTATAAACGTCGCCTGACATGATTGATGGATTGGATTTCTATTTTGTCAAAAAATGGTTATATGTCTGTAGTCGTGCGCCACCCATTAACGAATTGCCACATCAAGCCCCCATTATTCTGCCATATTTACTGTTATATACTGAGATGAACCACTGTTCAGTATTAGAAGGATAATTATGGAAGGATATCTACTTTTTTCATTTCTGATTTTCAGTTCTTCGTTTCATTACATTTCTCGTTCTTAAAAATTTTTAACTTTCAGCAATAATTATAAAAAACAGAATAAAAATCTAAACTTCAGGTAAAATGGCACAACAAAGTAATCCCAGAACAAACAGTAGCATCCAATGCATCGTAGCATCTTCAATCAGAGCAAATGTTATCTGTGGAGCTGGATCAACCACAGTCCGATGACTAAGCGCTTACGTAAAAGGAACCACATCGCGAACGCGTTTTCAAGCAAATTTCGTCTGTATATTTACACATCCATGAGCAGACCAATCGTCATTTCCGGTCCTTCAGGTACCGGTAAGTCCACCTTGTTGAAGAAACTCTTCGCTGAGTTCCCAGGAAAGTTCGGATTTTCCGTTTCCAACACCACCAGAAAGCCCAGAGCCGGTGAAGAAAACGGTAAGGACTACCACTTCACCACTGTGGAGGAGTTCCAGAAGGCTATTGCTGACAAGAAGTTCATCGAGTGGGCCCAATTCTCCGGCAACTACTACGGTACCACCATCAAGGCCGTGAAGGATGTGGCTGATTCCGGCTTGGTTTGCTTGTTGGATATCGATATGCAAGGTGTCAAGTCCGTGAAAAACACCGACTTGAACGCCCGCTACTTGTTCTTGGCCCCACCCTCCGTCGAAGAGTTGAGAACAAGATTGGAATCCAGAGGAACCGAAACCCCTGAGTCTCTCGAGAAGAGAATTGCTGCTGCCTCTGCTGAGCTTGCTTATGCCGACAGCGGCGCCCACGACAAGATCATCGTCAACGACGACTTGGAGAAGGCCTACAAGGAGTTCAAGGAATTCATCGTGGGCCAATAGTTAGCCTAATATAGACCCAGCCCCAGTAGCGTTCAAGTAGCCTTGCCAAACCCCGTCCACAGTAATCCGCCAGTCACGTGACTCACGCCGCTGGACCCATAGGTGAGCCGACCTACACTACCACACTCACCACCATGTCGTCCAGAATCCCATCGTCATTCGATGGAGGTGTTGATGATGAAGAGTAAGTCCCCAGAATCACGTGGAGTGCCCACTAACCGCAAGTGAGTTGAATATTGTCCAGAGGATCAAGGCAAAATGTATGGAACAGCCCGGTGTTCCCTTGGGATCACTTGCAACCGCAGGTGCTGTTATCTTGGCCGCCAGGTCGATGAAGAGAGGTGAAAAGATCAAAACCCAAGTATACTTCCGTTACAGAATCGTTTTCCAGAGTATTACGTTGATTGCATTGGTTACTGGTGGTCTCTTGTACCAAAAGGAATCGGAAGAGCAGAAGCAAACCAGAGAAGATGCGCTCAGGGAGAAGGCCAAGCAGAGAGAAAAGTTGTGGATCGAAGAATTGGAGAGAAGGGATGCCATAATCCAAGAGAGAAAGCGCAGATTGGAAGAGTCAAAGGCCGAGTTGAGACAGGTTGCCCATGAAGGGTTCGAAGAACAGAAGCACTTGGAATCCCAGATCAACGAAAAGGAGCACGAGCAGAAGAAGAATTAACCCACCTCTTGTAAATAACTGTATAAAGAACAATACGAAATCAACATGTTTTATGTCCCAGTAGCCTTGTACTTTGTATCTGCTGGTCACCAGAAGTGCACCAGCACTACGGACACATCGCTTAAATGAGCTGTTCATCCTTGCCTTCATTCACTCAGTTTACATTTACTATTGAACAACCACTTACATAGTTTAATTCCAGCCCATTAACTCGAGGATTGGGTTTCAGCAGCTTCTAAATACTCATCCCCGAATTCTTTCTCTAAAAACAGGTGGATTTCGTCTATTTTATCCTCCCATGATAAGCTATTAGGTATTCCCAACGAGATAGCCAAGTCATTATCTAAAGAAACCATTATGCCATCCAAACCCCATTCACGAAAGTCTATGTGGTCTTCCAATTGAGAAGAGGTCTTTGCAAATACCTCGATTTCTGGCTTGATGGTCTTTGCCTGGTCAATAATTAACGAAACCAGGTCGAATGGTGGCTCAATAACCAATGCACCCCTCGATTCAACCATTTTCTTCATTGCGTTTGCATCAATGTTTAAAATCTCGTCATATGTCGTAGTTTCAGAATCTTCTTCTTCCTGAACCAGCAGTTTGATGTAGAGTGGATTCTTGATATGATTGGCAAAAAGCTCCTGGATTTCCTTGGAGCTTCCAACTGTCAAATTTTCTAAAGCAAGATTTGATTTTTCAGCTTGTTCTTCACATTCAGAGTCTTGACCCAATTCCTTCTGGGGATCAGATGCCCCAAGATATTTCATCAAGAACAATTCAATTGTGTCTCGATTTTTTGCATTCTCTTGTGGTGTTTTAGAAATGGCCACGTTTCTAGCAGAACCAAGACGGAAAGTGCTCATTTGTCTGGCCAAAGCAGCCAAATCGATTTCTTTGGGATCTCCACTGAAAAATGGTGTGGCCTTGTAGGTGCGTTCCTGTTGTTGGAATGACAGCATGGGAAACTCAGGAGCTAAGGTGACATCCGATTTGATGTGATTCCCAAGCATGGCCAACCTTTCTATGGCACTCATGATGAAGTCTTTGAATCCTTGGCTGTGTTTGGGACTTTTGCAATATGGTTCCACTAATACTATACTTCCATCATGGCACGTGACCACAGAACAGGTATATTGTCCTCTTCATAGTGTGGGAGGGAGCTACATTCTTCGGAACTACTGGCACCTGGGTGACATTAATTGTTTCCATTATGAGGCCTTACTTTTTATGTATATTGAACATCTCTGACTAATTATCAGAACCCGTTACTGAGTAATCAGTGAGGAATTCAAAAATGGAATTCATCATGTCAGTGATACCATGATTTCCGATAACATCACTATTATTATTGTTCGAATAGACAGCTTGTACCATGGACTGGATCTTGATGAGGCCTTCTTTGGAAACCAAATCGCTGATGGTGATGATCAAAGAAAGCGAGAAATCGCTGTACCAGCGGTGATTCCACACCAATAATTTGATAGTGCTTTCTAAAATCTTATCATTCAACTGATTAACAACCTTCGTGTAGTTATGAGTGTAACTGGAAGAAGAAGTTGCATTTGGATTATTTATGGAATTTTTGCTCAACACCTTGGATCTTTCCATTTGGTAGTACTTAAGCATTTCTCTTTGCGACTTGGCAGAAAACCGTCCACTCAAAGCGTTGCTGAAAGCGACACTACCTTCTTTGAAATGCTTTAATCTGTAGGCAATGGCCCCCAAAATTTCCCACTCCAAGGTGGTCTTCTTGTATTCCATCTGCTGAGCCTGGAAGTGGAGTGATTCCGCTTGCCACATGGTGTATGCTCTCAAATCTTCATAGAGCAACATGAAAAGGTTGTCTAACCATCTCTCACATAATCTCTTCTTTTTGAATTCGTTCTCATATGATTCATCTTCTTCGTTATCGACTTCCACGTCAACTTCTTTCTTTGGAGACTTGACTCCGAGAGTGGATGAAACGTCATTCTCACCAACAACAGAATCTGGATTCAAGGTTGACTCAGTTCCGTTCTCGGTGTTGGCACCATCTCCATTTGGCAACGGCAAAGCAGATCCATTAGTTCCGTCAACGACATTATTAACTGAGGCAGTGGACTTGTTGCCATGTGACCTATCCTTTCTATATTCTTCTTCCATTACGAAAACTTTCGCTCTGTATTTTAATAATGATTCCCAGCCTGTTTTAACAACAATGTCTGTCAACAAGCTGTATGCCTGTGAGAAAGTAGATTTTAAGTTTGCAGCGGGTAAGTTGGTTAACTGAGGATCCAAGTTTCTTTGCTCATAGGCAATTTCATTACTTTGTAAATTAGTTACTTCGTCCAAAGTCACATCGATAGGAGATGGAAGGTGCAAATCTTCATTTCCACTTCTCAATGGTACCACTCTTTTCAAAGAGAAGGCTTCTTTGTGAGAATTCATTGGGCAAGAATTCAATGACAATAAAGCATTTTCGAAATCGCCCAACTTAGTGTAGGATTTGACTAACATGCTCCACGTCTTGAAGTCTGAAGGAGATGACTTAACAGCTTGCTTTGCCAAGTCCAATGCCAAATCATATCTCTTTTTGTCTAAACAGAACTGAGCCTGCAACAAGACCAAGTTAGAGTCTCTCTTGTTGTCATTGATTCCCAGACTCATAAGCTTGATGGCATCCACTTCTTGGTCTTTTAACAAGTATACTTTTGCCAAAAGCGTGATTACACTAGATTCCTTCTCATGTAATCTCTGCAAAACTTCTATAGCATGTTCGTAATTTTGGGTCAATTCCACCACTTTCAAGAAACCATCAACAAGATAGTTATTGATTAAGTTAGATTGGGGAATCTCAATGCCACATCCCAATTTATGACCATCCCAGAACAATGCCTCGAATCCCTTCATGAAAGAATCCAAAATTTGCTTGGAGCTGAATGGATTTATTTTTCTGATTTCTACCAATCCCCCAACCTTGTTGGCATCATCTTCGTCCGAATCAAGCACGGACCTGACGATGGAGCTAACAAACGTTTCTGTCCACAACTTGTCGGCCTCATCTTTGCTGACTTTATCGTGGATCAATTTGCCCTCGTTATTCACAATGGAGCTCTCGAATTTTCCCGGGATGTGGACTGTTACTCTCATATCCACCTTGGAGAAGGCGTTGTAGGTACAGTAGTTGAGCTGGGGAACTTTCCAGTGCTTCTTTTCGCCAAACCAGTACTGGGACTTGGACCCAATGAGAGTTGCCAATCCTTGTAAATGAGCGGCGATAGAGGCCGAGTTGGAGGTGTCCACTCCGGTGAAGTACAAGAACGTTCCGATTTCGGTGTTCTTCTTGGAAGTGGTGGACTGCTTGTGGATGTTACATAAATCTGCTGGTCCCAAGTCTGCAAATGAGTGCAATCTTCCTGTTCTTTCAATTAACGACGAGCCAAGGTACTCTTCCTTGGCCTCTGGAATGGAGGCTACGGTCGCTGGTAGCATCGGATTCGGCGTTTTCTAAAGGTTCGTGGTGAAAACGGTGAAGAAACGGCCGGTCTGCGAAGCAATTGGCCAATGATTGATGATAAAAGGCACAGTGATCTGGTGTTGTCGATACGGTGTTGTTTTCTGAGATCACGAGCATGACACAAAGAAACTCAGCCGAGCCAGGTGGAATATTGGTGCCATAAGCTTGAGCTAGAAGCTGAGTTGCAAAGGCGAGAAGGAGTACAAGTAGAGAAGGAGAATGCGAGAGTTTTCCATGTTTTCGGAGTCTTCCAAAGGAGGACTGGTTGGTCAAGGTGAAGGAGTTTCGGTTTCGGCGGTTTGAACACTGAAAAATCTCCCACCTTGACTCGCAGTGCCAGGTGGGGAGGACTGGAGGTTTTCGCGGGGAATCGTTGCAGAAAGTAGTGAGGATCTCGCTAAGTCTAGGGAGAGAAAAAAGGTATCACTGGCGAGAGAGGAAAAGTATACTGGGCGAGAGATAAAAGGTAACAAGAGAGGGATAACAAGGATGGGGTTTGTAAACTCGCTGGTACTACATAGAGCGACGTAATTAGCTTGCTAGGCTTATATTCGAAAAGAAGTGTTTTTCAATTGTGAAAAACTCAAATTGGATATTGATGGCTCTCACAAGATTGTAGAGCATTCTCACCATAAAACGGTGGTGGGTGACAAGTGAAGAATCAAGCCTAAACGACAGCTGGAGTATCTGCGGCACCCAATTAGTTCAATAAATAGATTGTACATGCCATGATCTTTTTTTGGTGCTGTTGGTGGAATTTTCCACAAGTTTGTCTACAGAAAGATCCATAGCCATGTGACCTTTTATCCGAACAAGGACATTTGGAAATAGTACTACTACATGTGGTAGTATAATTACATTCTTTCTAATATACATGAAAATCCTTGATTCGTGTGTCTGGTTCAGCATCTACCGCAGCTTTGGGTTTTTGGTGGGTTCCGTAGGATGTCTGGTTTTTGGTCAACTGATCAGTATTCAAGCTTGAAACCCAGAACTTGACACTTCCGCACCTCAGCACGTTATCTCGAGCAACCCTGTGTTGCGGTGGTTGTAAATCCGCAGATATGTCGTTTATTCCTGTTTTTGTCTCTTGGTGTTTTCTTCTTCTTCCTCCTCCAATGTGTCCCAATCACGAGCTGTAAGACAGTACTTCTCAGGTGGAAGGTTCAAGCCCCACTTGGGTATGACAGGTGGCAATGGCTTGGAGTTTCTCTCTTCTGCCAACTCCAACAACAATTCCTTGGGCGGGGTGGGCTTGAACTGGTAGTTGGTACGGGCAGCGATGGCCAAACGAATGTCGTCAGTATTGATGGTGGCGGTGGAAGATGAGCTCGACAGCTTTGCGTGGTCATTATAGGTGAGGGCGTCTTTCAACACCGATTTGGTATATCCTGAAGGTTAGTATGCTTAGCAGACATGGATGTTCGAACACCCCAAAGTTCCCAACAAAGGACCCTCTGGAGGCAAGATCACTGTTCAAGGCCTTTACGGCCAATTCAACACTTACTGTGGGCGAAATCCATCAATTGCAACGGTACGTGGTCCTGGTAGTTCTGGATTCCCTGCGTGGCGAAAATCAAGTGCAACAAACGAACGTCTCTGGGAACAACGCTGGCCTGTGCTTGGGCGGCGCCTGCACCTTCCGGAGCCGACGACGGATTCGAGCTCATGGTGTAGTCGTGGTTGTGTGGCGGCTGACTAGGAGAAGTTGTTGATGGTGATATGTGAGTTGTGGAAGGTGCGAGTCGTGCACAGTCCCAACTTCTGGCTGTTAAACCTGTTAGGGAGCCAGGCCACACAACAACGCCATGAGTCAGGAGGAATTGGTCATTGAGCGGCCAGATGTGTTAGAGGTGAGCCCTCCAGAAAAACCACAGGACTTCAATTGGATAGAACCGTTCGAGTTTCTCGAGCCTCACTCCCGTACTGCGTTGGTGATCCTCAACCAGCCGATCGGGAGTATCAATTTGGCCAAGTTATGGAACAACACTGAATTGCACGTTTGTGTGGATGGCGGCGCCAACCGCCTCTACGAGAGTCTCGAGTCCGACCAAGAAAAGGAGTCATATATCCCCGATTTCATCGTGGGGGATTTCGACTCGTTGCGGTCCGAAGTCCGAGCATTCTACGAATCCAAGGGAGCAGTGGTTATCCAGCAGAAAACGCAGTATTCGTCCGATTTCATGAAGGCAGCTATTCTTACCAGGCTTTTCTTTTACTCGGAGGTGACGAGAAAGGCGCTTTATGGGAAGGTTGACGATTATAACGGACTCGAGGAAATCGAAAAAGAGCACATGAAGGACCCTGATGTCCGTACGATAAGAGTTTACAACGTTGGTGGCATGGGCGGCAGATTCGACCAAACCATACATTCTATCAGCCAATTGTACGCCATGAGCAAGACAGCACCCAAAGTTCAGCACTATTTCATCAGCTACGATGACGTTGTTTTTCTCATTCGGAAGGGCAAGAACTATGTCAGCTATCCGAACAAGAATCAGTTCCATACCGCGGTATTGCCATCCTGTGGGTTGCTTCCGTTGGGTGGCCGCCTGGTGATATTAAATACCTATGGGTTGAAGTACGACGTTCAAAATTGGGAAAGCGCCATTGGAGGTAAAGTGAGCACCAGTAATTGCGTTTCCGGAGTTTCCGGGTTCTACGTCGACACCACCGACGATATAGTGTTCAACATGGAGGTCGAACATCACCTCTTCACATAGTTAGCCTGGGTCCCACGAAGTGACGTCACGTGACACACTTTCCACACCTGAAAAAAAATTCCACCACTTTCACAGTTTCGACAGAAGGGCCACCATGTTGAATAGACTCCCCCTTTTCGGATTGCGTATGCTTAGCAGCGTGTCCAAGGCTCCACGCGTCACATTAACTCCCGTCATCACCAGATTATGTCCTTCGCCGGTCGCAGCCATCGTCCCCAAGTCGTTTGTTTCCATCCAACCAACTTCTAGCATCCTCGACCAGTTACCACAGAACGCCTTTGAGGAACCTGTGGCGGAGAAAGACAACACCATCTTCGTAGACTCAGTTCTTAGAAAGAGGAGATTGAAAATGAAGAAGCATAAGTTGAGAAAGAGAAGAAGAGAGCAGAGATCCTTGATGAAGAGATTGGGTAAGATATGATTTTGTATATAGTTAATGCACAATAGAGAGATCTACCGTAGACAATCGTTTGTGGATGGTCTGAGGGCTCTTTCAGTGAAAACGTCAAGTATCGTATCTGATGTGAAATATCTTGATTCAACCATTACCAAGCTGGCATAATCTGATAGTCAATAAACGTGGGAAGAAGAATCAAAAAACTGTCACCACTCAGAAATTTCGATCCAATGACCAGTCTGGCTTGGTTACAGTGCCCAAACTTCTTTGCAAACTCTCCACTAGATGGCTTGTTCCGTCTGACTCACGCACCTTATTAACCTCCCAAAATCATTTTCCACAGGTAATTTCCATTGTAATACACATAATCACATACTCTTCAGATGTCCCAAATCACATTTGTTACTGGAAACGCCAACAAGCTCAAGGAGGTTGTTGCAATCCTCTCAGGAGGCCAAGAGGGCCTGACAAAGGTCGGCAAATTCACCATCACAAACAAGGCCCTTGATCTCGATGAGGTCCAAGGTACCATTGATGAGGTGACCATCCATAAGGCCAAGAGTGCAGCAGCTTTGGTGGAAGGCCCAGTTCTTGTTGAAGACACATGTTTGGGCTTCAATGCCTTCAACGACTTGCCTGGCCCCTACATCAAGTGGTTCGTCCAATCGTTGGGCTTGGAAGGGATTGTCAAGATGTTGTACAAGTTCGAAGACAAGAGTGCAAAGGCCATCACAACCATCGGGTACTGCGAGGGCCCTGGCCACGAAGTAAAGTTATTCCAAGGTATCACCGATGGAACCATCGTTGACTCTCGAGGCCCTACCAATTTCGGATGGGACTCGATCTTTGAGCCACTTGGTCGCAACCAGACCTATGCCGAGATGGACAAGGAAGTGAAAAACGGATTGAGTCACAGATACAAGGCTTTGGCTAAACTCAAGGAGTTTCTTTTGAGTCAGTAAGTAGAAAGTATGATAGAAAGTAAACGTACATGACTAATATTAATATCTAAAACCATAGCTAATTAAATGCCTCTTTAATCTTTCCGAAAAGACCTTTCTTCTTCTCCTTCTCCTTTCTCAAGTTTTCTCCATGACTGCTGATAGTGTATAAGTGGTTGTCAGCCAGTCCATGACTACTAGAGGATTTGGTCTTGGATATCACGTTTCCGAAACCTCCTCTTCCCACCGAGAACGACTTGTTCGAAGGAACGGAGTACAAGTCGTCCTTCTTGGTGGCATCGACGTCCTGCAACTTACGTGTGAGCTTAGGATCATCGTTGTTGATCATGTTTCCGTATCCGCCTCTGCCCGTAGAGACTTTATCTGTGTGCAAGGTGGGGGTATTACTGCCTTGTGGCACGAGCTTTGGAGATGGAATGGAGTCAGAGGACTTTATGTTACCGGCACCTCCTCTACCAGTAGAGTAATATACCTTTTTGTGAGACCCTTCCTGAGAACTGGATGGCGAAATTGGGCTCTTTGAAGCTTCTAATGTTTCAGTTTGGGGAGTGTGTCCGCTAGAAGAGCTCCTAATGTTTCCAGCACCTCCTCTGCCTGTAGAAAATGCCATGTTGACGGGATGAACGGGGAGATGTTGTAAGTTGAAGGGTCCAAGTTTCTTACTGAACGAAATTTCTTGGGGAAGTGATCACGTTTCGGACTATCCGCGAGGCCACACTTTGTGGGGATCGGTTGGCGCACGAGTTGGGCTTGGCACAGATAACGAGCAGTGGCTGTTGCCGAGTCGAGGCTGTAATTGTAGAGGTGGCTCACAATTGTGGAGTTTTTGGATTGTTTATGGTGTACTTCATGGTAGTTTGTTCAGTGAGCCTGTTGGCTTCAAGTAGTATTTGAGGGCACTAGTCACATCTTCATGGCTGCCCAAAAAGGTATCAATTGCGTAGGTGCTGTTGTGGTATCCGTTCCAACCTTGGTTCCGGCAGAACACATGGTCGATTGTATTGTTACCGAGATTCTTTCTTGATGGTTTGCGAAGATTCTGGTTGCAATCCTCAACCTGATGCCTTTCACACAGTAACGAGTACTTAAAGCCACGTAGTTGATCCATACTATTATTGCACTTATAGGGATAGAACTTACTCGGACAAGACGTTTGAAGATCCTTCCTTGCCCAGTGAATTTTGATCCAGCGGATCAAGCTCCATTTGGGTTTGGTTTTTGGTGCCTCGGTTAAACTCACAGGTATGGGCTGGCCGCCAGCACAAGTTGAACGCTTGCCCGACCACCACGAGTCCACGCTCCATGTGCTTTCATTGGAGTGAATGCTGCGTATTGAACCAGGTCTTCCAGAATTATTCATTGGCAGTAGATGGCGACAACGGTGGGTACTTATATAATATTCGGTTTTGCAGCAAAAGTGCGTGTGTTTAACCCCCTTTCTTTCAGTGAATTATATAAATACAGATGACTCGGGGAGTCTGGCAATACAAAACTGAGCAATTTACGGCCTAACAAGGTCAGCTTCACCGGGGAATTTTCCCAAGATGACTTATCTATTAATGCAATTGTATTTACAAGGAAGAGGTTTCGCATACGTTTCAATAATTAACCCATAAGTGGTGAGACATGGAGCGGAAAAGCAACAGGAGGTGGAATCCGAATTTGAAGCTACAAAGCCGCTAACAAGATCTCTAAGCACTG
Organism: Suhomyces yuchorum; assembly: GCA_030571845.1. NCBI lineage: Eukaryota > Fungi > Ascomycota > Pichiomycetes > Serinales > Debaryomycetaceae > Suhomyces > Suhomyces yuchorum. Next base: position 43,148 of record JAJLYW010000011.1, on the reverse strand, counting down.
CTCCAATATCGATGGCCAATTAGATGATAACTATGCACAGTTTCAGGTACCCTGGCGTTGATGTTTTGCCTGGGAGTGGTTTCAGATTCATCAGGTGCATTAGTGCCCTTATCAACCGCTCCTGTATCAAATGGTGCCAATCGCGACTGAAATCAACCACTTACATACAACATGAATCTCGACTCCTTGAACGGTCTGGATCTTAATGGAGCCTTCAGAATAGTCAATCTTGCCGTTTCTGGCTTGACAGTATGTCACACGAGAAGTGTTACCGTTATTAATTACTAACATCAGGTTTTATCTGGCTTATCGCAACTTTTCAGCGGATTGTACGTATTACAGAGGCAAATGAAGTCAAACTAACATCTAGTCATTCGGTACGTATCAATTCAATCTTCGAGATTTATCAATCAATTTCTAACGTTTAGTTCATCACAGGTCTTTACATAGTCGCCTTCGGTGCAGCTATCGGACTTTTAGGTACGTTGCCGTCGAGTATCGGATATAATAGCAAGCAAATGGAGAGACCAGAGGAAGTTCCAATTCAATCCCGTAATACAGTTAATGTTACCATAACATCCTGGCTACTTTCGCCTTTCAGTGGGATCAAAAAGAACACACTCTGGAGTTACTCAAAGTGATTACTTTTCCAGCTTACGCCAATTGTCAACAGCATACTAATCCACAGAATTCAAAGTTCCAGCTGAAGCTTATGCCTACGGCTCCTTCTTGTTCTCTTTCATCGGACGTGGAATTTGTAAGTATACCATTTCCAGAGATATTTTCCCTACTAACCGCAGTCTACACCTTTATTGGAGCAAGTATAAATGGTGCCAGTGCATTCAGAATCATTGCTGCATTGTTGATCTTTTTCGTGGGTGTGGGCTACATAGCTTTGGAGGCTGTCCCCAGTGTGTCTCCTCCCGAAAACATGAACCCCGAAGGAATCTCCATTGGTGTCAATGATGAAGATATCATTTGATTACACTTTGCAAGCCATTCTTCCAACATCACTTTTGAAGCTCAATCATTCTGATTAGAGAGCTGAAGCCCGCTGTGTCGTGGTATCGATTTGCGTTTTGTTAGCTCTCTACTGGTTTCTAGTTCCCTCGCAATATAAATATATATTTGTGCGCAAACATCCATCACTGATGGAACCTGATGTTATAAACATCCCCAAACATTCGTTCACTGCATTTCGTCTAACGTATTCGACATCCAGGGTAATCTCTGAATCATCCAAATGTGTGTTCATTGGCTCTTTTCCCGACATCTGGCGAGATGAACAGAAGCAAGACTTGCTACACGGTGTGAAAAGGTACACCAAACTCCAAGTTCAGAAGAAGTTCCGAAAGGCTTCAGATTTGGTGAACACAAGCATTCGAAGAGGAGCATTCAAGTATGACGATAACGATGCCGATATCGACGACTTCAACGATGACGATGGTGGGTTCAATATCTTTGAAAGCGACCGTAAAAAGTTCAACTCCACTGTATTGCTACGGGCGCTAGAAGAGCAAGAACACGACAGCGAAGAAGATGAGCCCGAAGAAGTAGAACAGCAACTACAGCCACAGACACTGGACTCCAGACCTAACGCAGGCTCGACTATACGAAGTATCATCAACAAGGAAGTGGGGACCCCCGAGAATGAGATGGCTGATGTAAAGGTTGCGCCGCCCATCATCAAAAACAAATCCTTCGACTCGAAAGTCAATGGCAAAAAACACGAAGGAGTGAAGCTCATCTCACCAACAGGATCAGATCCAGTCACTCCCAAACCCATAATCCACCTAGACTCATCACCACCTCCTCTTCCACTTCCTGCTCAACCTCGCCTTGAATCAATTGGCTCAAATGATCAAGTCTCCTACAGATTTTTCGTCAACCCCGACCTGAATCAGGGCTCCAAGGATAATCTAGCCGTCCCGGATGTTGAGTCGTTCATTCTGCATGAAAATAACTTGAAACAAATAATACCAGGGCCCTCTGATTCGCAAAGTAATTCCAGCTTTCATAGTGCACGTTCTTGGAGCCCAAGTGAAAAGGCACCTAAGCAGAGCGTCAGATTTCATGAAGACGTTAAGAAAAAGTCCGAAATCAGTATTGCAATGCCTCGGCCAGTGGATATGGCAGAAGATGATCCTGATGTAAAAGTCAATTGGGAGAAAGAGCATCACCGATTCGCCAAAAAATTGAAATTGTTAGCCATAACCTCTAGAGGGATAGCACGGGATACAAAAAAGGTTAGAAAGAGGATATACAGGTCTATTTTGAAGGAGTATAGGGATGGTGAAATTTTACGTCAGGATAAATTTCTAATATTGACAAAGGTTCTTAGAAACGTGAGAAGCGTATCAGATTTCAATGATAATGAGTTTCTTGACTCACGTATTTATGAAAGATGGACAGAATATTATTGTGTGTTGAGGAAAACCGGAAACGTAACCGACCCGTTGTCCATCGAACTATATCTGAAAAAAGAAGACATTCTGGCTGGAAAAGCTGATATAGGCTTTCCTTTATCGTCAGATGTCGAGGCTTGCATGTACAGCGATTCTGATAAATCGTTCTGCGTTACAGTTCCCAAAACCCATCATGTCTACGTTTATATCTTCAAGGCTCATAGTCAAATTTCTGCTATCAGATCATTGTTTTTCATCACTCATTTGGGGCAGAAAATCAACCACCGGTACAATGTATCTTTACCAGAGTTATCACTTAACTTGGAAGTGCAGGTTCCATTTTCCGAAGTTAGAAAGTCATTCCAAGCATCACAAGATATACAACTTTTGGAGGTCAAAAAGGGATACCAAGTTACGTCTAGTCCAATTTTACAGCATCTAAAATCGAAGATTATCCTGGAAATCCGTAGAATGGGGCACCCAGAATATAATAAATGGTGTGATCTGTTGGAATATCCATGGTTCTGTTTCAAAAAGTATGATAATTTAGAATGGGTAACGAACAACAGTCAAATATTTATGATGCATTACAATGTTGTGAAAAAGACTTATCAGTTGGAACTTCGAAATATGGCCACGTCCTATTTTTATACCTTGACAGATACTGGAAACACCAAAGAACCATATCCCATTGAAGGATTCTTATTTCGAATGACGAACACAGCTGGAAAGGGAAAGTCATTACTAAGAGAGTTTCATAAGATGCTGTATTTTTATTCATGTGACAATATCCTCTTCTTCACAAAGTATTATCGGGGATCCCCACCAGTTTCTGATGAGGATTTTGATATGAATTCGATCGCATTGGAGGTATCTCCATTTCCCCTCGATGAACAAGAACACATTACATGGCTCAAATCAGAGAATTTTGAGGAGCATGATAATGATGCATTAAATGAGTTCAAAAGACGTTCACAGCAGATTTTAAAAGCGGAGGCAGCGTTAGATATTTGTCTTATTAAAGAAATTAGGATAATTCCTAAGGAACATGTTTCAAAAACCCAGAAGATATTCATGAGCTTATATTGGTACGCCTCGACAGAGAAAATAGATGATGAATTTATTGTTGATTCTGCATTCGAGATCGAAATGGAAAATGGAAGTATTTTGAAGCTACTAGCTTCCAATAGAAGAATCAGAGATGAATGGATCTCAAGGCTACTTGCGTTGAGACACTATTGGATATCAAGAAAGGGGGATGACTTGAAAAGGATGTTGCTGGTCAGAAATAAAAATAAGGATTCACTTGGGATTAGCGAATATATCGATTCAAATGTCACTCAAGAATTAAGAGCATCCGAGTATAAATACTCGCACGCAGACCCCCTAATACATAACATAAATGGAATTGCAATGTCAAAATGTGTTCTAATGAGTGGAAATTTATACCAAAAAGGTAAGAAGCACTCTAATTTCAATCAATATTTTGTTACTCTTTGTCCGGGATCATTGAAGTTGTTTTCCATGTTCAGGAGATCAAAAGTCACTGGTACTTGGAAGAAAACACCAACGTATGAGCACTATTTCACCATTCCAATTTCAGAGTGCTATCTATATTCTGGAAACACTACAAAACTTGATTTACTAGATGAACAGAATCATATTGATCCAAAGTTTCCTTCGCGTCGGGCAGTTCCTCGTATTTACCCCGATGGATGGAAGTCTGCCGAAGAAGAGCAGTTGAGGTGTTTCACATTGTGGTTTGGAAATAAAAGAAACATGAAGCGTAAGCAAAAGGAAATGCACGAAGATGAATTATTCACTGCGAAAAAGCAGGGTGATGATTCTGATTTGAATCCCGGCCTTTCTACAATGATAAAAAGGCTAGGTGTCACAGGTAAAAGTGTCGTTTTTATGGCAAGGTCTAGACAGGAAAGAGAAATGTGGACCTACAACATACTAGCAGAAATTGATCGATTGGCTAGGTACTAATTTTAGGCTCGAATAGATGTTAGAGCTTCATCGATATGGGAAATGAGATCATTCCATTTAAGTTGCGGTTGGGCTGGCACTTTGGTAATTAATTTACTGATGATTTCTTCATCAGAATCTTCATCGCTATCCAGAGTATTAATAGAGCTCACATCACAACCAGTAAAATGCACAGAATCAAATAAATTGTCAATTTTGTAGTTGCTAATTCGAAGAGTTTGATCATGAAGGTTACTGGGAACTTTCAGAGCGTGAAACTCAGAGAAAGGTTCCCGTGAAAGATTTTTTTCACCTTCAGTAGGAAAAATTCTGGCCTGTATAGTTGTATCACTTGCATCATCAGAATCAATGGGAGAATCGATCGACAGATTTGCTGTGTTCAACCCGGATGAACGATGTATATTTTCACTGGAAAGTTCATTCCCAAGGTTCACAGTAGAGGTGACGATTTCAACCGGGAACTCGAAGTCACGGTCAGAAATTGCCACCACCCACTTTTCGATAATAGAATCAATCTCCGAGTTTAACCAGAGTCCGGTGATACTGCTAGAGTCTTCTTTGCCAATAAGCAACTTTAGTACGGAAGCATTCGGTGTTGTGAATTGGGTAGAGGCAAGATTTAGCACAATAGCCGTCTCATCGGTTGATTCGTTCCATAAGACCAAATCAGATTCAAAAAGGTATACTATTCTTTTAGTGAAAGAAGAACCGTCTAAGCTTGTCAAGAGCCTGTCCACCAAACGCAAATTTCCCAAATTCAATAGCTTTGTGAAGTTTAAAGTTGTACATTTTTGGACCATGTACTCTAGAAGCCGATTTTTCAAGTCTTCTACCGAGAGACTTCTGTGGCTGTTGATTTTCACAGTAACTGTATTCAAGGTGGAAACTGTTGGGGTTGGCGAAGGGGATCGAGAATTTGCAAAGGAGTCTCTAGAGGTGAAGAACAGGTCGTTGAAGCGGTTTTCAGAAGTATTCCATAATTTACTGAGGTTAGTTTCAGAAGTCTGCTTAATAGCTGGCAAGGGGGTGGATGTGCTAAAACCTCCACTCGATTCACTTTTCAAGTTATTGCCACCCATAATACCCAAACCAATGGAAAAATCACACTTTTCAGGTTGGTTGAATGTTTTATGGGAGTTTCGAGAACCATTCAGTGTATGCGGGATAGCAGCCAGAAAAAACCCTGTAAAATTATTGTTCTTATTTCTTGCTCCAGTGCCAGAAACATTCATGACCGAAGCTTCATCGAATGATGGAGGCTTGGGCTTGCCTCTAGCATGTTTACTTTGGTAGGACAGCACCATTACACGATTCGGTATTGAATTCTTCCTCTTATCCTCAAGCGGTATCACCTTTCTACCATCTGCTTTGTGACCACTCTGATCGATTTGGAGCCTGTAAATGCTGTTCTTGGGGAGATTTGGGATTTGTTGCACTCCGCCGCAGTACGAGGTGCTATCAGATGTGCATGCAGATTTCGCAGCCATTAACAGAGGTTGCATAGACTGGCCGGGGGAACTCGAGGCAAACACCCTGAAGTCGGGTTGGTCGAAGCGGATGTGATTCCACAACTTGTGACAGATGGTGATGTCATGTGGTACGATGGCTTGGATAGTGGAACGGCTAGAACAAACTGGCCCATGACATGTGGGGAAGATATCGCGGATAAAGTGTTCCCGGGACTGCATGGTTCGACCGTTTGGGGCGAGTTTTTGCATCTCATACTTTACGGACAACTTGAAACACTCCCAATGAAGATAATCCCCACACTGAAGAGGAATTATGCTTTCCAGCTCCAATTTAGTGACAAGGAGTTCGTCACATACGAAACATTTATCGAGGGGCGACGATTTGGGGGAGCAGGTGGCACCTCGTGGTTGCAGACTGGTCATGGTGCGCGAGGGGTTGCTGTAAATGAAGGGCCTCACCGCGGGCCCCTTCTTGTTGGCCACCTGTCCATCGGGCCAGAAAACGGGCCCAGACGGCTGTGGAGGGGTCTTGTGAGATCTCCTGCGTATGGGCGACATGCCCGAGGCAGAAGACCAGAGCGATTTCCGTGATGGGGACAGTGAGACCGACGTTGGTTTGGAGGAAAACACCAGTGAGACATGCGATAACGGCAGGACGAGTTCCAGGAGGCGCATGGGGTCGGGATCCGTCGATTCGAGGGAGCTGACTGAAAGGGACGAGTAGCCCGAGTCTGTAGAGCAGGTGGAACTGGAGGAGCTGATTGAGCCGGAGCGACTAGAGGAGCCCTCGGGCTCCTCAAAGGGTGGAAACGACGAAACAACAACATCAGAAAAGGGGTCTGGCCTGGTGAAGGCCTTGAATTTCTGGCGCCATCTCTTCTTCTCAGAGCCAAAGCTGAAGGGCGGCTGCAGAGTGGCTTTCTCTGGCATGGGTATGGTATGTGCTTTAGGGATACGGTAGGCAAGCAGTTGGCAAGTTGGAAGGTGCTTGGTTGTTATTATATTATGTTGCTAAACTACGGCGGATATAGGCAAGTGTGGTTTCATCGACACCCAAAAGGGAACAGCAGCTCATGAGTGGGTACAAAGGCGGAGCCCATCTCCAGGGACTCACTGGAGCTCTCCAATGTGGGGGTCGAGGAGCTTCTACTTCATTAAGCGAAGAGGCCATCAAAGCGGAGATCTAGTGACAACCCGCAGTGGGAATGGCTGCGAATGTGGCAGTGCGGAAGTGTTGTTTAGAATGGAATGATTTCGTGACGGTCGTGGCAGGTTTGTGGGAAACCTGCCTCAAACCTGTGGGGTAACCATCGATGCCCCTCTCTAATTACGATTTACATCGTAAGTTTAAGTTTGAGGTTAATCGGATCATCGTAATTCTTTGACATTAACGCATTACAGTACTGCATTACCCAACGGATCGGGCACTCTCGGAGTGGCGACATCACGTGACCCCGGGATCCCCAACCGGCCATACACATCCGTCTCTCCCCTGCACTACCTCCGGGACTCTTCCCCCCGATGAGAAAAGGTTTACCAACAACAGCTCGTTCTTCTTAACTAACCAAGATGATTCGCAGTATCCGTCCATTGGCCAATGCTAGCCGTATGTCCACCAGAGGATTGGCTTCCTCCACCTCCGACTTGGTGACAATCGATTTGCCAGCATCCTCCTTCGAGGGTTACAACTTGGATATTCCAGAGTTGTCCTTCGAGACTGAAAAAGACACCTTGTTGAAGATGTACAAGGATATGATCGTTGTCAGAAGAATGGAAATGGCTGCCGATGCTTTGTACAAGGCCAAGAAGATTCGTGGTTTCTGTCACTTGTCTGTTGGTCAAGAAGCCATTGCTGTGGGTATCGAAAACGCTATCACTCCTTTGGATACCGTTATCACTTCTTACAGATGTCACGGTTTCGCCTACACCAGAGGTGCTTCCGTCAAGGAGATCTTGGGTGAATTGATGGGTAAGAGAGCCGGTATTTCCTACGGTAAGGGTGGTTCCATGCACATGTTCGCTCCAGGTTTCTACGGTGGTAACGGTATTGTCGGTGCTCAAGTTCCATTGGGTGCTGGTTTGGCTTTCTCCCACAAGTACAGAGGCCAAAAGGCTGCTTGTTTCACCTTGTACGGTGATGGTGCTTCCAACCAAGGTCAAGTCTTCGAGGCCTACAACATGGCTAAGTTGTGGAACTTGCCAACCGTTTTCGCTTGTGAAAACAACAAGTACGGTATGGGTACTTCCGCCGCCAGATCTTCCGCTCTTACTGACTACTACAAGAGAGGTCAATATATTCCAGGTTTAAAGGTTAACGGTATGGATATCTTAGCCACTTACCAAGCCTCCAAGTTCGCCAGAGACTGGTGTATCCAAGGTAACGGTCCATTGGTTTTGGAATACGAAACTTACAGATACGGTGGTCACTCCATGTCCGACCCAGGAACTACTTACAGAACCAGAGAAGAAGTTCAACACATGAGATCTAGAAACGATCCAATCGCCGGTTTGAAGGCTACCTTGTTAGAGAAGGAGATCGCCACTGAAGAAGAAATTAAGTCTTACGACAAGCAGGCCAGAAAGTACGTTGACGAGCAAGTTGCTGCTGCCGAGTCTGACCTTCCACCTGAAGCTAAGATGGACATTTTGTTCGAAGATGTCTACATTCCAGGTTCTGAAATTCCAGTCTTGAGAGGTAGAATTTCTGACGACTCCTGGGACTTCAAGAACAAGACCTTCTTGAACAAGGTCTACTAAGCATAGAGTACGTACTGGGCTTCTTGTATATCTAATAAAAGAAACACCAAAAATGTGAAATATTTAGATTGCAAAGCTCTAGTTATTTATCCGATATTATGCTACTTCATTTCAATATTGGTATATCAGATATTCATTATAATACATAGTAATACAACCACAGTAACCTGTGTTAATTGTTTGTAATTTTCTATTTCAGGTTCACTTCAACTTCAAATTCAACTTGCTTATCTGCATCAATATATGAATCACACATACACCAAATTGATAGCTTTTGCTTGCCTTCATTAGCTAAAGTGAACGATAATGTGAGTTCCTGGGATTCTTTACTGATAACAGTTTTCTTAATCGAATATAATTGCTTAGTAGAAGGATCACCAATAATAACCCACCATGATTCATCTTTGGGATACGGATAGTATTGGGATACAACTCTTAAATCCTCAAGCTCTTCATCTCTTTCTAAAGTAATGGTGATTTCCTTGGCTTCTCCCACGACAACTGGATCATCCAAGTCCAACTGATAATGAATATCGATATTAGGATATTTGTTCACAAACTCTGCTACCTGGTACAATTTAGCTTCCTTCAATTGTAATATTTTATCTCTCTCTTCATCCTCCAAAGACATCACATCATAAACTGTCTCAATAGAGTTTTCCTCACATCTTTGCAAGATAGCCTCATCGAAATTAGGAATTTGCTTCAAGGGACTGTCCTTGAACCAAACCGCCTGTACTATCATTTGTGATAAATCAATCAATTGTATTGAACTGAGGTGTCCTTCACTTGACAACAAATCAACACATGCAGATATCGTGTTCAAAACACTTTTAATGACGATTTTTTGATCTTGCTGTAATTCAAAAGGTATGGATATTCTTAGCATATGTGCTTGAAGTAAAATAAAAGCCTTAACAAATGGACTTTCGAAGTCCGGACTAGTGTACTTGATAGGAATCTTATTGTATATCTTGGACAAGGTGTTCGCTTCATGTTCTCTGAGCTTCAAATTTTCCAAATCAGATGAGCTGGTTAATATTTCAATGAACTGGCTGATTTTTGTTTTATTATTCAATTGTTGCAATGTTTTCATGGTCAAGTACGAGATATTGTAATGTGAAGAAATAAGCGTTCCATTGGTTGGAAGGATAATCTCTTCTTCTTCATCATTCTCCTCTAATTCAACTAGTTCGGCATCTTCCAAATCCTTCATGTCATTTTCAATCAATTCTGAAAGGTGCTCAGATATACCTAAACTCGACACATCCTTGGCATCATAAAAAATTGGGTTGTTTCTAAGTCTTCTGTAGTAATAGGTAAAAGTAATCCAATCCATGCAATCTTGGTTGGATTTCAAATTTTTGGCACCAATTTCATCAATGAACAGATCATGTAACTTGGAGGTAAGATAACTCTCAACCGGTAATCCATCACCCAAAGATTGCTGTAAAAATTTCAAACTATTTTGCTTGGTGAAAATGCTAACTTTACCCTTGTTTGAATTACGATCAGCACAATTTCCAATCATTTCGAAGATTTCATTGATAGTATAATCAATGTACCTATATTCCTTGCCCTCAAATTCCAGTGTTCCTAATATGATCACCCTGGGTGCTGTTGGAGCGTAATAGCAAGTCTCTCTTGTTGCCAATAAGATCTTTATCAAACCATTTTCAAACAATTTCTCAACAATCAACTTATCGGTAGCGTGCATTCCAGGATGGTAGAATGCTACTCCGCTCGACAAGAATTCCAAGAGAATTGGATCATTAATTCTATCAAGATATGCTTGAATTTCACTTAAATCAACATTCAAAAAGGCAATTGATTCTGCTCCACCCAATTTGATCAAATTCGATGCAAAGTTGATACATTCCTTTCTTGTTGACATGAAAATCAAGTGCTTTTCAACAGAATATTCGCCATCGTTAGCTTTTTTCGTCTTCAATATTGTATCCCACGAATTTCTCATTCCCCAGTTCAAGAAAGATTGATGGTTTCTCAAATCCGATCCTTGTAATCTGATCTCATCAATCTGGTAAAATCTATGAGAAGGATCAAAATTGAAAATGTTGTTCTTGGAGCAACCCAACCATTCACCAATATCCCGGCTATTGAGAACTGGGGAACTCAAAGAAACGATTCTAAGAGGTCTTTGGGTTTGAGAAGTGAGAATTCTCATTCTAGAAATGATAACCTCGTAAGAAACATTTTGAGGAGAGCTCAAGCTATGCAAATCATCACATATTAACAATTCAACTGCCTGAACTGCCTTTCTTTGACGCCATCTTTTTGTCAACAGATAGAATTGTTCAGAAGTTCCCAAGATAAGATGACTTTTATTTATGATTTGAATATCTTTCGTTAGTTCCCCAGTCAATTTCTGAATAATCTTCTCAAATGGTTTAAATTTCTTTGTCCATACCTTAAATAAAAGGTCTACTTTCTCTTGAATTGGATTGATATAGACAATTCTTCCCTTATTCTGATTCCAGTGACTCAAAATTGCCAATTCGGCACACACAGTCTTACCACTTCCTTTAGATAACCCAATCAACATGTTTTCGTCTGTCTTAAATAAACTTGTGAACATTTGAGACTGAAATTTGTTGAAGTAGCTAAAATTGAAAACATCTCTGAACTCTTCTGGAATTGAAGTGGTGGGAACGTTTTGAACCTCCAATGCTCTAGTAAAAGAAGTTGACTTAGGCATGACAATGGATCTCAACATGATAGGTACCCTCCATTCACTATGAAGCCAGCTTTCATTAATGAGTGTGATGAAGTAATTTTGTTCCATTGGATCTGATATTTCGACAGTGAAATCAAGCCAGTGCTCCTTCTTAGAATTCTCTTTCTTTATCTGCAAATAGTCATTGTACAAGATTTTTTCACCATCACAATCCTCAACGAGAACATAGAATGATTGAAAATTTCCATGAATTTTGTTCCAATTCCAAGTGGGCAAGATTTCGACTTGAACTCTAATACTTGTTGAAGTGATTGGTTGCAGGTAACAACTGAGTTCAACTTTTGGAAATTGATGGATCAAGTCATACGCTAATTGACTGTTTCCTTTCAAGTTAAGTGCTTCGGATAATTCCAATGCATTCAAGTGGAAATAATTTATGAAAGGTAAATGTGAACTTTCTGTAACTCTTATGATTTCTTTGGGGCATAATTCCCCAAATTGTCTAAGAGGAGAAGAGGTTGGCCACATTCTTTTTTCAACCATTTTGCAAAGATTGAGTATGAGCTTAGAAAGATTTGACCAGCCCTTTTTGAAGACGATTTCAAATAAAGCACGCAATAATCTTCCAGCAGACTGAGTTATGTATATCATATCGGCCATTAAAGCAAAACCTTCCAAAGATAATCGCGAAATGTATGATTGAAGCAAAACGTTGACTTTAGCAAGTGGATCATGTGGTCCCTCTTTTATAGGAATTGGACATTTTTCTAATAGTTTTGTGACTTCTAATTTTTCTTCTTGACGAACTGGGATATACCTGAACTCTCCAGAAGTAGCAAAAATCTTTAAAACTTCAATTTCAGTGAACCAAGGCTTCAATTTGGAATTATACATATTCATTGTCTCGTGATTGATATAGTAATGAGACGAAATTTTTCCTAGTTCAGTAGATCTGATGTCTCCAGTGACGCTATTGTATTCGACCAATTTGTTCTTTTGCAAAATAGTCAAGGCTGTATGTATGAGATCAGTTCTTTTGAATTCCAACGTTTTATCGCCAGCATATTCTGCTCCCACATGATATAAAGCGGGCGACTTCAACATTCGAATGTAAAGATAGGTATAACTCAACCACTCAATTCCTTCTTTCAATGATTTCACTGTACCTAAGACGATTTCAGCATTCAAATTATCCACAATCTTGCTGACAAACTGTGATTCGATTGGAAGCTGCTGATTGAGGATGGCCAAGTAATATTGCAATTCATCATGTGAAGTTATAATAATACCTTCACCACTCTTGTCATACCTGGGTCTACCTGCTCTACCAAGCATCTGTAGAATATCTTGAGGAGAAAGTTGAACCCAAGTACCTCGTTCTGGATTATAGGTTTCAGTACCCTTGATAACAACTGTGTGTGCTGGTAAGTTCACACCCCATGCCAAGGTAGCAGTTGACACTAAGACTTTAATATGTCCTTGTGCAAAGAGATCTTCTACTATGCTTCTTTCATCCTTATTGAGACCGGCATGATGAATACCGAAGCCAGATGGAAGAATGTCTCTTAAATTACGGTTTTTCATACTTTCAGCTTCTTGTTTTAATATCTCGGATGATCCAGAACCTGGCTTTAAGACCAAATCGGTTTCATTCAATTCCTCAAGCTTCTCTTTAAGCCAGTTTGACGTTTTGAAGGTATCCTTTCTGGAATGAACAAAAATGATCATCTGGTGATTATTTTTCACCGATTCAATTAATTTCTCATAGCAGGCTTCATTCATCGCATTTAATTTCTTAATTGCTTTCTTCTCTTTGATACCAATGAACTGTTGTCCTAAAGGACATGGTCTAAATGAAGCATCGAAATAGAAAAGCCCCTTTTTAACCCGTAAAAATTGAGCAACATCCTCATAGTTAGGTAATGTGGCGGAGAGTCCTACTAGTCTTATCGTTTCACCAGTTGTTTCTTGATATCTTTGAGTTCTGCTAACAATACTTTCCAACACTGGTCCTCTTTCATCATGCAACAAATGAATTTCATCAATGATTATTAATTTGGTCAATGCGGTAGTTGATGACATATCAGATGACTTTCTTGTAATAACATCCCATTTTTCAGGTGTGGTGACCAAAATTTGTGTTTCATCAATTTGCTGTTTACTCAAGTTAGAGTCACCAGTCAATTCATTGACAATTATTCCGAAAGTTGAAGTCAATCTTCTTTCAAATTCTCTCATTTGTTCTTGTACCAAAGCTTTTAATGGAGCGATATAGACGATCTTAAACTTGTCGAGCTTTATTTTTCCTGTATTTGGATCTCTGAAGTTGTCGATTGTTCTTAAAACAGTAAGCATTGCAACATTAGTTTTACCTGCACCAGTTGGGGCACATAAAAGTAAATTTTCATCGGATTTGAATGCAGTAGGATATACTTTCGATTGAACCCGGTTCAAACTCAGTGTTTCACTTGATGGAAATACGATCCTGGCCCATTCTGGGAGATCAGATATCGGAACCAACATTTCTCCTTCAGCCAAAGGTGGGGATTCTGGAGGTGGAATGCTTATTATATCGTATGACTTCTTTGCCTGTTGGGTAGAGCCTTGAGGAAGTTTCACCTTTCTGGTGGCCATCAAATGAGAGCCTTGATTAAATTCAAGAGACTCTAAATCTATAATTTTTGGTTCTCTTTCTGCTTCGGATTTTACTTTTTTCTGATGCAAGTCCTCGGAATCTGACAATTTTCTCTTTCTATCTTGCCCGCTAGATACACCAGAAACAAGCTCCGAACCAAGAGAGCCGAGATTTAATTCCTTTAATTCTGAAATGATTTTTTCCTTTGATTCCTCGTTATCTCCTATATGAAGCCATTTGAACTTGAAATGTAATCTCCACCTATTTTCTGTACAGAATTTAACAAAATCAAAATGGTCATAGTCCATCAATTCCATCAATTCGTTTTCCAAATCTCTTGAATTGAGGTTAGTATTACCTAAAATCTCGAGTAAATTCTTATGTTTTAATTGTATGCTAGATGGATCTTCATTTTCTAGAAGAGTTGTGAGTTTCCTCTGCAAGTAGAATAAATCGATTTCGTGGAGGGGGACGATTTCTCTGGATTGTTCAGCTTGCTTTTCTGCCTTCATGACGGTTTCAGACTTAATTTCGTTGTTTGCTTCCTCTTCTGGATTTCCGCTGGCATTTTCGCTAGCATTTTCATTTCCTTCATTTTCACTGTTGTATGCATCGCTGATGTTATTTTCGTCATCGCTTTCATCAAAAACAACCGCCACCTCTTGATCTTGGTCATTTTCCTCCACCTCCTCAACGTGATAGTCTGTTATTCTGTTAGACAACGTAATCAACTCGTTCATCTGGATATCCGAGACCTTGGAGTCCAAGATGGCCGAAACCTCGGCCCTCTTCTCCAGAACGCTGGTGTCCTGCTTCAAGATCTCGAGAATGGTGTCTGCAGCCGACAATATGACCTCGTGGCTGGTATCAGGCAAGAAGTGGCGAACTTGGGTCATGATCAAGTCAAAAAAGTGAGCAGTGTCTGCGTTGGTGGGATGGTACGAGATGATTTCCGAGGCACTGGCATACGAGTAATTATTTATTGAGGAATTGGCACCTGTATCTCTGGATTTCGATTGTGCTGTTCTTTGTTTATCCTTCTGGGGTTCCTCTCTTGCGACTCTGGTTCCCATGTCTTTCACCGATATGTGTCCGACAATGGAAGTCGGGTTTGTATTGACGACCTCTCTGTTTCTGTTCTCCGAGCGGATCACCTTGTTCGACATCTCATCATAGCTGTATTGCTTGTTGGAGTCGTCCATGGTGACTGATGGTGGTAGAGGAGTTCACGGTGGTAGTTCAGAGTTAAAGTGATGATGCGCGAAAGTAGCGATGAGAAGTGCGAAGAGGTGGAGGCACTGTGGAGGTCACTATGGGACACCCAGATTTTTAATTTCGCGAGGAACATGAAATGTGGCCACAATGGGGATTCAGTGGATGAAGTGGATAGCACGACCCAGCAGATATGGAAATTTTTAGAATTTACAGGCCATTTTTCCGTTCTTTGTAGTTATTGGTTTGTGGTGGTAGTAATGAGAACGGTTTGACAGTATTTGGAATGCGATTGTGGGATTTTGACATCACTGTACAAGCCGTTGTTTATTGCGTATCATATTATTGATTCGTTTCGATTAGTTAAAATGAGTAGAATCTTGCTATGTTAGTGGAATGTTACAACTACAGATTTATATTTATCCTCGCTGCCACTTTTAACCAGACTAAGTATAAGTATTTCGCTCATATTATCATGTAAGCGACAATTAAATCCATTGATATCGAAATAAACCGCTAGAGTTATCAGTACATTATTTCACAAATCTCAACCAGCCAATAGTTGGAGTGACATGAATTATTAAATTGGTTGAACTAATTTTGAGTGTTTCACACACTCATAAACTTTGGACAAGTTCTTAAAATTTACACTCCCACAAGCAGCCTACTAATTATTCTTTCAATTACAACCAATAAAGTCCACCATCTCTTGTTGTTTCATCTGTATCGATTTTTCACTCAGTGAATTTGACCCAATTTGTTAGCTGAACACTTATAAATAAAGACTATTTCCTCCAATTTTTACCTAAAAATACCCACAAACGGCCCTCATTTCCTATCCAATGTCAATCGGATGTTCTTTAGAGACTGACCCGCTGTCCCACCACTCGGCTGCAAACACCCTGGTTGGTTGCCCCAGCTATTTGAACAGAATAGCCCGGTGGAACCGATGAGTCAAGGTCCACGTGACCCACCGACATCAACAAATTTCTGGAGGCCAGTTCATTAACCACCAACGATGTCCAGTCCCAATGCTTTAACGCCTTTTATCAAGTCGTTGTTGATGGAGCCACCTAACTTCACCGCCAGCGACTTGGCCACAGTATTGCGGTGTATCTTCCGAGGCATTCCTAGTGACGTTCAGACCGCATCTTTCTTGACAGCCTTGAGAATGAGAGGCTTGGACCAAAGGCCAGAATACATAGCGGCCGCCGTGACCACAGTGTTAGAATTCTCCAAGTTGATTCCTCCAGAACTCGTGGACTCCAGCGGATACGTGGATATCGTGGGAACCGGAGGAGACGGCAAGAATACCTTCAATGTATCCACTTCCGCAGCCATTGTGGCCGCAGGAATTGGGTTGCCAGTTTGCAAGCACGGAGGAAAAGCTAGCTCGTCCACCTCGGGCTCAGGCGACTTGCTCAAGTGCTTGGGTGTCGACTTGATGAACGTCGACGACGAAACGACCCCTGAAATCGTGAGGAAATCGGACTTTTGCTTCTTATTTGCACCTGCGTTCCACGGAGGCATGTTGAAGGTAGCTCCTATCAGAGCCCAATTGGGTATTCCCACCATCTTCAATATCTTGGGTCCATTGATAAATCCAATTCCCATCAGAGCCCGTATTTTGGGTGTCTACAGTGAACAGCTAGGAGAGTCCTACGCATTGGCCGCATCCATACTAGCCAAAGAAAGCAAGGTCCACAAGAAGACCATGGTGGTTTACGGTGACATCGGTCTCGACGAAATCTCTCCCTTCGGATACACAAAGTACTGGATGATCGACGAGTCTGGAGAAATCACCAAAGGAGTGATATCTCCTAAGGACTTCAACTTACCCGAGCATGATCTCAGCAGAGTCGCTCTGGGAACCCCCGAAGAAAACGCCGAGACATTGCTTCATATCTTGAGACAAGATGTTCCTAAATACGTGGTCAGGGAATCCAACAACCACGCCTTGGTGGATTACATCGTTATGAATACCGCTGCCTTGGCCGTGGTTTCGGGTGTGGCCGACAACTGGGTGCACGGAGTGGAGCTTGCGAAGCATTCCATTACCTCGGGTTCTGCCTTGGGTGCGTTAGAGGATTTCAAGAGGGCCGTCGAAAGAATTCCTTCCTCTACCTCTTCATAATTTATTATATAAATATTCATTGCAGTAGTATTTAAATCACGTGTATTGTCACGTGCGAATACATCCATAATATGTGTACGCGTATGTAAACACAGTTCACATCACTTCTGTACTTCATGTTTTCATCGAAGAAACTTGTTGGGACGCCCCAGAGGTCCCAACGTAGGTCCAACGGAGGAAAGCACGAGTTCACACCAATTGGGAACCGTTCTAGATCAACAATCGACGAAAATGTGCCGCAAGACGCAAATATTTCACACAACAGCCGTACACTCTTCAAGCTGATTCAGCCAGATCAAAATGGAGCGCTGACTTCATTCTTTGAAGACACTGTGGATAACTTAGACTCCATGCCTTCTTTTAACAAACAAGAGTACGAGACAAAGTCTGATGCCAAACCCTTACCAAGACGCGATTTTGTGAACAACGGGTTTTCCTCCATCAAAGAACAGGAGGATAGGATCAAGGAACTCGATTCGGAAAATTACAGGTTGAAGTTGAGTATCTTGGCCATGCAAAGGCTTATCAGCGGTACTCCCCAGGATCTGCGTAAGCTTCTTTCTGAAAATGTTGCACTTCAATCCCAGATCGAGAAGATGAGGCTCTCCATAGAAAGGCTCAATGCTGAGAAATTGGAATTGGAGTATCTGTCAAACAAGGAAAATGACAATCAGGTCCACGTATCACAGTTGAGGAGTGAGTTTGAAAGTGAATTGGATCGAAAAGATGCAAAATTGCATCATTACGAACAACAGATTGAAGAATTGGAATCAAAGTTGCTTGACTCTTCAGAAGATTCTAATATAATCAGGAAGCTCAAGGACCAAGTGGATGATCTTCTCAACGAAATGGAGCATCTAAAGAGAGATGCAGATAGGTCGATCGATGAGGCTGATAATGCACATGAACATAACATCTCACTTGAGGAGAATAACAAAAAGTTAAGAAAAGAATTAGAGTATATGATTCTGGAAAACTCAGCCATGCGCAAATCTAAGGAAGAATTGGTCGATCGATTAGAAAAAGCTGAGATGGAAGCTGAAAACCTTCAATCAAAATTGAATACAGCATCCAAAGAACTTTATAATAGAAACGCAGCAAACGATTCCTCTGAATCTGAGCTAAGAGAGAAGGACAATTTAATTCATCTTCAAGAACAGGAAATATCAGAATTCAAAGCTTCAGTTAAAAGCTTACAGAGAGAGTTGGAAAGAATGGAAGCTTTTGAGAAAAGTAACCAGTTGTCGCGGGATGACTTGAGAGAACTTAATTCTACAATAAAGACATTAGAGAATACACTTGCATCAAAAGAAAATGAATTGAATGAGTTGCGTCATAAATTTGCTCTTCAAAATGGAGAGATGGAGAATCTCACATACGCCATCAAACGCTTAGAAAGAGAGGTTGACACTTTAGAAGAAGATATTAAGCATAAAAATCATCAAATTGATGAGTTGAATCAGCTTAAAAGAAGTTCACATGATTCAAACTACACTTACGAAGCAGAGATACATTCGTTAAACAACAAAATCCAAAGATTATCAGAAAAGAATACATCTTTGGAAAATTCATTGGCTTCGTCAAGAAAAGAAATCTCTCAATTAAAGATGACAAAGAACGAAGAGATAGAGGGCATGAAGATAAGCAATTTGAAATCATCTCAAAACCGAACTTCCTTGGAGAGAGAGATTGAATCTAAAGATCAGGAAATTAATGAACTCAAGAGGGAGTTGAAAAATATCAATAATGAACTTCATGAATTAGGTGATGAAAACCAGGATTTATTGCGAAAGTTAACAACACAAGCAAAATACACTGATGAAAGCAACTTCCTTGAGCGTGACATTCGTGAATTAGAGCAACAAAAGATCGATTTGGTACTGGAATTGGAAAGAAAACATATGGCTTCTGAAAAAATTCGAAAGTTACTCAACTTGAATGACTATGACGATTTAGAAATGGAGATCCGTGATTTACTTTCTGCAAATGAACAATTGAAAGACCTTTTGGAAACTTCTGCTTCCCGAGAGAACGCTTTGGAACTGAGACTTGATAACTCAACAGATAATTTAACTTCAAGATCAAATATCATCCAAAAACTTGAGAACAACATAAGAAGTCTTGAATTTGAACTCCGTGAGAAAGAAGATTTAATCAGCTTACTTGAAAGTACTTCATTACATAGGACAACGACTTATGAAAGTGACTATTCAAGTTTAAAATCTAGAACTCACGATGATGTTAAAATTAAGAAGTTGGAATTGGAATTGGATGCCTTAAGGAGATCCCAAGATGTTGATGCTAGACGTAATAAGGAATTGATTAGCGATTTGGAGCGTGAGGTCCAAAGATGGAAGGTGTTAGGTCAGGAAAGAGAACGAATTCTGATGAATACACCTTCTGCTATTGAAGATCTTCTCGAGTTTCAATTGAAGGAGAGCAATAAACTCAATGATGAATTGTCAAAGCTGTTATCATTATCTAAACAAGCACAAGTCTCATTAGAAGATAAAATTACGAAGCTAGAAAATAATATTCAAGAAGTTTTGAGCTCAAAATCAAAGTTGGAAGCAGAAGAGAGCAGTGAAAAGGCCGAGAATCAAAGATTAAGATCCAGAGCTAAGGAGCTTTCCGATGATTTAGTGAAAATTACTGATCACTGTAAGAAACTCGTGGACAAGATCAACCAACTTAACATTTCCAAGCAAGCTCTATCCGAAAAAGTGGATCAACTTAAAGAAGCACGAAATTTAAGCGATAAAATGAGCGATCTTAACCTTGATGTGTTGACCAATCAAGTGGAAAAACTCAACTCTAATATCAAAGAACAAGAATCGAATGAGCTCATAAAAGTCAAAACGATTAACAAAGCTCTTCTGTCGAAAATTGATCTTTTGAACAAAAAGTTACAAACTTTACACGTTTCATCTCCTAATAAGCTGAACATTTCAGTCAAAAAGCTCGATCGTACTGCTCATTTGGAAAAGCAATTGACTTACTATAAAGCGAAACTTTATGATTTCAATTTGAAAGCAAATGATTTGCAAGTCATGAATGGGTTTATTCTTAACTCTGTGAAGAATTCAGATAAATCAATAAAGGAGGATGTGGAAAAATTGATTGCTTATGGGATCTATCCAGAGAAGAATTTGCGTAATTCCAAGAACCCCAGAGATAATTCACCTCTAACATTCAGGGTTTTGGCCAAATTTGTTTTAGCAGCTGTCAGGATGAGAAGAAGAAATGAGAAGTCAGAGAAAAGAAAACACAAGCTTTTGGAGTTGCGTAATGAGATAGAGAAGGAAAAGCTATTTTCATTATGATCCACATGTATAATATTTTAGTTCTTCGTTGTATTAATTCTGGTATGAATAAATTATGTATTATATTGATGAAATGTAATTAGGCGGTCATTAAGGGACATTATCTCATGATTCTTGTGATTGGGGTTTGGAAATTTTTATCAGTAGAAGGTTGGCGAGTTCTTCCAATTCTGGGGGTTTGTATGGCTGAACCAGGGTACCCCGTGGAGCCAGATCTGTAGTTTGTGAATGTGGTGTTTGCAGGAGCAATGATATCTGACGAATTGATGGAAGTGTCGCCCTGGTGAACCCCCATTATGCTATCATTTACCATATCTGGCGATAAGATGCTGTCCATGTTATCCGAGGCTAAATAGCCATTAGACAAGAAATCTCCCAACGAGTAGTCTTCACTTATTGACTGGGGCACTTCTGGTTTTGAATAGATCGGTTTGAGGATGGTCTTGTCCACTTCCTTGTGTAAATCGCTGGACTCATTGAGAAACTTCTCAAAGATGCTAAGGTCTGTCCATGTCTTCTCCTTTAAAAGCTCCTTATTCTTGAAGAGCTTTGCTCCTAGCCGCATTGAGCTAACTGGAATGGAACCCTCCTCATCATCTTCCTCTAGCATGATCTGGGGAAAGAGATTGTTTGTAGCTTCAAAGAGCGCCTGTGTGTCAATATCATCAAAAGGAATCGGATCGTCCTGCCATCTTTCCATGTAAAGCACGTGGTTCGAATCGTCTATGTGTATGTAAGAGAAGGTGCCGTCTCTAGTCGACATTGAAGCTGGTCCTTTTCTATGATTTTCCTGTGGTATGTTTATATGTTTACAGAACCTTTGATATAATTCGCGCTTCATATTATCTTGAGAGTGAAGTGTGAAACAGTAGCCAAAAAATGGCCATAACTAGTTACAAAGAATTTAAGAGGAAAATTACTGAAACTTCGTTAAATGCTGTTTATTCATCAATTATGCTGCCTGTCTATCTATATTTACATTAAGCCACAGGTACCAACTTGGGCTGTTCACACAAGCTCTCGAACAAGGTTGGTTTGCGTTTCAAGACCTTCTTGTCAAAATTGGAAGACTTGACCAACTTGAAGGCACCGGTACCAATACTCATGGTTTGACCCAAAATGATACATTCAGAAACACCTTCGATCTTGTCGTTCTTCATAAAGAAGGCAGCGTCAAACAAATGGTCGGTGGTCTTCTCGAAGGAAGCCAACTGTAACACCGAATCTCTCATCTTACTCAAACCAAATCTGGTGATACCCAATACTTCACCCTTGTAGGTCATGACGTCTCCCAACAACTGGATATGACGAGGATCCACACTCATACCGTGATTACTCATGGTGTAGTCGATTTCCTTGATGATGGAGCTTCTGGCAGCCTCAATACCCAATACTTCAAACACTTCAAGAACATGGTTGGTGGTGGTCTTGGTACCCACAATACCATCGGTACTCATGACTTCCTTCAAACCATAACCTTCAACCAACAACTCCTTCTTGCTATCATCACGAATATTGATAACGGCACGGAAAATGTTGGGCAAACCCTTGATACAAATGCTTGGTAAGGCTCTCTTGAGCTGTTGCATTCTAAAGAAAAGGGCATTGGTGTTATCGGTAGGATTCTTGAGACTTTCTGTCTTTGTTTCTCTCAATGTCACCAAAACGTTGATTCTATCCTTTCCACTGATAGACACATCTCCTGGTAAAATCTTCAATTTTGGAGCAGAGAAAATAGCTTGGGCAATACCATCTAAGTTAAGTTCCAATTGCAACTTTTCGATGGTCTTCAAATCGATCTTGATCGACAAGTAAGCCATATTATTCTTGTAAACATCTTCGATGAAGTAAGCAACGTCTTCCAATAAGGTTTTCTCAATTCTTCCCTTGACCACACGAGCTGCAATCTCGTCCTCTTCATTGACCAACACTGAGTTGATAATTGGTGTGGAAATCACCTTAGAAGCGTTAATAATTTCCTTAATACGGGGAACACCCAAAGTGACGTTCATAGAAGCGACACCAGCAAAATGGAAAGTCTTCAACGTCATTTGAGTACCTGGTTCACCAATAGACTGAGCACCAATGGCACCAACAGCAGTACCTGGCTCGACCTTGGCTCTTCTGTATTTGTAAAGACATTGCTCCAAAAACTTCTGAATAGACTTGTGTGACATTTTCAAAAGTTGGTTGACAGCGTTCAAAGCCAATGGATCATCATCCAATTCTATTTCATCGTCATTAGGCTTCACAAAGTAAGCCTTCAAACCCTTACGCTCTCTATACTTAGCGAGAGTCTCGGCCTTCTTGAACACGAATTGTCTGACAGATTCGTAAAATTCTCTCTCAGCATCATTTTGGTCAATGTACTCGATCTTCTCATAATCTTGTGGCTGCAACAAATTACCAAGGTTATCATATCTAGTCAAGGCATCTTCCAAAGGATGTAAAATAGAATCTACCAAATCCACAATTTGATATGGCAATAAACCTGCTTCGGCAATATCGAAAGTAATGTTGAAAGAATGATCCCATTGACGATTGAAGTTGACAGGCTTAGCATCACCTTCCATATCGAAAGGATCCAAACCATCACCACCGTAAGTGAACTGAACAACACCATTCGAGGAGTTACGAACACTATTGTCATACTGAGAGGACAAATCTTCCAAAGATTTCATCAATCTTCTAGACATATAACCAGTTTCGGCGGTCTTGACAGCGGTATCAACCAAACCTTCTCTACCAGAAATAGCATGGAAAAGGAACTCTGGAGGTGTTAATCCACTGTAGAAAGAGTTTCTGACGAAACCCTTAGATTGAGGAGTTTTGGAGTTTTTAGTGAAATGTGGTAATGATCTATCTTGGAAACCATCAGGAACACGATTACCAGCAATAATTTGCTGACCCACAACGGCAACCATCTGAGAGACGTTCAAAGTGGAACCCTTTGAACCGCATGTAGCCATAATCAATGGAGCATTTAATGGATCCAATTCTTTGATACAAACTTCACCCACTTCTTCTCTAACTTTCGACAATAAACCACCAATCTTCGCTTCCAAAGTTTGTTCTTCGTTACAACCAGGTTGGGTTTCCAATTTACCTCTGTTATACAAGTCAATTAATTCATCACACTTTAAGTATGCTTGTTCGACCATTAATTCTTTCTTTTGTTTCAAGTCGAATCCAGGTGTAACATCATTAATACCAATGGAAAATCCTCTGTTACCCAAGAATCTGGCACATAATTTGGCCATTCTGTTCATGGCATTGGCAGCTTCATCTGGTCCATAATCTCTCAAGATAGTGTAGAAGACTGAGTGCTTTTTACCGTCACCCAAGGTTGACTTATCCATAAGACCACTCAAGATATTGGAACCACGAATAATAACAAAACCGTCATTTGGAGACATTTCATTAGGAAGTCCCTTTTCTGGTGCAATGTATGTTTTGTTCTTAGCATCTAAGTTGATAACCACCTTAGAATTCTTGTTTGGCTTGATCAAGAGGGAAAAGACTTGCTTACCGGTCCATAACATCACTGGTTTGAAGATGGCAGGTGGAGGTAAGTCAAAGTGACAGTCTGCATCGGACATCATACACAACAATTGAATCAAAGTTGCTCTGTCAAAGAAGGAGTCCTTGTGTGAAATTAAGTAGGATCCGGTAATGAAATCTTGGGTAGCAGCAATAATTGGCTCACCAGATTTAGGAGTCAACAAGTTATTCTTCACACCCATCAAGTTGATGGCTTCGGCTCTAGCTTCTTCGGTTTGAGGAACATGTAAATTCATCTCATCACCATCAAAATCAGCATTATATGGCGTACAGACACATTCATTAAGTCTGAAGGTTCTCCATGGTCTGATCTTAGCATAATGGGATAAAATAGATAATCTATGCAATGAAGGTTGTCTGTTGAACAAAACAACATCTCCGTCTTCGATATGTCTCTCGACAACATCACCAATCAGCAAATTCTTTGCTAACTTGACTCTGTCACCGAATCTCAAGTTTCTCTTAGCTACTTCGTTTTGTTTCAGAAGATAATTGGCTCCCGGGTGAACATCTGGACCGTTCAAGATTAATCTTTGTAACTTCTTTCTATTATAACGAGTACATTTCTCGGGATATGTCAAGATTTTTGCGACTCTGTCTGGAACGGCAACTTCGTCAATCTTCAAGTTTGGATCTGGTGAGATAACAGTTCTACCAGAAAAATCCACTCTCTTACCGGATAAATTTCCTCTGAATCTACCTTGTTTACCCTTTAATCTTTGACAGAAACCTCTGATAGGCTTTGCGGATTTGGAACCCGAACCTCCGGAAGATGGCAATAATGCTGGATTAGCAGAGTCTGAATTAATATACATGGCCACGGATAATTGTAAGTAATCCCATTGTTCCATGAGATTATTGATTGAAATACCCTTTTCGATACCCGCTTTGATCAAGGAAGAGGTCCAAACAATTTCTGTTAATTTAACAGTCAAATCATCTTCATTGGACTGGGCATCCATCATCACCGAAGGTCTGATACACACAGGAGGAGCAGGTAAGTACCTCCAGATGTACATTTCCGGACGACCACCACGGGAAGGATCAAGACCGAACAACTCACAGTCAGAAGGAGTGATTTGTTTGAACAAGTTCAAAGTCTTCAAAGGATTCAAATCATCGTGGACTCTCTTGGCAAACTTTTCCAATTCTGGATTTCTGGAAAAGACCTCTTCGAACTCGCTATCCCATTGATCTTTTTCTGGGGTGTTCTTTTTACCGATCCATCTGAATGTGTCGTGGACAATCTTTAAGGCTGCTGGACCGGCACCACTGGCGGCCTTCTTGACCACACCATTAACGTGATGACATTTCAAACATCTTCTCTGCTTCTTGGCCTGCTCGAGGATTTTCTTCAAGATTTTCATACGTCTCAAGTTGTCGAGGTTTGGTCTTCTCAAGTCATTCAAGAACTGACGCTTTGACTCTTCATCCAACAAGATGGCGGAACAGTTCTTACAGATACACTGCAACACATGGATGATGGATTTGAAGTAACCCACGTGGAAAACGGGGAGTGCCAACCGGATATGACCGAAGTGACCGTGACAGGAAGCCAAATTACCGTGACAAGTGGCACATTCACTCAGGTTGGACGAGATACCCATCTTGGTGTCTAAGGCACCGTTGGCCTTCGGAGTTCTTCCCTTTTCCAAGTCATAGAGATCACGGGTTCGAACTTCCACCTCTGATTGAGCTATGATCTCCTTCGCCGATAAGGCCCCGAACTCAAGCCCCTTGATGCACTTAGGGGCGATATCCACAACCACCTCTTTCATTACTGGTGATCTAGAGGTGAAAAAATTGAGATGTAGATGGCTCATACGTCACGTGCTCTACCGCACGTGCGTGGCCACACCGCGATCCTCCGACACTTCATGGAGCACCCGCCACTGTCAACCACCAACATGTCTACCGCCGACAAAACCGCCGAACAGGCGCTTGTATCCGCCGAAGAAGAGCAAAAGGTCATCAAGACCTTGGAGGAGGATGACGAGTTCGA
This sequence comes from Suhomyces yuchorum, assembly GCA_030571845.1. Lineage (NCBI taxonomy): Eukaryota > Fungi > Ascomycota > Pichiomycetes > Serinales > Debaryomycetaceae > Suhomyces > Suhomyces yuchorum. The sequence goes on along the minus strand of JAJLYW010000011.1, from coordinate 16,963 downwards.
AGACTTTCCCGAAGATGGCAAGTGGTCCAACGATTCCAACCCTCACATCAACCCTAACAACTTGTGGCAAGAAGACTGGGAGGACGAAGATGACCAGGACGAGTTTTCCCAGAGATTGAGAGACGAGTTGAAGAAGAGCCAGAAACAGGCCTAGAGCAGCGCCGGGAGCAGTGGCGCCCACTACTTCACCGGTGACGGTTACATACTACAGTTGGCCTCCGGGTGCTGAACTCAGGCAGGTCCCTACCAGAGCAATATGCGCTCTGTGGATGCTAATGATTACGTATAACAGGATAGATTCAATACAGGCGATCTACGAAAGAAGACCAAGGAGAGTGTAGCCAATGGCCGTTGGGCAATGTGCTGGATGCACTAGACGTTGATGTAGATTGATACCGATGTAGATTGAGACTGATTTGAATTGAGACTGATATGAATTGAATGTAGATGGGACGTGTATACGGTGAATGGCGCTAATACTGGATCCTTGAGTGTAGCTTTGTTGTTTACTTCGCTCTGGCTAGTTGCTCTACCTGGTCTACATCTGGGGTACTTGTTCGTTTATAATGATATACTAGCATTAAATATCCTCGGGATCAGATACCTCTCAACCCACCATCGAAGTATTGTTTGTCCGTAACTAAGCATAGAAGTTGACCGATTTGGACTTTCTGGCTTGAACTTCGCCAATGGCTTCCACAAAGTCTTCATGCTTTATGATGGACTTACCATTTCTTAATGCAATCATACCTGCTTCAACAGTAACGGCCTTCAATTGGGCACCGTTGAATTCGTCAGTGGATCTTGCTAATTCTCTCCAATTGACAGAATTGTTGTCACAGTTCAATTTTCTAGCGTGAATCTTCAACACAGACTCTCTTGCTTCTTCAGATGGTAATGGGAACTCGATCTTTCTATCCAATCTACCAGATCTTAACAATGCAGGATCCAATGTGTCTACTCTGTTGGTTGCAGCCAAAACCTTGACTCTGTCATCAGATCCGAAACCATCCAATTGATTCAACAATTCCAACATGGTTCTTTGCACTTCTCTATCACCACTCTTATCAGAGTCAAATCTCTTGGTACCAATGGCATCCAATTCGTCTATGAAAATGATAGTTGGGGCCTTTTCTTTGGCCAAGGCAAATGCATCCCGCACCAACTTTGCACCGTCACCAATGAACATTTGCACCAATTGAGGAGCGGCCAATTTCAAGAAGGTGGCACCAGATTGGGCTGCACATGCTCTGGCCAACAAAGTCTTACCGGTACCTGGAGGACCGTACATTAATGCACCCTTGGGTGGCTTGATACCCAAGTTTGTGAATTTATCTGCTTGTTTCATTGGAAGCACAACAGCTTCTATCAATTCCTCGATCTGCTTGTCCAAACCACCAATGTCAGAATAGTCTTCGGTGGGCTTCTCGTCGACCTCCATGGCCTTGACTCTGGAATCGTATTCGGATGGTAATGTGTCTAAGATCAAGTATGAATCTTTATTTACACCAATTAAGTCGTTAGGCTTCAACTTGGTAGAGTCGACCAATCCAATCAATGGCAAGAAAATGGTCTGTCTAGTTGAAGTCTTGATCACGGCCGACTTGCCGGCTCTGGTGGCATCCAAGTCCACATTCGCACCTTGTTCAGAAGCCTCTTTCTCCACGTCAAGATCCAACAATTCGACGACGTTACCCACCAAGTAGGGCAATTGCTTGTTGTTATTGATCTTTTCTTGATTGTCTTTGATTCTCTCCAACATCACCGTCTTTTCGTGGGTTAATCTCTGTGATTCGGACTTCATCACCTTGATATCGTTATCCAAAAGTTTGGTTCTATTGGAGATATCTGAGGTGGATGAGTTCAAGATTTCCTGGTCTATCAAGTCATCCTGTTGTGTGTTTTCTAATTCTTCAAGAGTAGACATTATGGCGTGTGGAATGGCTGTCGCCTTGAATAACTACTTAGTTAGTTGGAGGTGTTGCCACTGAGTGTTGAAAAAAGGTCAGGTGCACTCGTGTCACCTGACCAGTGCCGTGATAGAGATCACGTTACGCGATAACACTTTGACAGTAGACCCCACCAATTGACTTACCAGTGATGAACTTCGATCATTTCATTCATAAAGACCATAACGAGCTCAATGATGCAGATTTTGAGGCTCTCAAAACTCGCTGTCTAGATGGTTAGTACCGATTCTCACCAATGTTGATGGTTGATGTCAATCGACCTGCCATAATAGCTCTGACTCGTGGAGTTGAGGGGCCATTGGGGGCCAAAGTTGACATCTCCAGAACAATATCTGTATTCACTACGACTAACATGCAGCAAGGAACTCCTCCTACTCGCCCTACTCCAAGTTTCGGTACGTATTGATTGGAATAGAATGAGACATATGTTGAGAATAAGCAGTGTGATGGCCACGAGAATACTAACTGAAAGGGTGGGATGTACGGTGGTCACCGAGTCTGGAGAGCAATTCTCTGGGGCTAATGTGGAGAATGCCTCGTATGGGGCAGGTGTGTGTGCCGAAAGAGCCACCATATGCAAGGCAGTGGTACGTATCGCAGGTGTAAATGGAACAAATAGGGAAATACTAACAGAAAGACCGAAGGCCACAATAAATTCAAGATCATTGCTATTTCTGGAGACGCCGAAGAACCCATCACTCCTTGTGGTATTTGCAGACAATTCATTCGAGAGTTCGCCCCCGAAGTGCCTATCTACATGTTTGGAAAGGATGGAACGACGTTCATGAAGGTTTACTTGAACGATTTACTTCCCTTGAGTTTTGGACCAGAAAACTTAGGCATCAGCAGCAACTGACTTCCACATGAACCATTATCATGTCACCAAAAAGCAAAAACGGCATAAAAAATACTAAAATCGTCCACAACGGTATATTAGAACGTAAGTATCTTTCAAATTTCTCTATACAGCATCATATCCAATTAGGTACTTGGAACAACAATGCAAAAGTAATTCATATTTTACAATTCAGAAATAGTAAGATTCTTGAAATTTCCGTAAAAAATTCAAAAAATGAACAATTGCTATTTAACATACCAAGGTCGAGCCTGATTAATTTGAACAGCCTCCAGAACATCCTCTATCAAATACTTTTTTCGGAATTGCAGTATTTATTCATGCAGATACATCCACAACTGCTTATCTTAGCACCTACCAGTGTGGCGATATTGGGTACGCACACGACCCTCTCTTCTCAGTAAGTGAAAATTTATCTATAAGCAGCAGGTTAACTATCAAGATGGCATCTGTTTGTGCTTCTCCTACCTGTGGTAAAGATACCGATTCAGAATTGAAATGTCCAGTTTGTCTTAAGACTGGAATTAACAGTGTGTTTTGTAACCAGTCCTGCTTTCGTGGAGCCTGGTCCTTGCACAAGTGTATGCATGGTTCTGAAGATGGAAGTGAGGTTTACAACCCATTCCCTACCTTCTCATACACTGGTGAATTGAGACCTCAATATCCATTATCTGCCAGAAGACCCGTCGCCAAGCATATCAAGCTCCCAGATTACGCCAAAACTGGTAAGCCAATCAGTGAGATCAAGAACGATAGATTAGGAAAGATCCCACAATTAACCGAGAAGGAGATCACTAAGATGAGAAAGGTCACCAAGGTATCCAGAGAAGTATTGGATGCCACCGCCAGTCATGTCAAACCAGGAATAACAACCGATGAGTTGGATGCCATTTTGCACAAGGAATGTATGAAGAGAAATGCATACCCATCCCCACTTAATTATTATAACTTCCCTAAATCCTTCTGTACCTCGGTCAATGAAGTCATTTGTCACGGTATTCCAGACAAGACCGTTTTGAAGGACGGTGATATCATCAATTTGGACGTTTCCATCTACTACATGGGATTCCACTCTGATCTTAACGAAACGTATTATGTTGGTGACAAGGCCAAGGCTGATCCAGACACCGTTAGATTGGTCGAAACAACCAGAGAAAGTTTAGATTTGGCCATCAAGGCCGTCAAGCCAGGATTGCCCTTCAGAGAATTGGGTGCCATCATCGAGGCCCATGCCACCAAAAACAACTGTTCTGTTGTCAGAACTTATTGTGGCCACGGAACTGGTGAGTTGTTCCATTGTCAACCAAACATTCCTCATTATGCCAAAAACAAGGCCATCGGTATCGCCAAGCCAGGAATGGTGTTCACTATTGAACCTATGTTGTGTCTTGGTACTTATAAGGATGTGACCTGGCCAGACAACTGGACTGCTGTGACCCAAGATGGTCAAAGATCAGCCCAATTCGAGCAGATGTTGTTGGTTACTGAGACTGGAGTGGAAGTCTTGACTGCTAGAACTGAAACCTCTCCAGGTGGTGCAATTCCACGTATATGATACTAGTCCTTACGAAATAGCTTGTATAATATGATCATGGGGGATTTTTTAAATAAATGTAGATATTCACTCGAACTCCTTCGCCCGAATTAGCATTTCACACACTGTTGTTTCCACCTTATTGAGTGAGTCTTTGAAAACGTCCAACTTCTTCTTCAAATTGGAAACTCCTCTGGAGTTGTAGTCGTTGCTTAAAATGCCCTGGTTCACGTTCAAATGCGGATGCTTGTCAATGAGCTCTCTCATTTGCTTATAGAGCCCTTCCATAAACCGGAGATTGGACTGGGCCTGAGCATTGAGGGTTTTGGTGGACTCATCCACCAAGTTGGATATAGTATATCTCATGATCTCTCCCGTAAGATCAAAAAGTCCCTGGAAGTAATCTCCGAGATAAATGATATTGCAGTAGGAATTGTTCTTGGGTTGGTCAGACGACCCAGTTGTCAATTCTTCAGACCCTTGGGCCATTGACTTTGGATTCAGTCGGAGCTGGCTTTGGTCAATTGACCAGAGCTGCTCGAGAGCCTTTTTGAAATCTGCTTCAGGCTGTGTGATTGCTTGCACGAACCACATCATCGTGCTATACTCCAAAAGCTCCTTGGTCATGACGAAGTACATGAAAGTGAAAGCTTCAATCATTTCCTCAGCAGCATTCGAGATCAGGGACTTGAATCGTACAAAGTTCAAGCTGGAGGAGAATTCGGTTTGAATCCTCCGGAGACTGTTGCCAATTACCTGGAGATATTCTGTGATCTGGTCGAGGTCGTTCACAGAGATAGTCTGGTGGTTGATTCTGTGAAAAGTGAAGATGAGTTTCTTGGAGTAGGAGTTGAGGTCCCGGCATATTCTGATCACAGATTCACGCTCATCATGATACTGGAGAAGGAAGCTTCTTGCGGGCTGGAAGATCTGTGCTTGATGCTGTTCCATCTCCGATTGAAGTTTTCGCAAGTTGCAAAGATGGAAAATTGTGAATAGTGTGGTTATGGCAAAATAGAGGACTGAAAAAGGTGAAAAAGGTGAAAAATGTGAAAATGGACATTGAACAGGAGATGAAGACTAACTTCGCCTAGCGCACGGATATTGGTAGGTCATTGATAAGGTACATTTTGGCCAGCGGAAACTACAAATGGAGGACTGGGCTTGTCTCGTTGGCACTTCAAGCACTTTGAGGGGAAGACACAGCGAGTTTCATCAAAGCAGCGAAAACTACCACAAAGAAACGAAAAAACGGGCAGAGACACCCCATAAACCTACAGCAGGTCAAATATGATATTATTGTCCATGAAAGATCAGCCACAAACAACCGTATTAATGTTTCTCCACAACCCCATCGGGTAGAGGTGGGATAATCCCCGGATCAGTTCGAACGTATAATCTTGTTATCTGCACAATATAAGCAGTGAATGTCGAGTCGATATAACCACCAGATTCAGAGTTGACTATCATTGGATCATGCTAGGCTATCAAGCTCATCACCATTATCAGGAAAGATTTGCGAAAAAGTTCCAGCATTCGAGATCATCTAAGATCATTTGGTACCACGCTACCCTGACGTCAATTGCATAATGGAGGTACTTGTGTTCGATAACGAGTGGTTTAAGAACCACCAGCAAGATGAAGGCAGTATGAAGAACCTAACTGACTTGATCAACAAGTCGTATCATAAAGCCACCTACCAATTTGGACGGGTATTGTCATCCCGAATCAATGATCCCTCCCAGTTCTTACTGGCCTTGGGTGTGAGTAAGGACAAGTTCTTCATGCTCTTGGTTGCAGCCATCCCCGAGGAAAAGTACCAGCAGTTGACAGAGAAGGGCTTGAATCGTCAATTTGTGTTGAAAAGTGACAATTTGCAAGAAGCACATAATTTCGATATACCCCAACAATTCGTGGCCGACATCGAGATCTCCAGAGAAAACTTCACCTTCATCAGAATGACTGGTGACCAGGTATTTGATGAGCAGACCATGATGAGATGTGTGGGTACAATGGCCTACCGAGGCGAACACGGAAACCAGTACGAAATGACAGCGTTCACTTCGTACCTCAAGGGTCTCGGACCAGTCTTGCTCGATGCTGCCACCAGAGATTACTTGCTTCCCCAAAGTGACCATCACGAGATCAAGATGATCATTGACGTTTTCAAGGAGCATAACTTGGCCAGCTACTACGAGAAAAAATGTGGCTATCAATTGACAGGCGAGCCTGACCTTGTGATAGAAGTCAAGGACGGACGGGCAACAAATTGGTTTTATGAGTCTGGTGACATTGACGTGGTATTTGGGGGAAATGTCACTGTGGTAGTTTTGGACAAAGTCTACCGTCGTGGGGAATAATTAAGTCATGTGAATACAAAGGAAAACATCCTAGCATATAATAAAATTGGACGGGTTACTTAGATAGATCAAAAAATAAAAGAGACTCTACTAATATTCAGAATTTATTAAAGCTAAATAATTGCTATATAGTTGTAGGACCGAAATAATCAGCACTCTTGCCTCGTGCAGGTAGTGAAAAGAAGCCATACTATACAGAGTCCACAACAGACTTTGTATATCGGAAAGATAGGTTACAGGAGACTCTACTGGAGCTGTTGTTGAATTTTTTCAACCTCGTTCGTTGGAGTTTCTCTGATAGCATCAACAATTCTGGAAACAACTGACTCATCGCCCGCAAGAATAGTTCTTTTGATTTGTTTCCTTAGGATGGACCAATAATTATCGAGGGCCCTGATGTTGGAGCTGAGTCCAATGTAGGTATTACCCCGGGACTGAATTGCGGAAACTACTGCTTTTGTTCGAACAAACCGTTTATTAAAGATAATATAAAATATGCATGGACCGTGAAGTTTCTTCAAGATGTCCATAACAGTTTCAACATACTGGGCACCGATTTCAATATTCTCCGGGTCCTCCAGATCACTAAGATTTTCGATGCCTTCACCATCTTGGGCAGGCTCCACCTTGTGCATCGATGTGATTTCCTTGCACTCGAAATGAACGATTTGGTTGCGGCAAATGGCGATCCATGCCGAAACGTAGGTTACCGACTTCGTACCATTGGTGTGGTAAACTGTGAATCTCACCTGGTCCATCGTCACGGTATTTTTACTGAAGTCAATGTCTTGAAACTGTTCTAACAGGCTGAGAAACCTCAAATTTTTCAACACTGAACATTTCTCCAGTTGAATTGATACACTGAAGGAGTATTCCGGCGCCGAAAGCTGATTCTTCAGCTTGGTAAAGCTCGATTTGTCCGTAGATCCTGTAGCTTTGTGGAGCGTTGGTGTTAGTAAATTTTCTACTGGCTTGGTTGGACTTTCCTCACTACGGAACCGTTGAACCCATCTCTGGGCGGATCGGGGGTGGATACCCAATTTTTTAGCCGTAGCAGTGACGTTGCCACTCGGGTCTTGTGTCCACAAGCTAAAAAATGCCATTCGTGTCTCAAGTGAATAGACTGAGCCCGGTCTGCGCCTAGTACCGATCGAGGGATAGGCTTCAGAGTCGCCAGAGGTGCTGCGGTTATCCACAGGTTCTGGATCATTGGAAGCAGCACCAATTGCTTCATTGGTGGATATTTTTGTAGCAACTGCATAATTATTATCGCCATTCTCTAAACACCCCATTTCTTTAGTACGATTTTTCGTGCATACGGTGGGCAGTGCCCGGTTTACGGAAGTGGAGGTCTCTGGCACATTCAGGATCTTGCTGGGAGAGGAGGGGACCTCACAATTACCTATAGAAGCGACCTCTGCTGGGCCCGGACGCTTTTCGTGCAGTCTATATAAGAAGAAGTAACTAAAAACCATGATATCGTTGGAGTTGGACGTTTGGAAGTTATATAGGGGAGGAAGCTTACGTAATCTCAAACGCGCGCTGGGAACTGGCACAGGTTGCGAGCCCCGGGATAACTGACACACTGATTCGGAATGATTCAAAATCAGGTAATTAGACTGGGTGCATGAGGGGCATCCATAAACACCTCTATTCACGCAAGGTTTGTGGGTGCACATGGGATACTGCCAGCACCACGCCTTCAAGATCACCGCCCTCGATCTGGAACCTTTCCGCATGCAAGGAGAATATGCGCATTGATCGTATTATTTTATAATTATAGTTGCGCCATGCATGGAACACTGCCTCAACCTTTCCATGTAATTGAGAAACTACTAAAGTGTAACCCCGTCAACTGGCCCCACAGTCTCTGCTGCACACCAAGCAATTCTCGAGACTCCGTCCAGCAGGGTCAATGCGTTCGAATGTGTAGGTGAGCGTATTTCGAGGCAATAGTCAATATGCCCGAGGGGTACAATTACCCGCAGTAATCTACTGGATATGTACAAGTGAGTATCCTCAAGGGTTCCAGAAGCACGTCGGATAACCTTTGTGATCTCAAAGGCAACCAATTGCCATCATGCACAACTTGTAAACACAGTAGGTGCAAGAGAAATCGTCAAGTCGATGTCAGAGGTGTATTGACTTCGAAGTGTCTACGACCTCCCAAGATTGTATCCTACGCCTTGTTGCCCGGAGAGGAATAAACTTCACTGTTCAAGCAGATTGCCCCCGGTGCTGGACCAGGTATGGTAACCCTGGCGGTAGCCGGCGCAGAGGTATTAGCCAGGCTGCGTTTAAGACCTCTAAGTCCTCCGTGAAAGATGGCATCGCCAGCATCCGAAGGGCATCTGGGGCATTTGGCTATTGTTACCAAGCGGATCCAGAGGTGAGTACAACCAAGCTGCACGAAAATCAGCCAATTCTTGCCATAATAAGCTCATGTATGTGGTAGTTGTTGAAGCGGATTGATGTGGTGAGGATGGGCCGTACAAGAAGGGTGGGCTTAGAATTGTCCCATGGCCGAAATTTCGTATCTTAGAATTTAGTCGCAAATAGTTTCATATTATTAGCATTCGTTGCTGGTGGATATCTGCTGGTGCCCAGGAAATAACCTGAATCAAAGGTACCAATTACACAGAACCACGTGGTATTTTTTACTGGCCGCTGCCAACTTCAAGCAACCAAGGTGACGTGTATGGTGGGGAGGGCAGTCCAGAGGTGGACTGGGGCTTCTGGGCTTCTGGCCGCATCAGGTCCCAGCCTTGAAGTTAGAGCTAGTTCTGCTTCCCACCCAGAAAAGCCGGAAGTCTGAGAGGCGAATGCGGTGTTTGGAGGTGATTCACAGATCCCGAAGTAAGGTTAGGGTGGAATTGTCAACGGAAAAGGTGGAAGGCGACAGGAAGGCAGTTCCGAGTGGCAGAGTCTATGTGAAGGGTTAGGTGGCTTGATAGTATATGAAAAGGTCCCTTGGCCCAGTTGGTTAAGGCGTGGTGCTAATAACGCCGAGATCAGCGGTTCGATCCCGCTAGGGACCATTTCTTACCAGGGCGTGTGGCGTAGTTGGTAGCGCGTTCGCTTAGCATGCGAAAGGTCTCCGGTTCGACTCCGGACTCGTCCATTTTTTGTCTCCCTTAGATACTGCGAATGTAAGTGCAAATCGTCTACAAGGAGAATAGACACTCACTCACTGCTTTGCATGCTTCTGCTTTTTGCTTCCTTCAAAATGGTCTTGGCTCCCAATCCCATCATGGCCTATTCCTTTCTACACACCCAATACCACAATTTCCCATGGATTCCATCAGTCCTACCATAGTATTTGCCCTCTAATCACAGCGTGCACCTACCAGAAAAATCGCGTTGAAAACTCAAATCACCCACAGCCAACGTCTTCATCTCCCATGTCGTCTTCGATTCAACTTCTTAACCCAAAGGCAGAGTCCTTAAGACGTTCCCAGGCATTGCAGGTCAACATTGCTGCAGCCCAGGGCTTGCAGCAAGTTTTGGCCTCCAATTTGGGACCTAAAGGTACCTTGAAGCTCTTGGTCGACGGAGCAGGCAGTTTGAAGTTAACCAAGGATGGAAAGGTCTTGTTGAGTGAAATGCAGATCCAACACCCAACCGCAGTGATGATTGCACGTGCTGCCACCGCCCAGGACGAAATCACTGGAGACGGAACCAGTACCGTTGTACTTTTGGTTGGTGAGTTGTTAAAGCAAGCCGAAAGATTTATAAGTGAAGGAGTTCACCCTAGAGTGATAGTGGATGGATTTGAAACAGCCAGAGAGAACTCGTTGAAGTTCTTGGATACCTTCAAGCAGAAGCCTGAGTCTTTTGACAGAGAATTATTGTTACAGATTGCCAGAACCTCCTTGGCCACCAAAGTCACCGGTGAACTAACCGATGTGTTGACCCCAATTGTCACCGACGCAGTGTTAAATGTCCAGAAGGCCGACAAGAGAAACATGGACTTGCACATGATCGAAATCATGACCATGCAACATGGTCACGCCAGAGACACTGAATTGGTCAGAGGTTTGGTGTTGGACCATGGTGCCAGACACCCAGACATGCCAAGAAGAGTGGAAAATGCATACGTTTTGATCTTGAACGTTTCCTTGGAATACGAAAAGACCGAAGTCAACTCTGGATTCTTCTACTCCAGTGCAGAGCAAAGAGAGAAGTTGGTTGCATCCGAAAGAAGATTCGTGGATGAAAAGTTGAAGAAGATCGTCGACTTGAAGAACCAAGTGTGTGAATTGAACTCCAACAAGGGTTTTGTCATTATAAATCAAAAGGGTATTGATCCAATGTCCTTGGATGTGTTGGCCAAGCATGGTATTTTAGCCTTGAGAAGAGCCAAGAGAAGAAATATGGAAAGATTACAACTTGTTTGTGGCGGTGAAGCCCAAAACTCCGTTGATGACTTGACTCCAGAGATCTTGGGTTACTCCGGCTTGGTATACGAAAACGCCATCGGAGAGGATAAGTTCACCTATGTGACCGAGAACAAGGATCCTAAATCTGCCACTATATTGATCAAGGGTTCCAACAACCACATTTTGCAACAGACCAAGGATGCCGTGAGAGACGGATTGAGATCCGTCTCCAACGTGTTGAAGGACGAAGCGGTTTTGCCCGGAGGTGGTGCATTCTGGATGAGTTGTCACGATCACTTGTTGAACTCCAGCGAAGCCAAGTCTTTCTACAAGGGCCGCAACAAGTCCGGAATCAAGGCCTTCGCCGAAGCACTCTTGACCATTCCAAAGACCTTGGCCACCAATGCAGGTTTGGACGCTTTGGAGACTTTATCCAATTGTCAAGACGAGATCGCCGACAACCGTGTGGTCGGTGTAGACTTGAAGTCGGGCGAGCCAATGGACCCCACTGTGGAGGGAATTTGGGATTCATTCAGAGTGTTCAGAAATGCCATTTCTGCTGCCACCGGCATTGCCTCCAACTTGTTGTTGTGTGACGAGTTGTTGAAGGCCGGCCGTTCTTCATTGAAGGAGGGAGGTGCGGGTGCTGGTGGCCCGGCACCACCAATGATGGGTGCACCACCAATGATGTGAACAACTACATAGATGCCACCGCTAGTTATTTTCTAATCCATTACGACCATAGATTTGTGTATTGCGCTCTGCGTACTCCGAACAATTATTATTCCACCTGATCATGGTCTCACTTTCCTACACAATGCAAATGTAACAGCCGTATCCAGGATAGATCCCACATCGCCAACTCCAACAATAGCATTTTTAGACCCATCGTGCATTATTTTCCACTATCGGTATGGTCAGATCTGACTAGAAATGTAGCAGCCAGGAATGCCTCACAATCCGCAGGGGAGCCTATGTGGAGGCTCGCCAAACCTCCAGAGCTGTAGGTGGTTCCAGAAGGCCGATAAGCTGGCGAGGCTGGCGGAGCCACCATGATAGCCGAGCTCAGGGGTCGAGAATGGCGGGGGAAGAGAAGTGGCACAGGCGAAGTGTTAGGCCAGTGAAAGTGGCAGAAACAAGGGGAAATGTCAGTTTCCGGAGCGCATTGGAGACGGCACCGGAGTGCGGAAAGCTGTAGATGACCTACCTACAGGGAGCGCATCTAGGTAATTACGAGGGTAGCCATAACCCATTACGGCGCCATCTGCCATGGCCAGGATCGGACAGGCCCAGGAATGGACCACATGGTCCAAGCGGACCAAATGTGCCAAATGTGGGTGCGATCGTACATGGCTTGACCCCATCGGCTGTACCATTACAGCATGAGATGGACCAATCTGCAGGGATCAGTGTTTATTGGGAGCAAGCTAGGAGGGTCGCCAAACTACGGGAGGCGATAATAGCGCATTATTTTTTGGGTGGTTTATTTTGTCAAGTTGACGTTATTCAGCTTCTCCGAATATGCACCTTTAGTTCGTGGCCAGGAAATTTTTCAGGTTATTTTATGCTGAGACCAGGAGGAAAGCTTGTTATTTTGCGTGTAGGCGATGGATGCTGCAAGGAGCAGTCACTAATAATAACCAACAATAGCAGCTCGTTAATGTGGAGCGAGGCCGCTTGGCACGTCATGTTATTTTGGCTGGAGTTGTGAGAGTAAGATGGGAGTAAGAATCAAGGCAGGAAAATGGGCCGAAAAATGGCCAGAATCACTGGGAAACGGGAAGCGGCCACAATGTACTACGGGAATGAGGAGTAAGCAGGAGCAGAGAGGCAAAAACTGGACGGGGCCATGCAGTCGCCGGAGTCCTGGGCTGGAAATCACCTCCGACGGAGCTATTTTTAGGGGTGGGTGGGTGATTCCGCGCCGGAGCCGGAGCTTGTGGACAGTGGTGTTGGGGAGCAGTGGGCACCAGGCAGTGCCGTGAGGCACGGAGGAGCCTGGAGCCTGGAGCCTAAGGCTATGGCGGCCGCGGCCGGTGTCTGGGATTATACGAGGGCGAGGCTGGGGAGCCATTTCCGTCTCCGGCCACCGGCCCATTGGCCTGTGGAGGCGATACTGGCATCCACAACTTAGTCCCGAACTGGCAGAGAAGGTGCGCACCTCCTATGTGTCTAGTTGTCCTGTCAAGTGGGGGTGATTCACATGCGTCTGAAACGTGCATTGCGTCTGCGGTTCCGCCGTGCCCGCTCCCCAGCAAGCACCAGCACTGGAGCTGGTGGCAGCGAACGGCCACGTGACGCCGGGGTGGGAGAGAAACAAACCAACGGAGGGGGAAGGGTCACGTGGCGCAGCCGGGCCACCACCAGCACATCCCATGTGCCCAGGGGTTCCTGGAAGAACATGGTTAGCCCGCGGTGCATCCAGCGTGGAAGCAGGTTTTAGACGGATGGCAAGGTCAAGAAAAAACCTTGAGTCAAAACCGGTTGCGCACGGCCAAAAAGCGTTGAGAGGCATCAGAAGCTTAACTTACCATCAGTCAATGCACTACAAATGCACTACACCATGCCGACCTACAGTTGGGCTGCCGGGGACGCGTGCGGGTACCGACGCCAACTGTAATTAGGCTTCACACTTTGCACCTGCAGGCCACCTGAAATTTCTGGAAGAAATGAAATATCCAGTGAGAGCCCACACCGTGTCACGAGTCCACAGATAGGCACCATGCAACCCTTCACGTAGGTAGATAGACTAGCCAGAGATTACCAGCTTCACCGCGCGTATGCAGAGCAGGTAACCTCAAATTTTGGAGGCAGACCCTGCACCGCAATCGCGCACGGAACTTTTGCGCTTTGCATGGTGGGTGGATCTGTTTCCAGCCTGGTGCCCCCGGCGCCAGTCAAACCCACCATGCGATACGCCAAATAGCCAAATACGCCAGAATTACAGGCATTGCGATGACCTCCCAACCGCAGGTGGACCCGGGCCGTTGGCCTCTTGGTCCCCATGTTTCATCGATGCTCTCGCGGTGAAAATTCCAGGTAACTGGTGATTTTTGGGAGGCCCGAGGTATTTCAGGGGCCAGGCACCATTTGACCATCGGCTGACGAACCAAAACAGAAAAAATAACTTCACCACCTCCATGTCTGCTTCGTGGCGTGCTGGCGGTTGATTAGGTGATATTCAGGTTCCGCACTCCCAGGCTTGGACTGGATCGTATTTGGCACAGATCAATACCTTATCCCAATTAGGCCGGCAACCTCTGGCAGTGCATCTGGAACTGGGCGTTTGTGTCACTTCCGCCTGCACCAGAATAGCTTTTCTCGGTTAATAGTAGCTGTGGCTGCCACGATGCATGAATGGTACCTAAGATCAGGCCATAATTTCCGCTGGTGGAGACAGGGTTCGACTCGAACCGGTGATGATCCAGAGACCATTCCAACGGAATATCCATAGCGGATGAATAGTGGACGGGAGGTTCGGGCAGATCGCCGAATGATGCACCACGGCATTGTTCTTCCTCGGTAAACCATGCGGGTGGAGGTGGGAGCCGTCTCCTGTGAGGAATGGAGGAGAATAGTGGGGAAGCTGGCCCCCGACCACGCACCTGCCACCGCACAATTACATAGCAGGTAGGTATTATAGGTGCAAATGTCAACAGATGCGTGTAGGTGCGTATAGGTGCGTCTGCAAACGTTTCCCATGCAAGTGGCTCCAATGGTCCATAATACCTACAGCTACGTAGTGCCTACGCTGGCGACCACCACGCATCCATTACCTAATTCATCGGTAGAAACGCAACCGCTCGCAAATACTTGAGCAGGGAAAAAATACCTGCTCGCAAAATTGCGAATGGTGGTCTAGGGCCACTGCTCGTGTCCCTCCTTAGTAAGCCCCCTCCTTTCTGACTAGCCATGCCCCGCTTGTCCCCACTATCGCCCGGTGGACAGTTGCTTTCTTTTTGCTTCCCTATAGTGGTTAAACGTTATGTGCCAAGCACCCCAGGGCGCCCAACCACAGTGCCTCCCTCTCCGATGCATGCAGGACGCCCACCAATTGGGCAGGGGCCCTCTTGACTGCCTCCAATGGGAAGTGGACCAAGCCCATGCCGTCATCAGCGCCCTTGTCATGTGTTTGCCTTCCTGAAGCAGAAGGTGGAGGTGTTGATTTTTGCCAGAGAACCGCAGCTAAAATTGGCTAAACTTTAATCCCTATTGACGTGCAGATAGTTTGCATTCTGTGGTTGAAATTGGCGATAATTGGATCGGAAGTCACCGGACAGCCTTAGGAGGTATGCTGTGGACATCAGGCATGGAACCATCCAAAGAAAGGTTCCTGTCGTTCTAGCTACCATTAAGCCCCAGTACCGGACCAGATGTAACATACTGATTACAAGCGACAGCTCATGTAGGAGGGGCTTTGTGAGCATGTACGGTGGTGGAGGTGTTGGCTAATGTTATGGCAGTAATGGGCCCATATTGAATCGTTCTCTCTCTAAATTTTATTATTATTTGCTGTTGTATGAAAACAGTTTAGATCACGGTCACCACGGTGTTTCAATTTAGAGCATTTTGGCATCGCTTACCGTTTGCGAAAACTGCACACAGGCCACCACCACCAGTTGCATTCGCCAAAGACCCTCTGTCCCGCGCCAGTAAGTATTTTCTTGTTCGGGGCAATTATTTTCTAGCTGATAACTTTATTACCAAAATATTTTTTATGCATCAAGAGGAGATGTGAATTTGTGAGGGCTGATGCATACAGACAAGACATCGAGCGAAGAATGATCATGTAGGTATCGAGGTTTGTGGCAAAGCTTAAACAACTAACCAGTCTCCAACTTGCATAACCGTCCCAGCGATCACCGACCAGCAATTGACAGCTACCACTGCTACTTATACCCCGTTGTGCCCTCCAACACCCTCCAAGGTTCTTGAATCCAGGTTTCTTTTTTATTTTTTTTTTTGGCATTAAAAATAGTTCAAACTAGCTGCTTCAGGCCCAACAACTCAATTTCTCAAACGTTCTCGATTCTGTGAGTCCATTTCAACATCTGCTCATTATCACAAAATCTTGCTGATTTAACAGCCGGATCAAATTCGCTTACTCAAAAAATAAACTATCTTATCCCCCCCTTAGGAAATACCTTCACAAATTAATCAGTCACGCAGGAAAACCGCTTACTACATATACCCAACCAACCGCTAGTCTGTCAACCATCTCACATTTCGCAATACCCGGAGGTTACTCGCTCACAACGTACTTAAACCTTCGATCTTCCCTTCATTCCTCCCCATCACTGTTCTGGCTTCTGGGTATCCTTCTCCCCTCCATCAGGTGCCCTCTTGCAGTTCTCCCATCGCCGGTTTTCTTTGGTTCCTCACTACGCACATCACCTGCCTTCACTGTTGTGTCCCTCCACAACCTCCCATTGGTGTGCCTGGTGCTCTAATTGATAACCCAGACCTGCTCCTTTGTGCCAGCCTACGTTGTGTCGGCCATTTCTCCCCCTTGTCCGGTTGTTCTCCATTATCTGGTGCCAACCCCAGAAATTCCTACTCGTCGATTCTCACCTCACCTGAGCCAATCCGACTTGAACTTTAAGGTAAGTATCGGTGTCTGTGGTGCCTGTTTGTGGCCAGTTCCCGGGCTGGAGCTGCTAGTTCGGACCGTCAACCCTTCCCCGTCCTCGTGGACTTGATCCGGACCTTTGCCTCTAGCCTCGCTGTTGTTATTGTTCCACCATGAGAGGCTGGAACCCTCTGGACCACCACTCGCCAACAAGCTCTCATACTAACCCCAGCAGAACCCCACCTCCGTTCGCCAACCTCATCCCACCCCCGGAGCGGCCCCCACCCGTGCCCGA